>JAIOJX010000001.1:25488638-26088638 GCA_022376925.1 Tragulus kanchil
TTGAGAATAGGAAATCCCTATTCCATCATTCCCCACCAGTGTCATTCATGTTTCCTTTCCCTTTATCTCACAATATGGAATTTGACTAGCAGAGCATCACTAAAATATAACTGACTGATAAACCTTCTTTCCTTCCAAACATATTTAATATATTTGAGAATCTACTTTGAGATATTTTTATATGTGCTAGAACTACAACATTAAGAAAATACAGAAAGTCTCTACCATATTAAATTTTACATTCTAGTGTATATGGAGGTGACATAAAATTGTAAAAATGAAATATTTCAGAGAGCAAAATGTGTTATAAAGTCAATGGGAACAGTGATTGGAGTTAGAGGTCAACTTCAGTTAGCCTTATTAAGTAAGGCTTGTTAGCTAAAGCCTTAATGATGCTAAGGAGCTAGTCAAATTAAATTCTGAGATTTTTTTTCCAGAAAGTAGAATAGAAAGAGAAATGACCTTAATGCTGGAATACATTGTCGATATTTAAGGCCTATGAGGTCCTTTTGTTTAGAGTAAAGAAAATAAGACAAAGGAACATGAGAAATGAAACTAGAAAAACAGGTGCCAGATAATGTTAAACCCTGTTAATAGTTTGAATTTTATTATAATTATAATAAGAAGCCTTTGCAAGATTCTTCCACGGAAATAGTATCAGATTATCATTTGAAAAGATTATTGTTTCTACCATGTAGAGAATCAAAGCAATAGCAGAAGCAGAGTCCTGAGAAGATGCTCTTATAGTCTCAGTGAGAGATTTTTGGGACCCTGCAACTAGAATGGTGGTAGATGGACATTTACTTGGATGGAAGTAGATGGGTATTTTCAGGAGTATTTTCACTGTCAGTGGGGATAAAAGCTCTAAGTATGGTAGACAAAGCAGTAAGGGTATAATATATAAAGTATTAACCACTGGTTAACAGAAAATACCCAATCCCTTGCAATATCAATACAGAGGCTGCTATTCAGTGGGCTAGAGTATAAACACAACCTTGAGAACTTCAAAGCAAGAGCATGAATCTAGAAGTTTCTGAAAATATATTGGTGGTTATTTTTTTTCTCCTTAGAAGGAATTCATGTCAGATTTAGCATAAGAACATTGTATTACAAGATATTTATAGTTCCATTATTAGAACCAACTTTGGATAGCCAACATTCTACTCTGTGAAATGAATTTCACCCCATAAAAATTATTAAGACTTTATGAAAAAACTTACCAAATATTTCCTCAGTATACAAAATATCTATAACTTTTATCTATTGTACTTGCTATGTTTTTTAATAATAAACCTTACTTTTCTGAGCTCCTAAAATCAAAGTTTTACTAAATTTCTAAAAGTATTTATTATATCATATTGCATTCCAAAAATATAATTTGTTTTCTCTAGATGTGCTAATTTTATCAGGCAGCATTTTATGTTGAGTTTAGATATCTGTCTATAGTGTGGAATCTTGTGCTCACGTCCTATAAATGTATTGCAAAATAACTCAGACAAAATGGAGGAGGAATATGGATGTGGAGTACATATCTCTCCAAGGATGCATCAGGAATACACCTTCAGATGCAGGTCTCATAGAACACCAGCTTAGAGCAGGAAGGAATCCCTGACTGTTGGAAAAAAAAGAGATAGATCCATGCAAAGCTCTGTAGGGTTAGGGAAGGAAGGGAAAAAGAGGAGGAGAGTGGTCAGGACTAGACCTGTACCTGGGAGAGGGGGAACTAAAGCAGAGATGAGATCAGGGTAATTATTTGGGACAGAGGGAAGGCATCTGAGACCGTTGGAGAGTGAAGCAGCTGATCTGTGACAGTCTGAATGTCGTGAGAACCACGCAGACAATCTCTGCTGCACTGCAGCCCTACATACCCCAGATAAGGACATCCCCAGAAGGCATCATTTAGACAATATGGTACTGGCACAATAACAGAAATATAGACCAATGGTACAAGATAGAAAGCCAGATATAAACCCACACACCGATAGGCAATTTGTTTTTGACAAAGGAGTCAAGCATATACAATGGAGACAAGACAGTCACTTCAATAAGTGGTGCTGGGAAAGCTGGACAGATTCATGTGAAAGAATGAAATTAGAATATTTCTTAACACCATACACAAAGATAAACTAAAAATGGAGTAAAGGCCTAAATCCAAGATGAGAATCTATAAAACACTCTCTTAGAGTAGGCAAAACACTCTTTAACATAAATCACAGAAAGATCCTCTATGATCCACCTTCTAGAGTAATAGAGCAACAAAAATAAACATGTGGGACCTAATAAACTTAAAATCTTTTACACAGCAAAGTAAACTTGAAAAGACAACCCATAGAATGGGAGAAAATAATAGCCAATGAAACAACCAACAAAGGATTAGTTTTCTTAATATACTTTTCTGAGCTCCTAAAATCAAAGTTTTACTAAATTTCTAAAAGTATTTATTATATCATATTGCATTCCAAAAATATAATTTGTTTCTCTAGATGTGCTAATTTTATCAGGCAGCATTTTATGTTGAGTTTAGATATCTGTCTATAGTGTGGAATCTTGTGCTCACGTCCTATAAATGTATTGCAAAATAACTCAGACAAAATGGAGGAGGAATATGGATGTGGAGTACATATCTCCCCAAGGATGCATCAGGAATACACCTTCAGATGCAGGTCTCATAGAACACCAGCTTAGAGCAGGAAGGAATCCCTGACTGTTGGAAAAAAAAGAGATAGATCCATGCAAAGCTCTGTAGGGTTAGGGAAGGAAGGGAAAAAGAGGAGGAGAGTGGTCAGGACTAGACCTGTACCTGGGAGAGGGGGAACTAAAGCAGAGATGAGATCAGGGTAATTATTTGGGACAGAGGGAAGGCATCTGAGACCGTTGGAGAGTGAAGCAGCTGATCTGTGACAGTCTGAATGTCGTGAGAACCACGCAGACAATCTCTGCTGCACTGCAGCCCTACATACCCCAGATAAGGACATCCCCAGAAGGCATCATTTAGACAATATGGTACTGGCACAATAACAGAAATATAGACCAATGGTACAAGATAGAAAGCCAGATATAAACCCACACACCGATAGGCAATTTGTTTTTGACAAAGGAGTCAAGCATATACAATGGAGACAAGACAGTCACTTCAATAAGTGGTGCTGGGAAAGCTGGACAGATTCATGTGAAAGAATGAAATTAGAATATTTCTTAACACCATACACAAAGATAAACTAAAAATGGAGTAAAGGCCTAAATCCAAGATGAGAATCTATAAAACACTCTCTTAGAGTAGGCAAAACACTCTTTAACATAAATCACAGAAAGATCCTCTATGATCCACCTTCTAGAGTAATAGAGCAACAAAAATAAACATGTGGGACCTAATAAACTTAAAATCTTTTACACAGCAAAGTAAACTATAAACAAGGTGAAAAGACAACCCATAGAATGGGAGAAAATAATAGCCAATGAAACAACCAACAAAGGATTAGTTTTCTTAATATACAAGTAGTCAATACCAGGAAAAAAAAAATCAAAAAGTGGGCAGAAGACCGAATAGCCATTTATTCAAAGAAGACACACATGTGGCTATTAAATACACGAGAAGATGTTCATCATTACTCATTAATAGAGAAATTCAAATCAAAACTACAATGAGTTATCACCTCAAACCGAATGGCCATCATCAGAAAAATCTACAAACAATAAATGCTAGAAAGAGTGTGGAGAAAAGGAAACACTCTTGCGCTATTGGTAGGAATGTAAATTGATACAGCCACTACGGGGAAGAGTATGGAGATTCCTTAAAAAACTAGGATGAAACAACCATATGACCCAGCAGTCCTACTACTGGGCATATGCCCTGAGAAAACCATAATTGAAAAGGACACATGTACCCCAATGTTTATTATAGGATTATTTACAATAGCTAATACAACCTAGATGTCCATAGACAGATGAATGCGTAAAGAAACCATGGTACATATATATAATGGAATACTACTCATCCACAAAAAGGAATGCATTTGAGTCAGTTCTCCTGAGGTGAATGAACCTAGAGCCCATACTACAAAGTGAAGTAAGTCTGAAAGAGAAAAATAAGTATCATATATTAATGCATATATATGGAATCTAGAAAGATGGTATTAATAAACCTATTTGCAGGGCAGCCATGGATACCCAAACAGGAAGAACAGACTTGTGGACACACAATAGAGGAAGGAGAGGTGGGACAAATTGAGAGTATCATGGAAACAGTTACATTACCGTATGTGAAATAGCTAGCTAGCTGGAATTTGCTATATGCATCTAGAGCGGGGATGTGGTGGGACGTGGGAGGAAGGTTCAAGAAGGAGGGGAAAAACATGTACCTATGACTGATTTATGTTGATGTATTTCAGAAACCAACACAATATTATAAAACAATTATCTTCTAATTGAAAATGAATAAGTTAAAAAATGACTCCAGGAGCTACCAGGATTACATATTTATATACATATATAATATATATGTATATATTATATATATATATATTATTTTTTAATTGAAGGAAATTGCTTTACAGAGTTTTGTTTTCTGCGAAACATCAACATGAATCAGCCATAGGAATCCATATGTCCCCTCCCTCTTGAACTTCCCTCCCATCTCCCTCCCCATCCCAGCCCTCCAGGTTGTTACAGAGCCCCTGTTTGTGTTCCTTGAGTCTTACAGACAACTCCATTGGCTGTCTATTTCATGTAGGGTAATGTAAGTTTCCATATTACTCTTTCCACACATCTCATCCTCTCCTCTCTCCCCCACCCATGTCCATAAGTCTGTTCGCTATGTCTGTTTCTCCATTGATGCCCTGAAAATAAATTCATCAGTACCATCTTTCTAGATTGCATACATATTTTTTTCTGGTACAAAAATATCTGTATTTTTACAGATATTTTTACAGATGTTTAAAGGCCTAAGGTAAGAGAAAAAATCTTGGTCTTATTAAACTAAAAACTTTGCCAACCTAGAAGACCAAGAATTTAAGAAAAATTAAAGAAAGCAATTATGGAAAATTGAAATTAGAAGTGAGGTTAATATTAGGGGTTTATCCAGGTTGAGGAAAATAGCATACAGTGAGTATATCAGATTTTACAAGGCAAGAGAAATTGTGGTTATGAGAAAGGACTTTGAAATCAGGCAGAAGTTCGTTGAGTCCTGGCTATGTTATCTACCAGCTATGTAATCCTGAACAAATTTATCCTAAAATTTCTGTACCTCAGTCTTTTAATTTGTATAATAGAAATCCAATCATATAATCAATTTATTTAACATATATTACCACTAATATGTTCCAGGATCTTTTATGAACACTGAGATTCTGTGTTAAAGAAGACCACACCCTTATCATGTAGGTTGTTTCTTGGGGACAAAAGTATTAACTACCTACAAGGATTTATGTGAAACCAAATGAGATAAAGCATATAAAACACTTACCAGAGTATCTTGTATATGACAGTGATGCAATGAATATATGTTTTTAAAAAGGTAATTTTGCTTGTCATATCCATTTTTTTGTTTCCCTACCAGGATTACATATTTATATACATATATAATATATATGTATATATTATATATATATATTATTTTAATTGAAGGAAATTGCTTTACAGAGTTTTGTTTTCTGCGAAACATCAACATGAATCAGCCATAGAATCCATATGTCCCTCCTCTTGAACTTCCTCCCATCTCCCTCCCCATCCCAGCCCTCCAGGTTGTTACAGAGCCCCTGTTTGTGTTCCTTGAGTCTTACAGACAACTCCATTGGCTGTCTATTTCATGTAGGGTAATGTAAGTTTCCATATTACTCTTTCCACACATCTCATCCTCTCCTCTCTCCCCCACCCATGTCCATAAGTCTGTTCGCTATGTCTGTTTCTCCATTGATGCCCTGAAAATAAATTCATCAGTACCATCTTTCTAGATTGCATACATATTTTTTTCTGGTACAAAAATATCTGTATTTTTACAGATATTTTTACAGATGTTTAAAGGCCTAAGGTAAGAGAAAAAATCTTGGTCTTATTAAACTAAAAACTTTGCCAACCTAGAAGACCAAGAATTTAAGAAAAATTAAAGAAAGCAATTATGGAAAATTGAAATTAGAAGTGAGGTTAATATTAGGGGTTTATCCAGGTTGAGGAAAATAGCATACAGTGAGTATATCAGATTTTACAAGGCAAGAGAAATTGTGGTTATGAGAAAGGACTTTGAAATCAGGCAGAAGTTCGTTGAGTCCTGGCTATGTTATCTACCAGCTATGTAATCCTGAACAAATTTATCCTAAAATTTCTGTACCTCAGTCTTTTAATTTGTATAATAGAAATCCAATCATATAATCAATTTATTTAACATATATTACCACTAATATGTTCCAGGATCTTTTATGAACACTGAGATTCTGTGTTAAAGAAGACCACACCCTTATCATGTAGGTTGTTTCTTGGGGACAAAAGTATTAACTACCTACAAGGATTTATGTGAAACCAAATGAGATAAAGCATATAAAACACTTACCAGAGTATCTTGTATATGACAGTGATGCAATGAATATATGTTGTATTCATAACTCATATTGGTAGGGAATTTTTGCTTGTGGCATATGAGACAATATGTGTACTATAAAGAATAAGTGTTTTCTTTAGTTATATCATAGCTGGTATTCATTTCAACAGGAACAAAACTGCATCATAAATTCTAAGGCTTCAGTCTGCAAAGGTGAAAGAAAAAAGCTGAGTTGGAAGATAAGACTTCCTAAAATTATGCACTCTTGTAAACATCGTCGGCATGTTTAGACAAAGATAGAAGAGTTACAGGATATTAATAAACTAAAATCAAAATAAATAGCACTTGAGAGTGAGGAAAAACTATAAACAAAATCTTAGCATCTTAAAATTTTAAGATTAAGAATGCTTAAAATGCCTTGGCAATTATTTTTCCTAAATTCTTGATTTGAAATATATCTTGTGTTCTATTACATTTTCTATGAAGTATTGTTTATTTTTAGAAATCATTTATATATTTGTTTGATTTATAAGCATATGTAAAATATCTCTATTTTGAGTATCCTAATAGCACTTTTCCACATTCAAAACCCTCCCTAATTTTCTATTTAATTTATTAAAAAGTCAAAAGTCTATACATTAGTCTAGTGTTCAGTGTAGCCTAGTGCCTGCCAACTTCTGCATCATCCTCCGCACATCCCCACTCTTGACTTACTTGCTTTTTCTTTTATATGTGAAACATGCTTCTCAGCTTTTGTACTTTCTCTTATATGTACTTGGTACACAACTCAAATATTTTCATTGTTATTTCACTTAATTGATAGTTCTGCTAAAGTGCTGTCTCTTCAGGGGAGCTATTCCTTCATACATTGCATAAAATAGCTCCTGGTCACTAGCCTCTTACCTCTTACACTTCTTTGTATTTTCAGAGCACTTACCATCACACACACACTCCTATGTAGTTGTTTGTTTGTGTGTGTGTGTATGTGAATATATACAGACATATGTGTGCTATGCATTTATATATTTGTTTATCTATTTGAAGGAATCATTGTGTCCATCTTCATGTGACTAGATTCCTGAAAAATTGCCTGATAGGTAGTAAGTATAAAATATTGGAGAATGAATAAAAAGTTGAAAGAAGAGTGAATTTCTGTTTTCCTCACCGTCATTGTCTGAAGAATAAAATTGATATACTAGGTACCTTCATCAGAGATATTAATATACAAATGCAGGATTCATTAGCATCTAGGAGGCAGCAATTAAACTTGATTTTAATAATGCTTATTTCTTAGGCTTCCTATCTCCATGCCTCTACTTTCCTATGCAACTTAAAATTTTAGTATACTCTGGTCAGTGTACATGCTGAAGTTATTTAGACTGGATATATTTTATATGTAAGGAAAAATATCACTATATCTAAAAATATTTTCCTTTTAGTGAATTATAAACTTAAATCACTAGGGAATAAGAAATGATAAGATGCTTTGTTTAGATTCTATATGGCAACTCCATGGGGTTTTCATTGAAATTTCTAAATAAAGTTCATTTATGTTGTATCTTTTAAAGTTGATGCATGGTTTAGTTGCTGCCAGTGATCTTTAATACGCAATTATTTTACCTTATGTGCTTTGCAGTTTAATATCCTAAAACTGTGCTTGGGACATTTTTGGAGCTAGATAATCTCATAAAGATATATTTGATAGTAATATATTGGTATCTATTGTTTTCTATTTTTGGTTGTGCTTTGGGGTTGACTTTAAAGTTTTATAGATTCTATAGTTATTTTCTCACATTCTAGGTTAAGCTTTGTTTTTAAAAGCACAGTCAAATACATGTCTTTTAGGCTTTATCCCCAAATACATATTATTTAATATATGCTGGTTTCTTTCATCCTCTGCCTTTAGTTATTTTTCTTAGTGATTTTAAGTATGGAAAATGGGTCAAATGCCTTGCTCATTGAATATTACAGTTTGAACAGTAACAATGAATAATGTAGTGATACAAGAATTTTAAAAAATAAAGATTAGGAAAAACATGCAAAGAAAATCACTTAGGTTTTGTATCTGAATCCAGTATATCACAGCCACACATGTAACCTTATATAAATTGTTCAAACTTTCTGAATCTGTTTCTTTATGCATAGAACAAGAATGATATCTTTCTTGCCTAACACACCAGATTCTTATAAATTAAAAGTGTTAAGGGGGCTTTCCTGGTGGTCCAATGGGTTGAGAATCTGCCTTGCAGTGCAAGGGGCATCAATTCAATCCCTGACCTGGGGACCCCCTCCATGTTTTGTGGAGCAGCTGGACTGGTGTGTCCAATTAGGAGCCAGCGCTCTGGAGTGCATGCACCCAGAGCTGGTGGTCTGCAACAAGAGAGGCCACTGCGATGGCCAACAAGAGAGGCCACTGCGATGGCCAAAAAAATGTGTTAAAATAAGTGAAAAGTGAGTAATGTTCAAGGCAATGAAACTGGGAAATGTCACTTGACATGCACATAGAGAAAAGTATATAAATAACAATGATGCAACTACACATCTATTAGAATGGCCAAATCTAGAACACCACCAACAGCAAATGCTGGTAAGTATGTGGAGCAACAGGTTCTCTCGTTCATGGTTGTTGAGAATGCAAAATAGTATGCTTTTCTGGAGAAGGGTTGGTAGTTTCCTACAAAGCACAATATATTCTTACTGTAAGTAGTAATCAAGCTACTTAGCTTTTACCCAAAGAATCGGAAAACATGTCCACACAAAAACCTGTACATGAATGTTTATAGAAGATTTATTCTTAACTGTCAAAACTTGGAAATAAACAAGATGGTCTTCAGTAAGTAAATGGATAAACTCTGGTACAGCCAGAAAATAGACTATTATTCAGTGCTAAGAACAAATGAACATTCATGCTATGAAAGACATGCAGGAAAGTTAAATGCCTATTACTAATTGAAAGAAGATGATCTGAAAAGGCTATATACTGTATGATTTTAACTGTGTGTCATTTTGGAAAGGGCAAAAATATGGAGACAATGAAAAATTCAGTATGAACCACTGGAGATAGGGGGCACGGGAGAGAGGACTAGGAAAAGCAGAGGATTTTTAGGGCAGGTCAAATATATTGTATGATATTAGAATGATGGATATATACCATTATACATTTTTCCAAACCCATAGAAAGAAAAAAGATGAAATAAGGTGATATTCAATCCCTGACCTGGGAAAACTTCTTTCTTGCCTAACACACCAGATTCTTATAAATTAAAAGTGTTAAGGGGCTTTCCTGGTGGTCCAATGGGTTGAGAATCTGCCTTGCAGTGCAAGGCATCAATTCAATCCCTGACCTGGGGACCCCCTCCATGTTTTGTGGAGCAGCTGGACTGGTGTGTCCAATTAGGAGCCAGCGCTCTGGAGTGCATGCACCCAGAGCTGGTGGTCTGCAACAAGAGAGGCCACTGCGATGGCCAACAAGAGAGGCCACTGCGATGGCCAAAAAAATGTGTTAAAATAAGTGAAAAGTGAGTAATGTTCAAGGCAATGAAACTGGGAAATGTCACTTGACATGCACATAGAGAAAAGTATATAAATAACAATGATGCAACTACACATCTATTAGAATGGCCAAATCTAGAACACCACCAACAGCAAATGCTGGTAAGTATGTGGAGCAACAGGTTCTCTCGTTCATGGTTGTTGAGAATGCAAAATAGTATGCTTTTCTGGAGAAGGGTTGGTAGTTTCCTACAAAGCACAATATATTCTTACTGTAAGTAGTAATCAAGCTACTTAGCTTTTACCCAAAGAATCGGAAAACATGTCCACACAAAAACCTGTACATGAATGTTTATAGAAGATTTATTCTTAACTGTCAAAACTTGGAAATAAACAAGATGGTCTTCAGTAAGTAAATGGATAAACTCTGGTACAGCCAGAAAATAGACTATTATTCAGTGCTAAGAACAAATGAACATTCATGCTATGAAAGACATGCAGGAAAGTTAAATGCCTATTACTAATTGAAAGAAGATGATCTGAAAAGGCTATATACTGTATGATTTTAACTGTGTGTCATTTTGGAAAGGGCAAAAATATGGAGACAATGAAAAATTCAGTATGAACCACTGGAGATAGGGGGCACGGGAGAGAGGACTAGGAAAAGCAGAGGATTTTTAGGGCAGGTCAAATATATTGTATGATATTAGAATGATGGATATATACCATTATACATTTTTCCAAACCCATAGAATGTACAATACCAAGGATGAAACTTAAGGTTAATAAAAAGATACTTCTGTTGAAAGGGTGTTGGATAATAGGGGAGATTATGCATGTGTGGTGACTCAGACTAAAGAATCTGCCTTTAATGCAGGAGACTTGGGTTTCATCACTGGGTCAAGAAGATCCCTTGGAGAAGGGGATGGCAACTGACTCTGGTATTCTTGCCAGAAGAAGCCCATGGACAGAGGAGCCTGACGGGCCACCTGAGCGACTCACACTCACTTTCATGCATATGTGAGACTGGGAATATATGGAAAATCTCTGTACCTTCCTCTCAATTTCATTGTGAAACTTCTCTGGGGAAATATAGTATAAAACTAAGTAAACTGATTTGTGAATATGAGACAAGATTTTTAAGGGTTTGATTTTCAGATTGTATTCATTTTAGCACTTGTAATTTTCCTTTGGAATCTATATTCTTACTATACTTGGCATGGAAAAATAACCTTTATTCTCTGAAAGATATCTGAGTTTCTTAACGGCATACTTTGATCCTGGCAGATATAACCTGGATGGTTTTGATTGGTCTAAAAAATCCATGGCATGCAGTGATTTGTAATTTTATTGACTCACTAATTTGAATCATGTGTGTTTTGAAGTTGTGCTACTCAAACGTAGCTGGTAGCTCAGTACTTATATATCTGAGAAAAACAACAACTGAAAGAGCTCCTGACACCCTGAAGCTGGCTTGTTACTATCAGTTAGGTCTTGGTAAGGTTGCAAGCTTGCCTGTCAGTCAGAGCAGTGTCTTCATTGTGTTCTCTCACTGAACACAAATATCAGAGAATATCAACATTAGCCAATGTCACTCTGAGACTGTGAAGAAATGAGATTAAAAACAAGATTATTCCATAATCAGGTGAAATCCCATATGAAAATATACATAGTTCAAGTCATAAAATACCAAGATATTCCTCTTGGTGTATTAGTTTTTATTTTTATTGCTGCCCTGATAAATTACCACCAATTTTAGCAGTTTAAAGCAACACCCAATTATTAACTCACTGTTCTGTTGGTCAGAAGTCCAAGTACAGTGTGTACTATTGGGGCCCTCTGCTCTAGGAGTCAAAACACTGACATCAACCTGTCATCAGGGCTTTGGTCATTTCTGTAGTCTCTGAGTAAGAATATGCTTTCAAGTTTATTCAGGCTTCTAACAGAACTCAGTTCCTCTTGTTTGTGGGACTGAAATTCAGCTTTCTTTGCTAGTTGTCAACCAAGGGCTGAGGCTTTGCTCTGAGAAGTTGTTTGCATTATGTCTTTTTTTTTTCTCGTTGCCCTCCCTTTAGCAACAGCCAGTCAAGGCTTGCTTCAAATCAGTCTTGCTTCCAGCTGGTGAAAGTTTTCTGCAATAGCCAAGACATGGAAACAAACTAAATGTCCACTGACAGAGGAATGAATAAAGAAGATATGGTGTGTGTCTCTCTCTCTCTCTCTCTCACACACACACACACACACACACACACACACACACACACACACACGCACACACACACACACACTAGAATACTATTCAGCCATTAAAAAGAATGAAATAAGGCCATTTGCAGCAATATGGATGGACCAAGAGAGTGTCATACTGAATGAAGAAGTCAGAGAAGGAGAAATATCATATGCTATCCCTTTTGTGTGGGTTATAAAAAAAATGACACAAATGAACTTATTTGCAAAATAGAAAGAGACTTACACTTAAAAAACGGACTTATGATTGTAGGAGGGAGGGGTGGTTGAGGGATTTGGGAAAGACATGTACACACGGCCATTCTGAGATGGATAAGCAGCAAAAATCTTTTGTATAACACATGGAACTCTGCTCAATGTTGTGTACTAGCCTGGATGGGAGGGAAGTTGAACAGAGAATGGATACATGTATATGCTGGCTGAGCTCCTTCACTGTTCACCTAAAACTATCACAAAGTTGTTATTAGGCTATACTCCAAAAAAAAAGTTTTTGGTATTAAAAAATAAAATAAAAATGAAAAGAGAAAAAAAGGGTTAAGGTGACTATACTAAATCTAACTGGATAATCCAGAACAGACTTCTTTCTTAAGGTCCATAACCTTAACTAAATCTTCAAAGTCCCTTTTGTTTTATAACATCTTCAGTAAGTCCAGAGATTGATGTCGGCATTTTGGGGGTACTCTTCTGCATATCACACCTGGGTAACCTGGGCTATTCTCTACCAATAACAACTTTATCTTTGTTCTAGTCTGCCCTGCTTATAGGTAAGGCTTATTAATAAGATATCCAACCAGAGAATTGCCCCCAAGATACTTACAACATCCATAAAACTCTCTTAGTGGGTAAAACTGTCTTGTCTCAGGTATCAAGCCAGTATTGGTCAAACAAGATTTTCAACAATCAATATCAAATTAAAAAAAATTAATGAGTTCTTTCAGTGTTTTTGTGGGTAAATATCAAATTTTTAACTGACAAATTTAGAACATTGTAAGGCAATATTCTGTAGAGAAAAGTGATCAGGCTTTGGAGTCTCTATAACTTGGAACTAAATCCCACCCAGTACTCTGAGCCTCAGTTTCCTTATCCGTAAAAGACATCTGAAAGCACTTTGCTAAGGACTCTAATGTTCAATTAGTAGAATTATTGTTATTGATTAGTTGCTAAGTCATGTCCGACTCTTTGTGACCCCATGGATGGTACCCCAGAGGCCTCCTCTGTCTATGGGATTTCTCAAGCAGGATTACAGGAGCACGTTGCCATTTCCTTCTCCAATTACTAGAATACATATATTTTTAAATCAGTTTGGTCGAATCCACATGTAGTATTTGTGTTGAGATAAGTTGATAAACATTCAGAAGGAGAATGTCATAGAGTGGAACAAACATTGAGCTGAAAATCAAATAGCATGATTCTTCTAATAACTAGCTCTACTGTTTAAGCAAATTTTTTCCACAACGGAACATGAATTTCCCCATTCCACAAAATGGAAAGGGAGAACTATATCACCTTCAACTTCATTTTCTGTTCTTTTTAAAAGTACACAGAATGCATTTCTGTGGGATGATAGCTGAGTGTTTAATGAACATCCTTTCTTTAAACACACAGTACTAGGCAGTTTTACATATGAAAAGAGAAAAAAAGGGTTAAGGTGACTATACTAAATCTAACTGGATAATCCAGAACAGACTTCTTTCTTAAGGTCCATAACCTTAACTAAATCTTCAAAGTCCCTTTTGTTTTATAACATCTTCAGTAAGTCCAGAGATTGATGTCGGCATTTTGGGGGTACTCTTCTGCATATCACACCTGGGTAACCTGGGCTATTCTCTACCAATAACAACTTTATCTTTGTTCTAGTCTGCCCTGCTTATAGGTAAGGCTTATTAATAAGATATCCAACCAGAGAATTGCCCCCAAGATACTTACAACATCCATAAAACTCTCTTAGTGGGTAAAACTGTCTTGTCTCAGGTATCAAGCCAGTATTGGTCAAACAAGATTTTCAACAATCAATATCAAATTAAAAAAAATTAATGAGTTCTTTCAGTGTTTTTGTGGGTAAATATCAAATTTTTAACTGACAAATTTAGAACATTGTAAGGCAATATTCTGTAGAGAAAAGTGATCAGGCTTTGGAGTCTCTATAACTTGGAACTAAATCCCACCCAGTACTCTGAGCCTCAGTTTCCTTATCCGTAAAAGACATCTGAAAGCACTTTGCTAAGGACTCTAATGTTCAATTAGTAGAATTATTGTTATTGATTAGTTGCTAAGTCATGTCCGACTCTTTGTGACCCCATGGATGGTACCCCAGAGGCCTCCTCTGTCTATGGGATTTCTCAAGCAGGATTACAGGAGCACGTTGCCATTTCCTTCTCCAATTACTAGAATACATATATTTTTAAATCAGTTTGGTCGAATCCACATGTAGTATTTGTGTTGAGATAAGTTGATAAACATTCAGAAGGAGAATGTCATAGAGTGGAACAAACATTGAGCTGAAAATCAAATAGCATGATTCTTCTAATAACTAGCTCTACTGTTTAAGCAAATTTTTTCCACAACGGAACATGAATTTCCCCATTCCACAAAATGGAAAGGGAGAACTATATCACCTTCAACTTCATTTTCTGTTCTTTTTAAAAGTACACAGAATGCATTTCTGTGGGATGATAGCTGAGTGTTTAATGAACATCCTTTCTTTAAACACACAGTACTAGGCAGTTTTACATATGTTATTTCACATTTTAAGGGCTGAAATTAACTGTTAAGTGTGTTATATGTGTCACATACATATATAATTATGTGCAAATTGTAACTATGTAACTTATTATTTTTACTAAGTTGATATACTTGTGTACCCAAAATCCAAATTTTTTGTTTTAAATATTTGTTTTATATTAGAGTATAGTTGATTAATAATGTTGTGTTAGCTTCAGATGTAGAGTAAAGTGATTCAGCTATATATATACTTGTATCTGTCATTTTTCAAATTCTTCTCCTATTTAGGTTATTGCAGTATATTGAACAGAGGTCCCTGTGCTGTACAGTATGTCCTTGTTGGTTCTTTTAAAAATATAGCAGTGTGGACATGTCAATCCCAAACTCTGAATCTACCCTTCCCCCCTACTCTTCCACTCCTGTAACTATAAATTCATTCTCTAATTCTGTAATTCTGTTTCTGTTTTGAATATAAGTTCATTTATATAATTTTAAGGTTCTGTAGATAAGTGTATTATATGATATTTATCTTTGTCTGACTGATCTTACTTAGTATGATAATTTCTGTGTCCAACTATCTAGTTGAAAATGGCATTATTTTGTTCCCTTTAACAGCGGAGTAATATTTCATTATATATATATGTGTATACACACATACATACATACATACATACATATATCTCACATCTTCTTTATCCATTCATCTGCTGGTGACATTTAGGAGGCTACATATCTTGGCTATTGCAAACAGCACTGCAATGAACATTAAGGTGCACGTATCTTTTCAACACATGCCCAGGAGTGGAATTGCTAGGTCATATAGTAGCTCTATTTTAGGCTATTTAAGGAATCTCCAAACTGTTCTCCAAGGTAGCTGTGCCACTTTACATTCACAACAACAGTGTAGATGGCTTCCCTTTTCTCCACACTCTCTCCAGGATTTATATCTTGTACACATTTTGATAATGGTCATTCTGATTGGTGTGAGGTGATATCTTATTGTAGTTTTTATTTGCATTTAATAATTAACAATGTGCCTCTTGGCCATCTGTATGTCTCATTTGAAAATTTGTCTATTTAGGTGCTCTACTTATCTTTTGATTACGTTATTTGTTTCTTTGGTATTTTACCACATGAGCTGCTTTTTTTTTTTTTTTTTCTGAAGTGCAGTTATATTCAGCTATTGGTAAAACATTATAGTTGTTTTAATGAAGTGGGAAACAGAATACTATAAAAATAATTCAGGGCAAAAATTCTTCCATAGAATATTAACTATACCACTAATTTGTTGTTGTTAGTCTCAAAGTCGTGTCTAATTCTTTGCGACCCCATGGACTGCAGCCTGCCAGGTTTCTCTTTCCATGGAATTTCCCTGGCAAGAATACTAGAGTGGGTTGTCACTTCCTCCTCCAGGGAATCTGACCCAGGGATCGAACCCTATCTCCTGCTTTGACAGGCAGATTCTGTACCACTGAGCCACATGGAAGCTAATTTATGCCATCATATAATTCCTCAGTTTCACATAACTCCATATAATGTCCTAAATTGATAATTCATTCTTTTCTGTGCAGATAACGTGTCAGGCTACATTATTGTTTTTCATTCATTATTATTTTATTCAATAAATAAGGCCCTACTGCGAGGATGTTAAGGGTTTTCCTGCAGTGGTTAAGACATTCTCCCTTATTCTGCTTCGCTGTTAAGTAACAATGTCAGGTCCACTGAGGAGAACCAGGCTGATCAAATGGGCAGTGTAGAATTCTAAAGTCTGATTACTAATAACAATATCCATAATAACAATATCTTCAGAGATGCCTGGTGAGCTACATTCTCTAGGTCACAAAGAGTCAGACATGACTGAGCAACTAACAATAACAACACTGTGATAAAAAGAGTTAGGGAGATTCCCTTCTAAATCAGGCTTTGCAATTTTCCTTTTTTGTACTTATTCCTATTTCTCTGGACAAATAATAGTTGTTGATAGTTCTGGAGTCAGATAGATGAAGATTTAAATCTTGCCTTTACTGTTTGCCAGGTCTGTACTCCCAACAAATTATATAATTTCTTTATGCTTCAGATTTCTTTTAACTTGTTAAATGAGGTTACTAGCATCTGTAAAAATGTTGTTTTGAAAATCAACCATGTCAGTCTGTGTATTTTTATCACATGAGCTGTTTTTAAAGTTTGGAGACTAATCTCTTGATGATTGCAAATATTTTTTCCTGTTTTGTAGGTTGTCTTTTCACTTTTTTAATGGTTTCCTTTCATGTGCAAAAGCTTTTGGTTTTAATTATGTCCCATTTTTAAAAAAAAAATTTGTTTTAAATGTTGTGTTGATTCTGCTATACAACAACAAGAATCAGAGAAACCAGAGGTCAAACTGCCAACAAGCTTGATCATAGAAAAAGCAAGGGAATTCCAGAAAAACATATATTTCTGCTTCATTGACTACTCTAAAGCCTTTGAGTGTGTAGATCACAACAAACTATGGGATATTCTTAAAGAGACGGGTATATATTCAACCACCTTACCTGTCTCCTGAGAAGCCTGTATGCAGGACAAGAAGCAACAGTTTGAACTGGATACGGAACAACAGATCGGTTCCAAATTTGGAAAGCAGTATGTATTATTGCCCTGCTTATTTAACTTATATACAGAATACATCATGCAAAATACCAGGCTAGATGAACCACAAACTGGAATCAAGATTGGCAGGAGAAATATCAGCACCTCAGATATGCAGATAATACCACTTTGATGGCAGAAAGTCAAGAGGAACTAAAGAGCCTTTTGATGAAGGTAAAGGAGGAGAGTGAAAAAGTTGGCTTAAAATTCAACATTCAAAAAACTAAGATCATGTTATCTGGTCCTATCACTTCATGGCAAATAGATGGGAAAAATGTGGAATCAGTGTTGGATTTCATTTTCTTAGGCTCCAAAATCAATGAGGATGATGACTGCTGCCATGAAATTAAAAGACGCTTGATTCTTGAAAGAATAGCTATTCTTTTTACTGATAAATGTGTATGCAGACAGAGCAGCAATGAGGAAACATGGAGAACAGACTTATGGACATTGAGGGGAGGGAGGAATGGGCAAGATATATGGAAAGAGTAACATAGAAACTCACATTACCATTGTAAAATAGACAACCAATGGGAATCTGCTGTAAGACTAAGGGAACTTACACAAGGGCTTTGTAACAACCTTGAGAGATAGGGAGGGAGATGGGAGAGAAGTACAGTCAGAGGGGACATGTGTGTACCTATGGCTGATTTGGGCTTATGCATGGCAGTAAACAACAAAACTCTGTAAAAGCAAAAAAGAAAAAGCAGAGACATCACTTTGCCGACAAAGGTCTGTGTAGTCAAATCTGTTAAGCCACTGCTCAATCTTGATTCCAGCTTGAGATTTATTCAGCCTGATGGTTTGCATGACGTACTCTGCATATAGGTTAAATAAGCAGAGGGACAATATAAATGCTATCATGCTCCTTTCCCAATTTGGAACCAGTCAGTTGTTCCATGTTCAGTTTTAACTGTTGCTTCTTGACCTGCATAGAGATTTTCAGGAGAGAGGTAAGTTGCTCTGGTATTCCCTTTTCTTTAAGAATTTCCCACAGTTTGTTGTGATCCACACAGTCAAAGTCTTTAGTGTAGTCAATGAAACTGATGTAGATATTTTTCTGGAATTCCCTTGCCTTCTCTATGATTCATTGCATGCTGGAAATTTGATCTCTGGTTCCTCTGCATTTTCTAAACCCTGTTTCTACATCTCAAAGTTTCTTGGTTCATGTCCTGCTGAAGCCTAACTGAAAGGATTTTGAGCATAACCTTAATAGCATGTGAAGTGAGCGCAAGTGGGCAGTAATTTGAACATTCTTTGATACTGTACTTCTTTGGAATTGGAATGAAAAGTGGTCTTTTCCAGTCTTGAGGCCGCTGCTGTGTTTTTCAAATTTGCTGACATATTGAGTATAGCACTTTAAGAGTATCACTTTTTAGCATTTTAAATAGGTCAGTTGGAATTCCATCACATCCACTAGCTTTGTTCATAGTGATGCTTTCTAACTTACACTCTAGGATGTCTGGCTCTAGTTGAGTGACCATTCTCTTGGTTACCTGGGTCATTAAGACCTTTTTTTCTCTTTAACTTATGGGGGGCTACATTGAGGGGAGGGAGGAATGGGCAAGATATATGGAAAGAGTAACATAGAAACTCACATTACCATTGTAAAATAGACAACCAATGGGAATCTGCTGTAAGACTAAGGGAACTTACACAAGGGCTTTGTAACAACCTTGAGAGATAGGGAGGGAGATGGGAGAGAAGTACAGTCAGAGGGGACATGTGTGTACCTATGGCTGATTTGGGCTTATGCATGGCAGTAAACAACAAAACTCTGTAAAAGCAAAAAAGAAAAAGCAGAGACATCACTTTGCCGACAAAGGTCTGTGTAGTCAAATCTGTTAAGCCACTGCTCAATCTTGATTCCAGCTTGAGATTTATTCAGCCTGATGGTTTGCATGACGTACTCTGCATATAGGTTAAATAAGCAGAGGGACAATATAAATGCTATCATGCTCCTTTCCCAATTTGGAACCAGTCAGTTGTTCCATGTTCAGTTTTAACTGTTGCTTCTTGACCTGCATAGAGATTTTCAGGAGAGAGGTAAGTTGCTCTGGTATTCCCTTTTCTTTAAGAATTTCCCACAGTTTGTTGTGATCCACACAGTCAAAGTCTTTAGTGTAGTCAATGAAACTGATGTAGATATTTTTCTGGAATTCCCTTGCCTTCTCTATGATTCATTGCATGCTGGAAATTTGATCTCTGGTTCCTCTGCATTTTCTAAACCCTGTTTCTACATCTCAAAGTTTCTTGGTTCATGTCCTGCTGAAGCCTAACTGAAAGGATTTTGAGCATAACCTTAATAGCATGTGAAGTGAGCGCAAGTGGGCAGTAATTTGAACATTCTTTGATACTGTACTTCTTTGGAATTGGAATGAAAAGTGGTCTTTTCCAGTCTTGAGGCCGCTGCTGTGTTTTTCAAATTTGCTGACATATTGAGTATAGCACTTTAAGAGTATCACTTTTTAGCATTTTAAATAGGTCAGTTGGAATTCCATCACATCCACTAGCTTTGTTCATAGTGATGCTTTCTAACTTACACTCTAGGATGTCTGGCTCTAGTTGAGTGACCATTCCCTCTTGGTTACCTGGGTCATTAAGACCTTTTTTTTTTGTATGGTTATCCTGTGTATTTTTGTCACCTTTTCTTAATATCTTCAGCTTCTGTTAGGTCCTTACCCTTTCTGTCCTTTATTGTGCCCATCTTTGCATGAAATGTTCTCTTGGTATCTCTGATTTCCTTGAAGAGATCTCTAGTCTTTCCCATTCTATTGTTTTCCTCTATTTCTTTGGATTGTTCACTTAAGAAAGCTTTCTTATCTCTCCTTGCTATTCTCTGGAACTCTACATTCAGTTGGATATATATTTCCCTTCCTCCTTTGACTTTTTCCTCTTTCCTTTCCTCAGCTATTTGTAAAGCCTCCTCAGAAAACCACTTGACCTTCTTGCATTTCTTTTCATTTTGGATGGCTTTGGTCACTGCCTCCTATGCAGTGTTATGAATATCTTTCCATCATTATTCAGGCACTCTGCCTACCAGATCTTGAAACTATTGATCACCTCTGCTGTATAATAATAAGGTATTTGATTTAAGTCATACATGAATGACTTAGTGGTTTTCCCTACTTTCTTCAATTTAAACCTGAATATTGCACTAAGGTGCCCATATATACTAAAGGTGTCTTATCTTTTCAGTTTTATGATGTATGACCTTACTCAGTGTTCATCTGAAAAAAAAAAACCTCGTGGTATGTGCATTCATTCAATGTAGAAACTATGCCATTGGCTATGGATATGTAACAATAACTTGAAATTATTTTGTGTTCATTATAGAAAATAGCTGTTTTGTGCTATAACATTTATTTTAAACTAAACATTTCAGATTCATCTGGATATTCAGCACTGTTTAGATAGTTTTATGCTCACCTGTTAATTCCTCTTTCCTTTTAACTATTGTCAAGTAACAAAAAGTTAAATAAGTATGCTTGTGTGTGTTGAGGTTAGTGATAGGAAGAGACAGTGAAGATGTAAGGCTCGAAGGGAGATGGGTAAGAGGATCGAGGGGGCTGCTCAAACTAGATAAAAACAATTCAAACTAGTGCTTTGAAAATTCTTTTCTTGCTACTTGATAGCTTTTTTTTTCCTGTACTTTACAACTCTCTGAAGCTCATTATCTCAGCTTTCCCAGAGAAATTTGTGATTAAACTCAATGTAAATTGCACAGATCCCCTGGCTCCTTCACTATGGCCTAGTTCTACCCTTTCAGGTTTAAGATTATGTATCGCAAAAAACACCAGTTGCAACTCTTTATTTTATTTATTGACTCCCTCGAGACCACAGCTCCGTATTTTCGGAAAATTAAAATATGCTTTAATTTAATGGCTTGGTAAATGATATGAACATATAAAAGACTACTTTGGGACCTAGCCTAAATTTTCCAGTTTATTCTATTAACTTTAATTTTTCTTTTTAAAATTTGGGTTCTTGCTTTCATCTCTTCCAGATCCTCTTCAGTATCCCAAAGATTGGTGCTACTTAGGAGGAAATATCTATGTTATTGAGGCATTGAATAAGAGAAAATAAATTCTAATTCTCTTTTAAGAATTAAGAATTTGTATGAAAAATAATTCCCTATGAGAAAAACCATCCTGCACAATATTTGGGAAATGAAAAAATTAGAAATTCACCTTTAAATCAATACACATAAAATATTTGAGGATGATATATAGTTTTCTTTTCCTCAGCTAAGAAATTGTATTAGTGGTATATTTTATGTCTTTACCTCAATCTGCATCTAAACTGTCAGAATTAAATTGAGTTTCAAAATCTGTCTTATTCTGGTTGTATCTGGAATTTTCAAAACTGTGTTGATCCCAAAGAAAAGAAACTTTTAAAATAGAAATGAAACTGTATATATAGATTATAGCTAGGGTCTTGATGACTGAAAACAATATGCATCTGATTGCTTTAGGAAACTATTTGGTAGTTCCTCAAAAATTTAAACATAGAATGGTCACCCAACAATTCTGCTTCTAGATATAGATAGAAAATAACCGAAAACAGGGACTTGAATGGATGTTTGCATACCAATGTTCAAAATAGCATTATTCAATCCAAAAGGTGAACCAATCCATCAGTGAATGAATAGCTAAGTAAATGTAAACCCTATAGTAGAATATTATGCTTTGAAAATTCTTTTCTTGCTACTTGATAGCTTTTTTTTTCCTGTACTTTACAACTCTCTGAAGCTCATTATCTCAGCTTTCCCAGAGAAATTTGTGATTAAACTCAATGTAAATTGCACAGATCCCCTGGCTCCTTCACTATGGCCTAGTTCTACCCTTTCAGGTTTAAGATTATGTATCGCAAAAAACACCAGTTGCAACTCTTTATTTTATTTATTGACTCCCTCGAGACCACAGCTCCGTATTTTCGGAAAATTAAAATATGCTTTAATTTAATGGCTTGGTAAATGATATGAACATATAAAAGACTACTTTGGGACCTAGCCTAAATTTTCCAGTTTATTCTATTAACTTTAATTTTTCTTTTTAAAATTTGGGTTCTTGCTTTCATCTCTTCCAGATCCTCTTCAGTATCCCAAAGATTGGTGCTACTTAGGAGGAAATATCTATGTTATTGAGGCATTGAATAAGAGAAAATAAATTCTAATTCTCTTTTAAGAATTAAGAATTTGTATGAAAAATAATTCCCTATGAGAAAAACCATCCTGCACAATATTTGGGAAATGAAAAAATTAGAAATTCACCTTTAAATCAATACACATAAAATATTTGAGGATGATATATAGTTTTCTTTTCCTCAGCTAAGAAATTGTATTAGTGGTATATTTTATGTCTTTACCTCAATCTGCATCTAAACTGTCAGAATTAAATTGAGTTTCAAAATCTGTCTTATTCTGGTTGTATCTGGAATTTTCAAAACTGTGTTGATCCCAAAGAAAAGAAACTTTTAAAATAGAAATGAAACTGTATATATAGATTATAGCTAGGGTCTTGATGACTGAAAACAATATGCATCTGATTGCTTTAGGAAACTATTTGGTAGTTCCTCAAAAATTTAAACATAGAATGGTCACCCAACAATTCTGCTTCTAGATATAGATAGAAAATAACCGAAAACAGGGACTTGAATGGATGTTTGCATACCAATGTTCAAAATAGCATTATTCACAATACCCAAAAGGTGAACCAACCCAAATATCCATCAGTGAATGAATAGCTAAGTAAAATGTAACATATACATATAGTAGAATATTATGCAGTCTTAGAAATAAATGTGATTCTGATATATAATACAACATGAATGGGCTTTGAAAGCTTTGTGATAAATCAAATAAACCAGACAAATGGGATAAATATTATATGATTCCACTTATATGTACCTAGAAGAGTTTAAATCACAGAGACATTAATTCCCTTTGCTAGAACTATTGAAAAAGAACAGTCTTTTGGTATCTGCATTGCCAAGCTAGTATAGTGTATTTTCAGAGATGTTTTGTTTATTTTTTTTTTCATTATTTGGATTATGCTTGGTTGAAAATTAAGCCAACACTGAAGAGAACAGAACAGAGAATTTCCTGATGATGCCATTTTAACACCTGAATCCACTTGTACTTGGATTATTATTCATGTGAATAGTAATTGCAATCCCCTTTTAAAACCACTATGAATTATCTGTTACTTTCAATAGAGAATCCAGACAAATAGAGTAAGCTGTGAAGAATCACTGTAACTCACACTGAAGATGGTTTTTAATCAAATATGCATTGAATGTTTAATATGGGCCAGCTACTGGGCTGGGTACTGAGAATATAAAGTTGAGGCAAAGAAAACTTAATAGAAAATAAGAAGAGATAAAAGAGTACTTATAGTGGCCTAAGTATAGAAAAATAAATGCATGTACAAAGTACAAATATAATTATTGTCATTTATTCATTATATAGAGGGACTGCATGAAAGTCTTCATTCACAAAGGTGACATTTGAGCTGGATTTTGTAGATAAAAACATTATGCCTTGGGGCTTCCCTGGTGGTCCAGTGGGTAAGGACACCACCTTGCAGTGCAAGGGGCGCCAGTTCGATCCCTGGCCTGGGAAGATCCCACGTGCTGCGGAGTGACTGGACCAATGTGTCCAATTACCGAGTCGGAGCTCTGGGGCGCATGCACCCAGATATGATGCTCTCGACAATAGAGGTCACTGCGACAGGAGGCCCACATGGGTTGAAGAACAAAGGTGGATGAAAATGGACAAATGAAAAGCAAATGGAAAAATAACAGTGAATTAGCTAAGTAAAATGTAACATATACATATAGTAGAATATTATGCAGTCTTAGAAATAAATGTGATTCTGATATATAATACAACATGAATGGGCTTTGAAAGCTTTGTGATAAATCAAATAAACCAGACAAATGGGATAAATATTATATGATTCCACTTATATGTACCTAGAAGAGTTTAAATCACAGAGACATTAATTCCCTTTGCTAGAACTATTGAAAAAGAACAGTCTTTTGGTATCTGCATTGCCAAGCTAGTATAGTGTATTTTCAGAGATGTTTTGTTTATTTTTTTTTTCATTATTTGGATTATGCTTGGTTGAAAATTAAGCCAACACTGAAGAGAACAGAACAGAGAATTTCCTGATGATGCCATTTTAACACCTGAATCCACTTGTACTTGGATTATTATTCATGTGAATAGTAATTGCAATCCCCTTTTAAAACCACTATGAATTATCTGTTACTTTCAATAGAGAATCCAGACAAATAGAGTAAGCTGTGAAGAATCACTGTAACTCACACTGAAGATGGTTTTTAATCAAATATGCATTGAATGTTTAATATGGGCCAGCTACTGGGCTGGGTACTGAGAATATAAAGTTGAGGCAAAGAAAACTTAATAGAAAATAAGAAGAGATAAAAGAGTACTTATAGTGGCCTAAGTATAGAAAAATAAATGCATGTACAAAGTACAAATATAATTATTGTCATTTATTCATTATATAGAGGGACTGCATGAAAGTCTTCATTCACAAAGGTGACATTTGAGCTGGATTTTGTAGATAAAAACATTATGCCTTGGGGCTTCCCTGGTAGTCCAGTGGGTAAGGACACCACCTTGCAGTGCAAGGGGCGCCAGTTCGATCCCTGGCCTGGGAAGATCCCACGTGCTGCGGAGTGACTGGACCAATGTGTCCAATTACCGAGTCGGAGCTCTGGGGCGCATGCACCCAGATATGATGCTCTGCGACAATAGAGGTCACTGCGACAGGAGGCCCACATGGGTTGAAGAACAAAGGTGGATGAAAATGGACAAATGAAAGACCTATAGAAGTGGCCTGCCTGCTCCCCTGCCTTCCCACCCCACCCCCCCTCAAATAAATAAATAAATAAATCTTAAAAAAAAAAAACCAAAAAACAAAAACATTATTCCTTGAATTATTTCCAAGTTTTTACAAGAAAATGTACATCTATGGTATAGACCAATCATTTTATGCTACTATGTAATTGGATGTTATATTGCTCCTGATTTTAATTCTATACACTTGTCTAAGTTCATTTGCCATGTCATGACTTTGTCAAGTGATAAAGCAGTTAACACACTGAGTTCAGAATATATCACAGATGCAAAAAAGCTCTCATTTCTTTCTGCCCCCAAAACTTTAATCTAATTTTCCTTTGTTTATTTTAATAAATCTAACATGAGATAACAAAATGCAGTAGTTGTAGGAAATATTATCTTTGCTTAATTAATATCCAATTAGCCATCAGGACTCTCCACTTTCTTTTGAGAGCTATCAATAGGTTAATATAATAAAAGTAATCAAGGCAGGTCCACAAATATTTGTGATGTTTCCAGGGTACACTAAACCATCTATCACATATCTATCTGTTCTATTGATTTTGAAGGAGTAGAAGCGCCACAATACTTTCATTGTTAAGTCTGTGAATCTGTGACTCAGTCATTCTTTAATACTAATGTTGATCTTTTGACAGTTATTGTTTGTTGGAATTTTCTACTTTTTTGTTTGGTGTTTATTTCTTCCCTTCCCTTCTCATTCATATTGCTAGAATCATAGCTTCACTGTTGAATCAAATACCTGAGTAAGAACTATTTAAAACAAATGTCTTTGGCTTCTTTATGGTGAACAGTCTTTATTCTATAGTAAATTAATTCTGATAATGAATACACAACCCAGATCTTTGCAGGTAATTAGCAACTCCCATTAAGTACAAGCCTCAGTCAATTTCTTTAGAAGCTGTAGGCTGATCCAACAAGCAAGTCCTGTGATTTTAGCACATCTTTCATTTGAAAAAAAGAAGACAAAAACAGCATGTGGTAGGTGTAGGAAGTGTTGCAGTGAATTTTTTCTATGTATATTTTATAGAAAATACTGACCATAAGAGTACAGTGATGTCATTGAAAGATCTCAGAGCACTGCTTGCAAATAAAGTGTCGATTGTTGCCTTGCCGGATCTGGAAGATGTCTTCTTTAGGATGCAAATAGAAGACTTTTCATTCTCTCTCTCTCTCTCTCTGGCATAGATATTGCACAGATGTCTGAGCTCTTGAGAATATTTCTTAAATTAGCTTCCATTTAGAAATAGTTTAAGTTGATTCTATTTCTTGGTCATTGTTAATATTGCTGAAATGAATATTGTGGTACATGTATCTTTTAAAATTGTGGTTTCCTCAGGGTATATGCTCAGTAATGGTATTCCTGGATCACATGGAAGATTTATTGCTAGTTTTAAAAGGAATCTTCATACTGTTTTCCATAATGTCTATATCAATCTACATTTCCACCAAAAGTGTACAAGGCTTCATTCTCTCCACATCCTCTCTAGCATTTATTGTTTATAGATTTTTTGATAATGGTCATTCTTCAGTCCATGGGGTTGCAAAGAGTTGGACATGAATGAGTGTCTGAACTGAACTATTCTAGAAGAAACACTAAAGGGGAAAGGAGTAGAACGAAATGAAAGAAGGCTGTCAGAGTTTTGAGATTCTACAAGATGGGAAAATAGAGCTAACAGGCTGCAAATGTGTCATTCTTCAAGAAAAGGAAGAATGACTCAGCAGATGATTCAGAGATCAACAGGGTTGTCACTTCCACCAGAGGACCAGAAGACAAGCTAGGGGAATGTAGGAAGGTTGTAAGGTGGCCTCTTGCTTAGTTGCACAGGGCAAGGCTTCAGCTTAAATAGTTTTATTGGGCCAACGTTCAGGTTTTGAAGGTGAAACTACCTGCCTTAGTGGACCAGGAATTCAGGGACAGTCTATTGTAGACTGAGCAAAACAAGAGAGCTTGAAATATTTCCTGGAATAAATTGTTTTTGTTCAGTTGCTCATTCATGTCCGACTCTTTGCCACTCCATGAACTGCAGCATGCCTGGCTTCCCTGTCCTTCACCATCCTGACCTGCTCAGCATTGAGGGTGCCCCATTTAGAATTTTAAAAAATTTTCTTTTCTATGTATATTTTATAGAAAATACTGACCATAAGAGTACAGTGATGTCATTGAAAGATCTCAGAGCACTGCTTGCAAATAAAGTGTCGATTGTTGCCTTGCCGGATCTGGAAGATGTCTTCTTTAGGATGCAAATAGAAGACTTTTCATTCTCTCTCTCTCTCTCTCTGGCATAGATATTGCACAGATGTCTGAGCTCTTGAGAATATTTCTTAAATTAGCTTCCATTTAGAAATAGTTTAAGTTGATTCTATTTCTTGGTCATTGTTAATATTGCTGAAATGAATATTGTGGTACATGTATCTTTTAAAATTGTGGTTTCCTCAGGGTATATGCTCAGTAATGGTATTCCTGGATCACATGGAAGATTTATTGCTAGTTTTAAAAGGAATCTTCATACTGTTTTCCATAATGTCTATATCAATCTACATTTCCACCAAAAGTGTACAAGGCTTCATTCTCTCCACATCCTCTCTAGCATTTATTGTTTATAGATTTTTTGATAATGGTCATTCTTCAGTCCATGGGGTTGCAAAGAGTTGGACATGAATGAGTGTCTGAACTGAACTATTCTAGAAGAAACACTAAAGGGGAAAGGAGTAGAACGAAATGAAAGAAGGCTGTCAGAGTTTTGAGATTCTACAAGATGGGAAAATAGAGCTAACAGGCTGCAAATGTGTCATTCTTCAAGAAAAGGAAGAATGACTCAGCAGATGATTCAGAGATCAACAGGGTTGTCACTTCCACCAGAGGACCAGAAGACAAGCTAGGGGAATGTAGGAAGGTTGTAAGGTGGCCTCTTGCTTAGTTGCACAGGGCAAGGCTTCAGCTTAAATAGTTTTATTGGGCCAACGTTCAGGTTTTGAAGGTGAAACTACCTGCCTTAGTGGACCAGGAATTCAGGGACAGTCTATTGTAGACTGAGCAAAACAAGAGAGCTTGAAATATTTCCTGGAATAAATTGTTTTTGTTCAGTTGCTCATTCATGTCCGACTCTTTGCCACTCCATGAACTGCAGCATGCCTGGCTTCCCTGTCCTTCACCATCTCCTGGAGCCTGCTCAAGCATTGAGTCAGTGATGCCCCATCCTGTCCTCTGTCATTCCCTTCTCCTCCTGCCTTCATTTTTTCTCAGCATAAGGGTGTTTAACTAGCAAATCAACATTTTTAGCCATTTTAAATTTGAGTCCTTGGAGTAAGATTTAATTGGAAGGAAGAATTCTATGCTGGTCATATTTTGAAAACTTCTAGCCTAGACCATTTTGGTGTGTCCTTTTAATAACAGACACTAGTTAAAAGCTACAGAGAAGACCCCAATGGATGTCATTTCCCATTTTTCCATTGAATAGCGACTCTCTGTAACAGTTGGGCATTAAGTTGAATCTGACCTGAGAACAAAGCCTTGGCGAATGTGCCTTTGGGTATTTGTTTCTATAAAAGGAAATTTGTTTTTGTTCTAGTGCTTCTCCTTATATTAAAATAAAATAAATTGCTCTAAAAAAGGTGTAATTGACTGCAATTTTCCATTTTTTATGTGCATTAAATTTATTCCATTTAATTTTTCCAGTTTTATTGAGGTATAATTTACATGAAACATTGTGAAAATACATTTTCAAGATGTATTTTGTATTCATTTGGTACAATAATGTTGCTGAATGACTACCATCAAAGCACTATCTAACAGCTCCATCACAGTACATAATTACCATGTCTTTTTTGTAGTAAGGATATTTAAGATCTACTCTTAGAGCAATTTCAAAGTATATAATTCAGTAGAATTATAATTGCCCTGCTGTACATTAGATTCCCCAGAATTTATTTATCATATACCAGGAAATTTGTACCTATTGACCAACATCTCCCTTTTTCTCTTATACCCTAGCCTTTGTTAGACACCATTTTATTCTTTTATTCTTTTTTTTGGGTGGGGGGAGTTCAACTTTTTTTCTTTTAATCGCACATATAAATGATATATCATGCACTATTTGTCTTTCTACATATGATTTATTTTGTTAAATATAATGACCTCAAGATCTACCCATGTTGTCACAAATGGCAGGATTTCCTCATTTCTCTGATTGAATAATGCTTCATTGTGTGTGTGTGTGTGTGTGTGTGTATATATATATATATATATATATATATATATATATATATATACACTAAATTTTCTTTATCTATTCACCTATTAATGGATATTAAGGTTGTTTTTGCATCTTTTTCCTTTGATGCAGTTTCACTTGTTGATTTTTAATTTTCTTGCTTGTGCTTTGGTGTCATAACTAAAAAGTCGTTGCAAAGATGAACACCAAGGAAATTTTCCTTATGTTTTCTTCCAAGGGTTTTACAGATTATAGTGTTTAAGTCTTTAATGCATTTTGAATTAATTGTTGTGAATTGAATAAGATAGGAGTCCAGTTTCATTCTTTTGCTTGTAACTATTCAGTTTCTCCTACGACCTTTACTGAAGAGACTATTCTTGCCCCATTGAGCGTTTTGGCTCCCTTGTAAAATGTTAATTGATTGTGTATGGAAGGATTTATATCTTGGTTCTCAATCCTGTTCCGCTGGTCAATGTTTCTGGTTTTATATAAGCACCATGCTGTTTCAATGCTATAGTTTTATACTATAGTTTGAAACCAGGAACTGTGATGCTTTCAGTTTTGCTCTTCTTTTTCAGAATGCTTGGGCTATTTGGGATTTTGTGTGTTCCTTAAAAATTTTAGGATTGTTTTTCTATGACTGAAAAATGCTATTTGATTTTTGATAGAAAATTCACTGAATATATAGATGACTTTGTACATTATGGCCATTTTAGAAACATCAGTTCTTCTGATCCATGAACATTGGATATATTTTCATTTGTTTGTGTGTTCTTCAATTTCTTTTCTCAAAGTCTTTCAGATTTCAATGTATATGTTTTGCACCTTCTTTGTTAAATTTATTGTTTTTAATACTGCTAATCATGCTCAGTCTCTCAATCATGTCTGACTCTTTGAGACCCCACAGACTGGAGCTTGCCAGATTACTCTATCCATGGAATTTTTGAATGGAATTGCTTTATTTCTTTTTGAGATCTTTCATTTTTAAGTATAGAAACACAATTGTTTTCTGTATATTGTTTTTGATAAAATGTCTTCTATATATAAATATACATACAGATGACTAAAAAACACATGAAGAGATGCTAACATCACTAATTATTAGAGAAATGCAAATCAAAACTACTATGTGGCATCACCTCACACTGGTCAGAATATCCATCATCAAGAAATCTACAAATAATAATCAAAAATCTACAAGTAATAAATGCTGGAGAGAGTGTGGAGAAAAGGGAACCCTCTCTTACTCTGTTAGTGGGAATGCAAATTGATACTGCCACTATGGAGAACAGTATAGAGGTTCCTTAGAAAGCTAAACATAGTGCTACCATATGATCCAGCAGTTTGGCCTCTGGGCATAAATCTAGAGAAAATCACAAGTCAAAAAGATACATGTACCTCACTGTTCATTGAAGTACTATTTACAATAGCCAGAAACATGGAAGCAACACACAAAGAATATTATTCAGTCATAAAAAAAGAATGAAATAATGCCATTTGCAGCAACGTGGATGTAACTAGAGATTGTCATACTGAGTGAAGTAAGTTAGACAGAGACAAATATGTCACTTGTATTTGGAACCTATAAAAGGTGTATATATGAACTTATCTAGGTAAAAAACAAGCTTATGGTTACCAGAAGGGAATGGGGATAAACTGGGAGATTGGGATTGATATACACACTACTGTATATAAATAGATAGCTAATAAGGATCTATTGTATAGTTAATAAGGACCTACTATATGTAAAATATATAGCTAATAAAGGTCTACTATATAGGGAGATTGGATGGATATACACACTACTATATATAAAATACATTGCTAATATATATTATATTATATATAGATTAGATTATATAGATTATATGTTATATTATATATAATATAATAGATTATATTATATCATATACCTTAGTGAATAGTCTGTAATGACCTATATAGGAAAATAAACTAAAAATGAGTAGATAGTTGTGTATGTATAACTGATTTACTTTGCTGTACACACCTGAATCTAACACAGCATTGTAAATCAACTATTCTCTAACAAAAATTGAAAAAAAAGAAACAATTGTTTTCTGTATATTGTTTTTGATAAAATGTCTTCTATATATAAATATACATACAGATGACTAAAAAACACATGAAGAGATGCTAACATCACTAATTATTAGAGAAATGCAAATCAAAACTACTATGTGGCATCACCTCACACTGGTCAGAATATCCATCATCAAGAAATCTACAAATAATAATCAAAAATCTACAAGTAATAAATGCTGGAGAGAGTGTGGAGAAAAGGGAACCCTCTCTTACTCTGTTAGTGGGAATGCAAATTGATACTGCCACTATGGAGAACAGTATAGAGGTTCCTTAGAAAGCTAAACATAGTGCTACCATATGATCCAGCAGTTTGGCCTCTGGGCATAAATCTAGAGAAAATCACAAGTCAAAAAGATACATGTACCTCACTGTTCATTGAAGTACTATTTACAATAGCCAGAAACATGGAAGCAACACACAAAGAATATTATTCAGTCATAAAAAAAGAATGAAATAATGCCATTTGCAGCAACGTGGATGTAACTAGAGATTGTCATACTGAGTGAAGTAAGTTAGACAGAGACAAATATGTCACTTGTATTTGGAACCTATAAAAGGTGTATATATGAACTTATCTAGGTAAAAAACAAGCTTATGGTTACCAGAAGGGAATGGGGATAAACTGGGAGATTGGGATTGATATACACACTACTGTATATAAATAGATAGCTAATAAGGATCTATTGTATAGTTAATAAGGACCTACTATATGTAAAATATATAGCTAATAAAGGTCTACTATATAGGGAGATTGGATGGATATACACACTACTATATATAAAATACATTGCTAATATATATTATATTATATATAGATTAGATTATATAGATTATATGTTATATTATATATAATATAATAGATTATATTATATCATATACCTTAGTGAATAGTCTTTAATGACCTATATAGGAAAATAAACTAAAAATGAGTAGATAGTTGTGTATGTATAACTGATTTACTTTGCTGTACACACCTGAATCTAACACAGCATTGTAAATCAACTATTCTCTAACAAAAATTGAAAAAAAAAAACAAAAACAATTTCACTTTGATTGCATTCCAAAAATCTACCCTGTTACTCCTTCCCTCTCAATGTATTTGATATTGACATTTGCATCTTTTTATATTTGTATTCATTAACAAATTGCTGTGGTTATAACTGCTTTTGAATACTTCTGTCATTACCTTACCATTACCTTACCTACTTGAATAAGTACTAAACACAATACCATATTACAGTTATCAAAATAATATGACATATACTTATCTTTACCAGTGTGTTATATATTCACTTATGTTCATATAATTAGCATCCTATTATTTCAGCTTGAAGAATTGCTTTCTGCATTTCTTGTAAGACTAGTTATTGGTGATCATTCTATTGGCTTTTGTTTTTTGTAGAAAATATTACATCTTTATCTCTAAAGGACAACTTTGCTGGGAAATCTTGGTTGTTAGTTCTCTTCTTTCAGCACTTTGAATATATGTTCCATTTTCTTTTGTCTTGCAAGGTTTCTGCTGAGAAATCCCCTTATAGCCTTATAGGGGCAGCAGGGAAAGATGATAAAGGAGTGGATAGGGACTCAGCAGCTCATGTCTGTTAATACAAAAGCATGTGAAACCTACAGTGGTCTGTGGCAGCTGTGCTAGCTCTTGGTTATTTCTTCAGTCAAAATCTGCTGTATTGGTCCTATAAGGCAGTCCATGTAAACCATGATTGATCCTGTTGCATGGATGCTATTGGTAGTCTCTGCTTTTCTGTCTTGTTTTTAGCCATCTTTATGTGTCTGGCTTTGCAGGTTTGACTGGATTGAAACTAAAGCAGGAACCTCAAAGGTGGAGAATCTGGTTGTTTACTCCAATCTTCTATTCAAAGGGTAATTCTGACCCAGAAGTTCTCTCTTGGTGCTGAGCAATGACAGTTTGTGGAGTGAGAGGATGGTAAACAAAATTAAACTACCCTCCATTTCTTCTTGTGCATTTTATTCACAGGGTTTTTGTTTCTAAAATTTCTTAAGACCAGAGCTAACTTAGACCTATTTTTGTTCATGGAAGGCTGTCTAACTGTTGATTGTTGTGGGGTGATGGAGGCTGTGGTCTCCTAAATCATCATTTTGTCAACTCAATTTTCCATTTTCATCTGGGAGTCTGATTCGCTGTGCAGATGATCCCAAGCTCTAGATTTCAAGGCTTTATTTTTGGAATTTTCATACACACAACTTTCTAGTTTCTGATGATTTTGGCCAAGTTCTACACAGCATAGTCATGATATGAGTTAAATTGAACCACTGCAGAGTACCAGGAATCTTCATATTCAATATAAACCACTATAGGATTAACTTTAAAAAAGTAAGCAAGAAGAATTTTATTTCCATAAGCTAAACATAGTTGAAACCAGTCATAAAACTCCTTATCCAATTCTGTCTTCTACAATGCATTTAAATTGTCATCTGAAAAAACACAATTCTGTCTAGTAAATGTCAAATTGAAATGAAAAATAGAGGACAAATGAAAAAACAAAGGGCAAATGTGAAATCAGGGTGGGTTTTTTTTTGACAGAAGATAGATTTTTTTTAAAGAGGAAAATGAAAATGCTCTGAACTGTTCATCCCATGCTGAGAGGAAAGACAAGCAGTTCCTCTGATTCCGACTCAAATCTACCATTTGCTTGGTTGGCTGTGGTTTCCCCTGGAGCTTGAATATATTCATTATACATTCAGTGAAAACTAAGTCAGGCTGTAGAAAATAATGAGACACATTGTTAAGCAGTCCTTTTCCCATTTTCAATAAACAAACCCCTTAATTTCACTGGAGTAGAGAGCATACACATGTGGGACCCAAACAGGACTCAAGCTTCAGGAGATGTCAGCTATGTGGCACTGTGGAGGACAGGTTTTTGAAGGATAGATGATGGAAAACTTGGTGTGCAATTTGCATGAAAAGATACCAACCTTTTACTTAATTGTCCTTCCTTCTTAGCTCCTCATCACCTTATGGTTTTCAAAATGGTTTTGCCCTAGTTTTCTATTTGCACCTTGCTAGCAGGTTTTCTGTTGTGTATGAATTTTAAAAGATCCATTGTACATCAATTAACTGTATGCTCTCAACTTTTAATAACCTCATAAAGCTTCTTAAAAATTTTCAAATATGTTATTCTTGTTTGGGTGATGTTTGGTTCATTGTCTAAGAATGTATTTTTAAATTTTATTTAGAAATAATTTGAGATGTCACTCCAGGTATTTTAAATAATGCATTGAATTGCAGCACCCACGCTGGAAGTTTAAAACTCAGTATCAACCTAGCCTCCGCAATTTTCCAAACTTGCTTTTTTGGGCGTGATTCTGAAAACTACATTCTGAGGAAAAATAAGAATATAGAAGAATCAGCATTAGCTGTTACCTTAAAATCCTCTTATCTGTTATGAATGAAAAAGATTTGCTTCTGGCATTTACATTCTTTTCTTCAAAGATCTGGTGGGGATTGAGAAGGGGGCTGTTGAAAGTTAAAAATGAGACTTCATAGCATGTCTTTTCTTGCATGACCTCATTTCAAAAGGTATATGACAATTCAGGATAATAACAGAACTATTTAATTGTGAAAAGCCTATTTGCTAATTTAATTAAATAAATTTGAGATTGTCATACCTTTTAATGTTGAGTAGAATTCCATTGTATGGATGTATCGATGATTGTGAATATAGCCATTATGAATATTTACACACATGTTTTTGTGTAAACACTTTTAATTTACATAAGGCTATGTGGAACCTGCTTTAGATGCACATGGGTACATACCTAGGAGAGATATTACTGGTATGTATTTAACACTTTAAAAATAGCCAGATGCTTTTTAAAGTGATTGTATGAGAGTGCCAATTACTCCACATCTTGGACTGTATTTGGTATTATAAGTTAAAAAAAACACAATAAACATTCAAATATTTATATATTTGCAATTTATTGTGGTTTTAATTTGCATTCACTAATGACAGGTTTTTGAAGGATAGATGATGGAAAACTTGGTGTGCAATTTGCATGAAAAGATACCAACCTTTTACTTAATTGTCCTTCCTTCTTAGCTCCTCATCACCTTATGGTTTTCAAAATGGTTTTGCCCTAGTTTTCTATTTGCACCTTGCTAGCAGGTTTTCTGTTGTGTATGAATTTTAAAAGATCCATTGTACATCAATTAACTGTATGCTCTCAACTTTTAATAACCTCATAAAGCTTCTTAAAAATTTTCAAATATGTTATTCTTGTTTGGGTGATGTTTGGTTCATTGTCTAAGAATGTATTTTTAAATTTTATTTAGAAATAATTTGAGATGTCACTCCAGGTATTTTAAATAATGCATTGAATTGCAGCACCCACGCTGGAAGTTTAAAACTCAGTATCAACCTAGCCTCCGCAATTTTCCAAACTTGCTTTTTTGGGCGTGATTCTGAAAACTACATTCTGAGGAAAAATAAGAATATAGAAGAATCAGCATTAGCTGTTACCTTAAAATCCTCTTATCTGTTATGAATGAAAAAGATTTGCTTCTGGCATTTACATTCTTTTCTTCAAAGATCTGGTGGGGATTGAGAAGGGGGCTGTTGAAAGTTAAAAATGAGACTTCATAGCATGTCTTTTCTTGCATGACCTCATTTCAAAAGGTATATGACAATTCAGGATAATAACAGAACTATTTAATTGTGAAAAGCCTATTTGCTAATTTAATTAAATAAATTTGAGATTGTCATACCTTTTAATGTTGAGTAGAATTCCATTGTATGGATGTATCGATGATTGTGAATATAGCCATTATGAATATTTACACACATGTTTTTGTGTAAACACTTTTAATTTACATAAGGCTATGTGGAACCTGCTTTAGATGCACATGGGTACATACCTAGGAGAGATATTACTGGTATGTATTTAACACTTTAAAAATAGCCAGATGCTTTTTAAAGTGATTGTATGAGAGTGCCAATTACTCCACATCTTGGACTGTATTTGGTATTATAAGTTAAAAAAAACACAATAAACATTCAAATATTTATATATTTGCAATTTATTGTGGTTTTAATTTGCATTTCACTAATGACTAATGATGCTGATCATTATTATGTGCTTATTTTCCATCCTTATAATTTTTCATTGTCTGTTTAAATATTTTATTCCCATTGTTTGAGATGGTGTTTATTATTGACTTTGATAGGGACAGAGTAGAATAGGTAGGTGGTTGTAGAGTCCTAGTAGGGGGTGGTAGGTAGAAAGGAGACACCTGAGAAACGTTGGGAGGCCAGTGAGTTGATAACTCAGGAGAGCTGCTCCTCATTCAGTAAAGCAGGCTTGACTGGGTATAAACAGCTGATGAAGGAGGAGCTGGCGAAGAAGCAACCAATGATGTATGTCCTGCATCTGCATCTACTTGAGGGGGGTGGTCTTCTACCATCCTGTATATATTGCTGCCCATTCAATGGAAAAGGAGAGCAGAGCAGAGCAGAGCTTTCCTGCCTGCTCGCTTGCACCTCTTACAAGTGCCCTATCCTAACAAATCCTCTTCTTGCCTATCACTCTGCCTCTGCTAAATTCCTTCTGCATTGAAGCACGAAGAACCTGAGCCTCAGTGGGTCCAGACGTTGGGAGAGTGCTGAATTAAGTCCCGACTGCGTGGGTTCGAGTTCCAGACAGGGTTTTGGCCGGGATTGAGTCCTGACGTTGTGGATTCAAGTCCCAAGCAGGGTTTTGGCTGGGGTTAAGCCTTAGCCACGTGGGTCCAAGTCCCAAGTAGAGTTCGATCAGGTCTGGGCCCTGGGCTTAAGTCTCAAATCGAGGTAAAACCCTTTCAACTTTAAGAATTATATATTCTGGATATAAGTACTTTATCACATATTTAGTATAGAAATATTTTCTTATACTGGGCTTTATTTTTATTCTCTTAGTATTGCCTTTTGAAGAATGCAAGTTCTTAATTATGGTAAAATCCAAAAACTTTAATGGAAATTTCTTTTACAGAAAAAATTAAGTTGTCCTTAATATATTTACTTTTAACCAAAGTTTGTAAATATTTTTTTTCCGTGTTTTCACAGCATAGTTTTATATTTTTTTTTTTTTTTTTTTTTTTTTTTTTAAAGATTTTATTTATTTATTTACTTTGGGCGGGGGTCGGGTTGGGGAGGGAGGGAAGCGGGTTGGCCATTTCTATTGGTCTTTCATTTCTCTATTTTCATTCGTCTTCGTTCTTTGGCTCCTGTGGGCCTCCCATCGCGATGGCGTCTGTTGTTGCAGAGCCGGCTCTGGGCGCATGCGCTCCAGAGCTCCGGCTCGGTGATTGGACACATCAGTCCAGCCGCTCCGAGGCATGTGGGATCTTCCCAGGCCAGGGCTCGAACCGGCGCCCCTTGCACTGCAAGGCGGTGTCCTTACCCACTGGACCACCAGGGGAAGCCCAGTTTTATAGTTTTATGTCTAAGCCTATAATCCATTTTAAGCAATTTTTGTATGGGGTGTGAATGATGGATTAGAGTTCATTGTTTATATGGATATCTGTTGAAAAAAATTTTCCTTTTTTCCCTTAAAAACTGTTGCACCTTTGTCAAAGAATCAATTGAGATGACTTTTATGGGTAAATTTTTGGATTTTTTTTTCTGTCTCATTGATCCATATGCCTACCCTTTATCTAATACATTTTCTGGACTATTACAGTTTTTATAATATATGCAGATATCAGAATGTTTGAGTTCAAGTCTTTGTTCTCCTTTTTCAAAGTTCTTTTGTATATTACAGTTCTATTTCATTCCTCTATTACTTTTAGAATCTTTTAGGTAGGTTGGTTATATTTTCTCATCTTAGATTTGTGGCTTTATATTGGAGAGAATATATTGGGCCCAACAACACACTTCCTTCTGGTCACCACAACTACATTTTCTCAGTGTGACTGTTGTATACTGTATGTGGACCCTTATGCTTTGATAGTGCCAACTACTGTGGGCACAATGGTAGATGAGGCCACCCTGGCCCAGTTTTCTGCCAGGCCTTGTCTTGTGCTGTGGATGCTGGCCTGCTGGTGGGTATGGCCATGACCCATTACTGGCTACACATTTTTTTCTTAATTTTTTTTGTATTGCCTTTTGAAGAATGCAAGTTCTTAATTATGGTAAAATCCAAAAACTTTAATGGAAATTTCTTTTACAGAAAAAATTAAGTTGTCCTTAATATATTTACTTTTAACCAAAGTTTGTAAATATTTTTTTTCCGTGTTTTCACAGCATAGTTTTATAGTTTTTTTTTTTTTTTTTTTTTTTTTTTAAAGATTTTATTTATTTATTTACTTTGGGCGGGGGTCGGGTTGGGGAGGGAGGGAAGCGGGTTGGCCATTTCTATTGGTCTTTCATTTCTCTATTTTCATTCGTCTTCGTTCTTTGGCTCCTGTGGGCCTCCCATCGCGATGGCGTCTGTTGTTGCAGAGCCGGCTCTGGGCGCATGCGCTCCAGAGCTCCGGCTCGGTGATTGGACACATCAGTCCAGCCGCTCCGAGGCATGTGGGATCTTCCCAGGCCAGGGCTCGAACCGGCGCCCCTTGCACTGCAAGGCGGTGTCCTTACCCACTGGACCACCAGGGGAAGCCCAGTTTTATAGTTTTATGTCTAAGCCTATAATCCATTTTAAGCAATTTTTGTATGGGGTGTGAATGATGGATTAGAGTTCATTGTTTATATGGATATCTGTTGAAAAAATTATCCTTTTTCCATTAAAAAACTGTTGCACCTTTGTCAAAGAATCAATTGAGATGACTTTTATGGGTAAATTTTTGGATTTTTTTTTCTGTCTCATTGATCCATATGCCTACCCTTTATCTAATACATTTTCTGGACTATTACAGTTTTTATAATATATGCAGATATCAGAATGTTTGAGTTCAAGTCTTTGTTCTCCTTTTTCAAAGTTCTTTTGTATATTACAGTTCTATTTCATTCCTCTATTACTTTTAGAATCTTTTAGGTAGGTTGGTTATATTTTCTCATCTTAGATTTGTGGCTTTATATTGGAGAGAATATATTGGGCCCAACAACACACTTCCTTCTGGTCACCACAACTACATTTTCTCAGTGTGACTGTTGTATACTGTATGTGGACCCTTATGCTTTGATAGTGCCAACTACTGTGGGCACAATGGTAGATGAGGCCACCCTGGCCCAGTTTTCTGCCAGGCCTTGTCTTGTGCTGTGGATGCTGGCCTGCTGGTGGGTATGGCCATGACCCAGCATTACTGGCTACACAGTGTGTGGTTCCTGGGACTGATGCTGGTTCATTGGTGGGTGGGCTGGATCTTGGTGTGGTTGTCAACATGTCCTAGTAGGTCTCAGAGTTGGTGCTGACCCACTGATGAGCACACCCAGGTCCTTGGGCATCTGGTTGTGGCCATGGGAGTGCCAAGGACTGGTGCTAGCTTTTTGTTGCATGAGTAAGCCCTTTGCACTAACAGGCTAGAGGGAGGACTCCAAACTTTTGCTTGCTAGCAGCAGTGTCCCCATGGTGTAAAAAGCTCCCCAAATGGTTTCAACCAGTGTCTATGACACAGGGGAAATTCCAATTCCCTCTTGTCTTTCTCGGAGACTCTCTAAGATCAAGTAGGTCTGACCCAGGTTCTTTTCAAACTCTGTTCTTGGAATTGAATAAGACATGTGAGATTTTGTGCATATCTTTTAATAGCAGAGTCTCTGTTTCCTACGGTCTCCCAGCTCTCTATAGAAAGATTGTGGACTACATTCACAAACCAAATGTGGTCTAATTTATGTAATCTTCAATTAATCTAGGCCTAAGTTAAAAGACTTTTGCTTTAATATTTGCTGTTTAATAGTTTTCTGGTGTATTTGTGCTGACACTAAAATGAGCATAAGTGCATGTTTTGTAGAATACCATGATACTTTCTCTATTACAAAGTTTCACAAAGAGTAAATATATAAAAAATGAAAGTAACCAGATTAAATGCGACTGAGTCTTTCACAGACATATACTGAGCATCTTCTATGTGCCAAACATGTCATAATTTTTGGCTCTTGGAGCTCATTAATTAGTGAGAGAACCTAATTAACAATGCCTTGTTTCTTAATATTATTAACAGATAGTAAAGACAGAGTTTCACTCTGAAGGCTTCAGGAACCCAGACAGGAAATACCTACAGACATAGAATATATTCATGAATTTTACAAAGTTTCTTCATTTTGTTTCTAGTTTCAGGCCCTTGATTGAGTAGATTAGATTTCTAATTTGCATTTCTAATATCTGATCCTGTCTCCTTCCTACTTTTAATTGCCATCCGTTTCATGTTTAGGCTTTGGTACTCTACTTGTTTTTGAGGTTTTTTCGAGTTGAGTATTAACAACTTTGGATTGTCTTCAAGGCAGAATATCATTATATATTTGCATATGAAAGAAGTTATGGGAACAAAAAGGAGTAATTAATCAAATGTTCTGGGTCCTCTTATGGCATGCCTTGAGGTTTAAACAAGTCCCCTTTGGGCCCCTAACACGGCTAGGTTGTGGCCATGGGAGTGAACTTCCAAACCTTTGCTTGGGGGCTAAGCAGCAGTGTCCCCATGGTGTAAAAAGCTCCCCAAATGGTTTCAACCAGTGTCTATGACACAGGGGAAATTCCAATTCCCTCTTGTCTTTCTCGGAGACTCTCTAAGATCAAGTAGGTCTGACCCAGGTTCTTTTCAAACTCTGTTCTTGGAATTGAATAAGACATGTGAGATTTTGTGCATATCTTTTAATAGCAGAGTCTCTGTTTCCTACGGTCTCCCAGCTCTCTATAGAAAGATTGTGGACTACATTCACAAACCAAATGTGGTCTAATTTATGTAATCTTCAATTAATCTAGGCCTAAGTTAAAAGACTTTTGCTTTAATATTTGCTGTTTAATAGTTTTCTGGTGTATTTGTGCTGACACTAAAATGAGCATAAGTGCATGTTTTGTAGAATACCATGATACTTTCTCTATTACAAAGTTTCACAAAGAGTAAATATATAAAAAATGAAAGTAACCAGATTAAATGCGACTGAGTCTTTCACAGACATATACTGAGCATCTTCTATGTGCCAAACATGTCATAATTTTTGGCTCTTGGAGCTCATTAATTAGTGAGAGAACCTAATTAACAATGCCTTGTTTCTTAATATTATTAACAGATAGTAAAGACAGAGTTTCACTCTGAAGGCTTCAGGAACCCAGACAGGAAATACCTACAGACATAGAATATATTCATGAATTTTACAAAGTTTCTTCATTTTGTTTCTAGTTTCAGGCCCTTGATTGAGTAGATTAGATTTCTAATTTGCATTTCTAATATCTGATCCTGTCTCCTTCCTACTTTTAATTGCCATCCGTTTCATGTTTAGGCTTTGGTACTCTACTTGTTTTTGAGGTTTTTTCGAGTTGAGTATTAACAACTTTGGATTGTCTTCAAGGCAGAATATCATTATATATTTGCATATGAAAGAAGTTATGGGAACAAAAAGGAGTAATTAATCAAATGTTCTGGGTCCTCTTATGGCATGCCTTGAGCACATATTTGCTTTAAACAAGTCCATATTATTGCCCTGTTTGCTTATGATTTGAATTTTCTTGCCAAAAAAATATGGGATTTCAGTCCACTGGGTTCTTCTTAGTGAGGTTCTGTTTTGTTTGTTTGCTTATTTTAAATTTTCTGTTTTGCTTTACATTTATAAAGTAAGTGAGCAATAGATTCTGGCTCTTTGAATGCCTGAAAACAAGAATAAACTTCAAAAAGCAAAGAGCTGGGTGAGAACAACTGATTTAATCAGACTTAGGCTAGGCTGAAAAGATAATCTAGCTCTTATAACATTAGTGGCAAGTAGAGTTGTACTTACTTGAGTGGCAGTGGGGACCCAGAGGAGGTGACATAGGAAGGACAGGTGAAATAAACCACTTCATGCCAGTAAAATAATACTGTATAAAACTAATTGATAATTTTAAGTAACAAAGAATGAAGCATAGTTCTATTTTAAAATTTTCAATGCTTAAGTCTTCAGTCTCATATAATTTGATATTAATTAACATTTATTTATTTGAGTAGATTTGTAAACTGTGTTTTTACCTAGAGGAAGTATTTCAAATTTTGAGCTGATATGCTGTACAAAGATCATTTCAGTACTTTTTAACTGCTTGAAAATGAGTAAATCCACTTAAAAAGTACAACAAATACCTTTGAACATTGACCTTATTCTTTAAATATCCTGTATCTTTCCCTGAAGTATACACTTGGAGAATAGCTATATGTGGCAACCATGAATATGACCAATTTTAATACCTAGGAACTTGCATGTAATTTCTCTTTTTTTGGTTTCCTCAAAATACCAGATATATTCACTGTTTATTACAGAGTTGAGCAATTTTTAAACTGTAAATAGGCATTTATTCTTCATTTAAAGCATGTCTTTTCAACATTAGACTCTAGAGCATATGAAGCAAATTCAGAATGATAAATTAATTGTGATAAATTGACATACATTTACGCCAATATACTCTTTTATAGTTCATGACTCTAATCTAAGATTTTGCACACAGCATGCAATTCAACAAAGTGCATCATGGGTCATATCTAGAACTATGCTGAGATCCTGGTTACTGTTTGTTATGGGAGAAATATAGTAAATGTAGGAACTCATTTAAAAGTTATAGATATAGAATAATGTACAACAAGGTTAGAGACTGCAGCTTTCTTACTTCTTGGTAACAGAACAGTGGTCTGTGCATGTAGCCTTATATCTGTAGCTGAGATATTATTCAGGGCTAATTGATATTTTATGAATTGGCATCAATCATGGACGTATTAGAACATTCAGAAAAGAACAACAAAAACAATTAAATGATAAATGTGATTGACACATGTAAAAGATTAAATATATTTTATTTGGCCAAATAATATTTTAGGGAGCTGTGATGTTTAATTTTGTATGTAACCTCGTAAAACCAAGCTACCAATGTATTTGGTCAAACACCAGTCTTGATGTTACTCCTAAGGTTTTTATTTTTATGATGAGATTAATATTTAAATGAGTAAACGTTGAAGAAAGCAGATTAATGTCCATTATATGAGTGTATCTCATCCAATCAGTTGATGGCCTTAAGGGAAAACAGATTGCAAGTCTCACAGGGAAAAGAAATTTTTCTTCAATACTGTTTTTGGACTAAAGCTGCAATGTTAACTATTCCTTGGGCCTCCAGATTGCTAGTTTATCCTTCTGATTTTGGACTCGCCAGCCTACATAATAACTTGAGTCATTTATTTTAAACGAACCTCTCTCTCTGTGTTGGTTCTATTTCTGTGGAAAACTCTAATACTGGAGATGAACATAAGATTATAGCCTCCATGTACTTTAAGTGTGAAAATAGTTATGAAAGTAAAAGGGTGTTCCTATACCTAGAAGGAATGGGATAAAATGGAATAAGATCATATGTTGATTGACAATAAAAAAATCGTGTAATTATTAGCTATACTGCTACTATTATTAGTACTATGCAATATTCACATATAATTATAAACATGTTATATCTTAAATTAATTTATATCTAAGAAATAATGAAATCTGTTTCCAACCAAAATATACTCTTTTATAGTTCATGACTCTAATCTAAGATTTTGCACACAGCATGCAATTCAACAAAGTGCATCATGGGTCATATCTAGAACTATGCTGAGATCCTGGTTACTGTTTGTTATGGGAGAAATATAGTAAATGTAGGAACTCATTTAAAAGTTATAGATATAGAATAATGTACAACAAGGTTAGAGACTGCAGCTTTCTTACTTCTTGGTAACAGAACAGTGGTCTGTGCATGTAGCCTTATATCTGTAGCTGAGATATTATTCAGGGCTAATTGATATTTTATGAATTGGCATCAATCATGGACGTATTAGAACATTCAGAAAAGAACAACAAAAACAATTAAATGATAAATGTGATTGACACATGTAAAAGATTAAATATATTTTATTTGGCCAAATAATATTTTAGGGAGCTGTGATGTTTAATTTTGTATGTAACCTCGTAAAACCAAGCTACCAATGTATTTGGTCAAACACCAGTCTTGATGTTACTCCTAAGGTTTTTATTTTTATGATGAGATTAATATTTAAATGAGTAAACGTTGAAGAAAGCAGATTAATGTCCATTATATGAGTGTATCTCATCCAATCAGTTGATGGCCTTAAGGGAAAACAGATTGCAAGTCTCACAGGGAAAAAGAAATTTTTCTTCAATACTGTTTTTGGACTAAAGCTGCAATGTTAACTATTCCTTGGGCCTCCAGATTGCTAGTTTATCCTTCTGATTTTGGACTCGCCAGCCTACATAATAACTTGAGTCATTTATTTTAAACGAACCTCTCTCTCTGTGTTGGTTCTATTTCTGTGGAAAACTCTAATACTGGAGATGAACATAAGATTATAGCCTCCATGTACTTTAAGTGTGAAAATAGTTATGAAAGTAAAAGGGTGTTCCTATACCTAGAAGGAATGGGATAAAATGGAATAAGATCATATGTTGATTGACAATAAAAAAATCGTGTAATTATTAGCTATACTGCTACTATTATTAGTACTATGCAATATTCACATATAATTATAAACATGTTATATCTTAAATTAATTTATATCTAAGAAATAATGAAATCTGTTTCCAACAAAACTAACCTTAAGATGCAACTGAAACTGACACACTGCCATTATTATTGTATGGGTGTCTGTGTCCCTGTGTGTTTGTGCATATGTTCACCGAATTTGAAAGTCAACTGCATAAATACATCATCATACTTGACTAAAATCTCTTTGTATTCTATCTTTTTTATGTTAAAATTCACTTCATTTATTGGGCATCTATGACTAAGGCACAATGTTTAACTAGTATATCAACTCATCAAAATAAACAAATTAGAAATGCCATTTCTCAAAGTAATTAAAGTCTTATAGGAAAGTGATCATTAAATACATGTCATTTTAACAGAAGTTCAGCTTGATAAACATCATAATGGAAACAAAGACAAGTGACTTAGATCTATACGGAGGGATTAATTCCTTGCAGGAAGATGAAGGAGAACTAAGTGAAAGAAATTGTCTTTCAACTTGCACTTTTTGAAGATTCATAAAACTTCAGTAGGATGATATGGATAGAATGACATACCAGGCAAAAAGATTAGTTTAAGTAAAGTAAAGGAGGTGGAGCGTAAGTTATTTTTAAAAAAACATTCTAATATGATTTAGGTATAAAGTATACTAGCAATATATGTAGTAGGAAATAATACTGCAAGTGTAGATTAGAGCTGGGCCATCTATAATGTCTCTTTTTGCTCTACATATCATATGTAGCCTTTGTCAAATCTTATTCCCTCTTCTGTACATTACCTACTGCATCTACCCAAAGCTAAGTCACTTTTTTCAGGTTAGAATTATTTCCTATTCTCCTTTAGGTATCACAGCCTTGTCATGTTGAAGGGGATGGCATAACTTAATGAATCTATGAGTCATGCTGTACAGGGCCACCCAAGACAGACAGGTCATAGTGAAGAGTTCTGACAAAATATGGTCCACTAGAGGAGGAAATTGAAAACCACTCCAGTATTTGCCACAAGAACCCTATGAACAGTATGAAAATGCAAAAAGATATAACACCAGAAGATGAGCCCCCCAGGTTGGAAGGTCTCCAATATGCTACTGGGGAAGAGGGAAGAGCAATTACTAACAGCTCCAGAAAGAATGAAGCAGCTGGGCTGAAATGGAAATGATGCTCGACCATGGATGTGTCTGGTGGTGAAAGTAAAGTGTGATGCTGTAAAGAACAATATTGCATAGGAACCTGGAATATTAAGTCCATGAATCAAACTAAAATTGGCGTGAACAATTAGGAGGAGGCAAGACTGAACATCAAAATCTTAGGAATCAGTGAACTAAAATGGATGGGAATTGGTGAATTTAATTCAGATAACTATTATATCTACTACTCTGAACAAGAATTTCTTAAAAGAAATGGAGTAACCTTCAAAGGCACCAGAAGAGTCCAAAATGTAGTACTTGAGCACAATCCCCAAAATGCAGAATAATCTCGGTTCATTTTCTAGGCAAACCATTCAACATTACAGTAATGCAAGTCCATGTTCAACCATTAATACTGAATAAACTGAAGTTTATTGGTTCTATGAAGACCTATAAGACCTCCTAAAACTAACACCAAAAAAATAGTGTGCTTTTCATCATAGGGGACTGAAATGCAAAAGTAGGAAGCCAAGAGATACCTGGAATAACAGGGAAATTTGGCTTTGGACTACAAAATGAAGCAGGGCCAAGGCTAACAGAGTTTTTGCCAAGAGAACAGAGTGGTCATAGAAAACAATCTTTTCCAACAACACAAGAGACAACTCTACACATGACTATCACCAGATGGTCAATACAAAAATCGTACTAATTATGTCCTTTACAATCAAAGATGGATAAACTCTAAACAGTCCATAAAAACAAGACCTGGAGCTGACTGTGGCTCAGATCATGAGCTCCTTATTGGCAAATTCAGGCTTAAATTAAAGCAGGGAAAACCACTAGACCATTCAGGTATGACATAAGTCAAATTTCTTTTAGTTATGCAATGGAGGTGACGAAGATTCAAGGGATTTGATCTGATAGACAGATTGCCTGAAGAACGTTGGATGGAGGTTTGTAACATTGTACAGAAGGCAGTAACTAAAACCACCGCAAAGAAAAAGAAATGCAAAAAAGCAAAGCAGTTGTCTGAGAAAGTTTTATAAACAGCTGAGGAAAGAAGAGAAGTGAAAAGCAAAGAAGAAAGGGAACTATATATCAAACTTAATTCACAGTTTTAGAGGAAAGGAAGGAGAGATAAAAAGGCTTTTTTAGTGAGCAATGCAGATAAATAGAGGAAAATGATAGAAAGTGAAAGACTAGAGATCTCTTCAAGAAAATTGGAAACATCAAGGAAATATTTCACGCAAGGGTGTACAGAATAAAAATTATGAGAAATATATATACTGTCATCCTGTTTATTTGACTTATACACAGAGTACATCATGCAAAATGCTATTTTGGATGAAGAATAGGCTGGAATCAAGATTGCTGGGAAAAACATCAATAACCTCAGGTATGAAGATGACACCAACCTCATGGCAGAAAGTGAAGAGGAACTAAAGAGCCTCTTGTGAAGATGAAAGAGGAGAGTGAAAAGGTTAACTTAAAACTCAACATTCAGAAAACTAAGATCATGGCATCTGGTCCCATTCTTCATGGTAAATAAATGGGCAAACAATGGAAATTGTGACAGATTTTATTTTCTTGGGCTCCAAAATCACTGGTGACTGCAGCCAGGAAATTGCAAAAGTAGGAAGCCAAGAGATACCTGGAATAACAGGGAAATTTGGCTTTGGACTACAAAATGAAGCAGGGCCAAGGCTAACAGAGTTTTTGCCAAGAGAACAGAGTGGTCATAGAAAACAATCTTTTCCAACAACACAAGAGACAACTCTACACATGACTATCACCAGATGGTCAATACAAAAATCGTACTAATTATGTCCTTTACAATCAAAGATGGATAAACTCTAAACAGTCCATAAAAACAAGACCTGGAGCTGACTGTGGCTCAGATCATGAGCTCCTTATTGGCAAATTCAGGCTTAAATTAAAGCAGGGAAAACCACTAGACCATTCAGGTATGACATAAGTCAAATTTCTTTTAGTTATGCAATGGAGGTGACGAAGATTCAAGGGATTTGATCTGATAGACAGATTGCCTGAAGAACGTTGGATGGAGGTTTGTAACATTGTACAGAAGGCAGTAACTAAAACCACCGCAAAGAAAAAGAAATGCAAAAAAGCAAAGCAGTTGTCTGAGAAAGTTTTATAAACAGCTGAGGAAAGAAGAGAAGTGAAAAGCAAAGAAGAAAGGGAACTATATATCAAACTTAATTCACAGTTTTAGAGGAAAGGAAGGAGAGATAAAAAGGCTTTTTTAGTGAGCAATGCAGATAAATAGAGGAAAATGATAGAAAGTGAAAGACTAGAGATCTCTTCAAGAAAATTGGAAACATCAAGGAAATATTTCACGCAAGGGTGTACAGAATAAAAATTATGAGAAATATATATACTGTCATCCTGTTTATTTGACTTATACACAGAGTACATCATGCAAAATGCTATTTTGGATGAAGAATAGGCTGGAATCAAGATTGCTGGGAAAAACATCAATAACCTCAGGTATGCAGATGACACCACCCTCATGGCAGAAAGTGAAGAGGAACTATTGAGCCTCTTGATGAAGGTGAAAGAGGAGAGTGAAAAGGCTGCCTTAAAACTCAACATTCAAAAAACAAAGATCATGGCATCTGGTCCCATTCTTCATGGTAAATAAATGGGCAAACAATGGAAATTGTGACAGATTTTATTTTCTTGGGCTCCAAAATCACTGTGGCTGGTGACTGCAGCCAGGAAATTAAAAGACGCTCGCTCTTGGAAGAAAATCTATGACAAACCTAGACAGGCTATGAAAAAGCAGATGCATCACTTTGCTGAGAAAAGTTCATATTGCCTAAGCTATGGTTTTTGCCAGTAGTCATGTATGGATGAGACAGTTGGACCATAAAGGAGGCTGAGAGTCAAAGAATTGATGCCTTCAAATCGTCGTGTTGTAAAAGACGGTTGAGAGTCTTTTGGATTATGAGGATATCAAACCGATCAATCCTAAAAGAAATCAACCCTGAATATTCATTGGAAGAACTGATGCTGTAGCTGAAGCTGAAGCTCCAATACACTGGCCACCTGTTGTGACCAGATGACTCATTCGAAAATATTCTAATGCTGGAGAAAATTGAAGGCTTAAAAGGGGACGACAGAGAACAAGATGGCTGGAATGGGTTATTGACTGAATGGACATGAGTTTGAGCAAGCTCTGAGAGATGGTGAAGGATAGGGAAACCTGTTGTGCTGCAGTCCATGTGGGTGCAAAGAGTCAGAAATAACTGAGGGCCTGAACTGAACTGGACTTCACTATCACTGTTGTTTTATTTTACTAAATGTGTAATCAATTTACAATGGTTTATAGTTTCTGCTGTACTGTATGGCATTCCAAAGATAATGGTTATTTTCAGTCCTCACATCGTCTTACTTCTCTGCAGCATTTGATATAATTTAATTTTTCTTTCTTGAAATACTCATTCTCTGGATTTCTTGACGTGGTCCCACTTACCAGAGTAATTATTCATCTCTCATCTTTATGATCATTTAGCTTCAGTCTTGTCTGAGGACTCTCCATCTTTCCCATTCCTTTAAGTTTTAGAATTTCTTAGGGCCCCGAGTTTGCCTTTCTGTTGTATATCTTTTCCTTAAGTAAATTCACACAGACCCATGAATTTAATTGACTTTTTAAAATAATTTACTAAAACATATTCTAATATTATTTGATCAAAGTTATTAATTCTGAGTGTTTCATTTAGAAAACTTTCAACTCTTGCTACAGGTGACTTTTGCTAGATAATAAGGCCACCTTAAAAGTGAAATGTTGATTGTCCTTTTTTATAGCCAATTTTTAAAATTTATTATTTATTTTCATCTTTGGCATGTGTGGGCCTACCTTTGCAGTGGCCTCTCTCGTTTCAGAGCACTGGTTCTGGGTGCAGGCACTCCAGAGTGCTGGCTCATAATTGGACACATTGGCCCAGCCACTCTGTAGCACGTGGGATCTTCCCAGTCCAGGGATCAAACTGGTGCCCCTTGTACTGCAAGGCGGACTCTACCCACTGGACCACCAGGGAAGCCCTGCTCTTGCTCTTTGAGGCACATTTAGAGCTATAAATTATATGTTTACTGAATACATTAATGTGATTGAGACAGTGATTCTTAAAGCTTATGTTAAGCATTACTTGAAGTAGAAAATTGAAGGCTTAAAAGGGGACGACAGAGAACAAGATGGCTGGAATGGGTTATTGACTGAATGGACATGAGTTTGAGCAAGCTCTGAGAGATGGTGAAGGATAGGGAAACCTGTTGTGCTGCAGTCCATGTGGGTGCAAAGAGTCAGAAATAACTGAGGGCCTGAACTGAACTGGACTTCACTATCACTGTTGTTTTATTTTACTAAATGTGTAATCAATTTACAATGGTTTATAGTTTCTGCTGTACTGTATGGCATTCCAAAGATAATGGTTATTTTCAGTCCTCACATCGTCTTACTTCTCTGCAGCATTTGATATAATTTAATTTTTCTTTCTTGAAATACTCATTCTCTGGATTTCTTGACGTGGTCCCACTTACCAGAGTAATTATTCATCTCTCATCTTTATGATCATTTAGCTTCAGTCTTGTCTGAGGACTCTCCATCTTTCCCATTCCTTTAAGTTTTAGAATTTCTTAGGGCCCCGAGTTTGCCTTTCTGTTGTATATCTTTTCCTTAAGTAAATTCACACAGACCCATGAATTTAATTGACTTTTTAAAATAATTTACTAAAACATATTCTAATATTATTTGATCAAAGTTATTAATTCTGAGTGTTTCATTTAGAAAACTTTCAACTCTTGCTACAGGTGACTTTTGCTAGATAATAAGGCCACCTTAAAAGTGAAATGTTGATTGTCCTTTTTTATAGCCAATTTTTAAAATTTATTATTTATTTTCATCTTTGGCATGTGTGGGCCTACCTTTGCAGTGGCCTCTCTCGTTTCAGAGCACTGGTTCTGGGTGCAGGCACTCCAGAGTGCTGGCTCATAATTGGACACATTGGCCCAGCCACTCTGTAGCACGTGGGATCTTCCCAGTCCAGGGATCAAACTGGTGCCCCTTGTACTGCAAGGCGGACTCTACCCACTGGACCACCAGGGAAGCCCTGCTCTTGCTCTTTGAGGCACATTTAGAGCTATAAATTATATGTTTACTGAATACATTAATGTGATTGAGACAGTGATTCTTAAAGCTTATGTTAAGCATTACTTGAAGTAGAAAAAATTTCCTTAAATAAGTGCAGAGTTTTAATATTCTTTGTCTTCAAAATTATTTCTTAAAAAACTATTATAAGAACAACCTAATCAAAAAATGGGAAAAAAGGTCTAAACAGATCTCTCTCCAAAGAAGATGTACAGGTGGCCAAAAAAACCACATGAAAATATGCTAAATGTCACTCATTATCAGAGAAATGTAAATCAAAACTGCAATGAGATATCACCTCACACCAGTCAGAATGGCCATCATCAAAAAATCTAAACAGTAAATGCTGAAGAGGGTGTGGAGAAAAAGGAACACTCTTGCACTGTTGTTGGAAATGTAAATTGATACAGCCATTATGGAAGACAGTATGAAGATTCCTTAAAAATTAGGAATAGAAGCACCATATGGCCCAGCAATCCCACTATTAGGCATATATCTTGATGAAATCAAAATTGAAAGAGACAACTGTGCCCCAATGTTCATTGCAATGCTCTATACAATAGCTAGAACAAAAACAACCTAGATGTCCATCGACAAATGAATGGATAAGGAAGCAATGGTACATATATGCAATGGAATACTTCTCAGCCATAAAAAGAAATGCATTTGAATCAGTCCTAATGAGGTGGATGAATCAAGAACCTATTATACAAAGTGAAGTAGGTCAAAAAGAAAAAGATGTATATAGTATACTAAGCCATATATATGAAATCTAGAAAGATGGCACTGATAAATGCATATGCAGAGCAGCAATAGAGAAACAGACATAGAGGAAAGACTTATGAACCCTGAGGAGTGGGAGGAGTGGATGAGAGGTATGGAAAAAGTAACATGGACACCTACACTGCCATATGTAAAAGAGACAGCCATTCTGAATATGCTGTAAGACTAAAGGAACTTATAGAGGGGCTAAGCAACAACCTGGAGGGATGGGATGGAGATGGACTGGGAGAGGGGGGCTCAGGTGGGACAGGTCAAGTGTATATCTATGACTGATTTGAGTATGTATAGCTGTAAACAATAAAACTCTGTAAAAGCCAAGTAAAAATAATTATTAAAAAATAAATATCATGCTCTTGCTCTTTGACATTAAGAAAATTTTACTGAATACATTAATGTGATTGAGACAGTGATTCTTAAAGCTTATGTTAAGCATTACTTGAAGTAGAAAAAATTTCCTTAAATAAGTGCAGAGTTTTAATATTCTTTGTCTTCAAAATTATTTCTTAAAAAACTATTATAAGAACAACCTAATCAAAAAATGGGAAAAAAGGTCTAAACAGATCTCTCTCCAAAGAAGATGTACAGGTGGCCAAAAAAACCACATGAAAATATGCTAAATGTCACTCATTATCAGAGAAATGTAAATCAAAACTGCAATGAGATATCACCTCACACCAGTCAGAATGGCCATCATCAAAAAATCTAAACAGTAAATGCTGAAGAGGGTGTGGAGAAAAAGGAACACTCTTGCACTGTTGTTGGAAATGTAAATTGATACAGCCATTATGGAAGACAGTATGAAGATTCCTTAAAAATTAGGAATAGAACCACCATATGACCCAGCAATCCCACTATTAGGCATATATCCTGATGAAATCAAAATTGAAAGAGACACATGTACTCCAATGTTCTTTGCAACATTTTTTACAATAGCTAGAACATGGAAACAACCTAGAAGTTCATCAACAAATGAATGGATAAAGAAGCTATGGTACATATGTACAATGGAATATTTCTCAGCCATAAAAAGAAATGCATTTGAATCAGTCCTAATGAGGTGGATGAATCAAGAACCTATTATACAAAGTGAAGTAGGTCAAAAAGAAAAAGATGTATATAGTATACTAAGCCATATATATGAAATCTAGAAAGATGGCACTGATAAATGCATATGCAGAGCAGCAATAGAGAAACAGACATAGAGGAAAGACTTATGAACCCTGAGGAGTGGGAGGAGTGGATGAGAGGTATGGAAAAAGTAACATGGACACCTACACTGCCATATGTAAAAGAGACAGCCATTCTGAATATGCTGTAAGACTAAAGGAACTTATAGAGGGGCTAAGCAACAACCTGGAGGGATGGGATGGAGATGGACTGGGAGAGGGGGGCTCAGGTGGGACAGGTCAAGTGTATATCTATGACTGATTTGAGTATGTATAGCTGTAAACAATAAAACTCTGTAAAAGCCAAGTAAAAATAATTATTAAAAAATAAATATCATAAGGACAGTATGTGTGCATGTTTAGTAGCTCAATCATGTCCAGCTCTTTGTGGCTCTTTGGACTGAAGCTTGCCAGGCTCATCTGTCCATAGGTTTCTCCAGGTAAGAGTACTAGAGAGGACTGCCATGCCCTCCTCTAAGGGATCATTCTGACCCAGGGATTGAACCCACATCTCCTGTGTCTCCTGCATTGCAGGTGGATTCTTTAACTGCTGAGCCACCAGGAAAGCCCCAACATAAGGACTGTCTATGCTTAATACTCAGTATTTTTAGCTTGAGCAAATTAAAACTGCAAAAGATTTAGGGTAGAGTACATACTGACAGTTTTACTTTTTTTTGGAAAAAAGTAGAAATAGTGTTTAATTCTAAAAGGTAAAACCATAGGAATGACTTAAATAGAATAAGACAACAGACATTTACTTTTACTTGGGTGGTATGCATTTGTTTAATTTTCATCCATCCAATCAGTTTCATGTCTGATTTACTAGAGCAATATCCCATAGCTTTATGACAGATCATGAGAATATTTGCTATACTTATAGTAGTCTCCATTTCAACTTTGTGTACACACTGCATAGCTGAAATGTTTTCTTATGGTTTCCATCAAAGCCCTCCTTGCTTTATCAGTCACAGATAGAGTGGGTGGAGGAGATTGATTTAAGCCTCCACGAACTAGAGCTGATGAAGTTCAACACAACTATAGATACCAAGGGATTGAAGTGGAAAGTGGTAACTGTACAATGGAAAAATGCTGATTTTTACAGTGGATGATTTTATTGACTTCAAACATGATGATCTTGGGTGTGTTGTAAGCAAATGTCCTGTTGGTTGTGCAATGGAAAATCTTGATGACTGTGTATCTGAACGTCCTTACAGTTGGGCAACTGAACGACTTGGTAACTGGGTAACTGAATGTTTTGATGATGCAGTCCAAGAGACTTACGTCTGTGAATGTGGAGATATTGATGAGATTGGAACTGGATTTTCAATATTGGTGGAGTCACCGTGTATCTTGGTGGTGGTGGAAGTGAGGGTATTTGTGTGGATGGAACTGCAGATTTTAGTGGCTGTACATCTGAAGCAGAGTCAGTTAGATCTGTAACTGCAGCCCTCGATTGAATTCCAGGTGAGGTGACTGGACAAGGACATAAAGGTGGAGGCATTCCCGGATCTTCACCTTGTGGGGCTAGATCATCTGGTGTCAATTGATAATGCTGCGAAGGTTCTGGTGCAGGAGGAGAGAACTGTGTTTCAGGCAGTGTAAGGAAAAGAGCTGTATCAAGAGTGGTCTGCAAGCAATCAGGAGATGGGGATGCTGCTGGATTACTGAGAACAGTTGGTGTCAGTGGAGGTGGAGAATGTATTCTTGAGGAAGGACTTGTCTTCTTTGCAGCTCTTAATAGAGCTAAGCAATCAGGCAGTAGTGGGGGTGGTGCTGTTGGTGCTGTGGGACTCACAGACACCTCTGTTTTAAGACAAGGTAGAGGCTGAGGTGGGGGTTGCAGCTGTTTGCCTGCTCCAATTCCATACTTCACAGAGCTACGTGGATTTCTCACAGCACCGGCTCCATGCATTGGTTGTATTTTCAAAAGTACATTTTGAAACGTCCTCCTGGATTTTCTAACTTGCAAGGACATTCCTTCATTTGGATCCTTGTGGGTAATGCCACCAGTTAACTGGATTTCAGTCAGTTGTAAAGGCTCAAGTTTGCAAGGGAGTCTATCAACCACTTTGGTTAGTTCTTCAAATATGTATTCGGGACTTTTATTTAGATAGCTCACTTGTTGAGCTCGATTGTTTAAAGACATCTGGGTTACCTGAAGTACATCATCTTGAATTTTTCTGGGCACAGATGATTGATTCAAGGGCCCTTCATCTTTTTCATGTAACAACATTTCAGAATCATGTTATTTTACTGGGAAAGTTGAAAGGCCAGGTGTGTCTCACTTCTTTTGAGCATCCGCACCTCTTTTCACATTCCTTCCAAGCCTCACACGGTTTTGAACCTTGCTGGCAACATCTCACAATTGGCAGACCCTGTCTGTATGTGAGAATAGAATCACCTGCCTCCAGTTTTTTAGCAGTAGTAACCTGGAAACCAAGTCCTCTGTCAGAATCTTACTGTTGTGCAAGTAGTGAGAGAACAGTGCCTTCAAATCATGGCCACGCCCCTCTGGCCCACCCTGCTGGACTAGTTTCACAAAGATGGGGAGAGAGCAGCTGGAGAGAAAGAAACAGGGATATGACCTGACCTCTCATTTAATGCTTCTCAAAATATGGCCCTTGATATGAGAACAGACTATCCCATATCACCACCAGCTTATTTCACTGACTTTAGATAGCATTTGTCTCTCACCTGATTCCAAAAATGTTCTTACACTTGAAACGTTTATTCTGAATTCCACTTGCATATCACACAGCCCTCTCAACCTTGCAGTTGTAGTCTCTCTCTTATTCTACCCATTCTGACATCTCCCCCTTGCCCATGTCTTACTTCTGAATATCCCAAGCCCATCAATGCAGTTGCTTCTGTCTGAAACCTCATGATTCACTTTATTCTTGACACTTCTCTTATTTCCATACCCAATCTACAATATGGTCAGCTGTGTCTCAAATTACATTCCCCCATGTATCCACTTCTCCCCACCTGTACATTATCTTACCAGTAGTAAATTCCTCTCAATCGTCCACCCAAGTGCCCGAGCAGCATCCTAAATAGTCTTTCTGATCTTCTCTTTTCCTTTTCTGATCTATTCTCCTTCCTCCTTCCATCCATATGTCTGTGTGTCCATCCGTTCATCCTCTGTCAAAGTAAACTTTTAAAATATTCAATTTGGAAAGACCTCTGAGTAAGTAAAATAGAGAATAGCCAAATCACTAGAGTCCATCCCCAATAAGTCATATAAACAGAAATGAATTTTAAAATGAAACTGTAAATACTTCAGCACTATTAAAAAAATAAAGGGCATAATCTCCTATCATGCCCTCAGGAAATTGGTGTCCAAAGACAGAGACACAAGGGATTTAGGAACTGGTTCATAATTATCATATTGCCTAAGGAGTTTTATGGGATTTTAAAATGAAAGCTTGAATGGATTTGAGCAGGTGTGTCTCACTTCTTTTGAGCATCCGCACCTCTTTTCACATTCCTTCCAAGCCTCACACGGTTTTGAACCTTGCTGGCAACATCTCACAATTGGCAGACCCTGTCTGTATGTGAGAATAGAATCACCTGCCTCCAGTTTTTTAGCAGTAGTAACCTGGAAACCAAGTCCTCTGTCAGAATCTTACTGTTGTGCAAGTAGTGAGAGAACAGTGCCTTCAAATCATGGCCACGCCCCTCTGGCCCACCCTGCTGGACTAGTTTCACAAAGATGGGGAGAGAGCAGCTGGAGAGAAAGAAACAGGGATATGACCTGACCTCTCATTTAATGCTTCTCAAAATATGGCCCTTGATATGAGAACAGACTATCCCATATCACCACCAGCTTATTTCACTGACTTTAGATAGCATTTGTCTCTCACCTGATTCCAAAAATGTTCTTACACTTGAAACGTTTATTCTGAATTCCACTTGCATATCACACAGCCCTCTCAACCTTGCAGTTGTAGTCTCTCTCTTATTCTACCCATTCTGACATCTCCCCCTTGCCCATGTCTTACTTCTGAATATCCCAAGCCCATCAATGCAGTTGCTTCTGTCTGAAACCTCATGATTCACTTTATTCTTGACACTTCTCTTATTTCCATACCCAATCTACAATATGGTCAGCTGTGTCTCAAATTACATTCCCCCATGTATCCACTTCTCCCCACCTGTACATTATCTTACCAGTAGTAAATTCCTCTCAATCGTCCACCCAAGTGCCCGAGCAGCATCCTAAATAGTCTTTCTGATCTTCTCTTTTCCTTTTCTGATCTATTCTCCTTCCTCCTTCCATCCATATGTCTGTGTGTCCATCCGTTCATCCTCTGTCAAAGTAAATTTTTAAAATATTCATTTTGGAAAGACCTCTGAGTAAGTAAAATAGAGAATAGCCAAATCACTAGAGTCCATCCCCAATAAGTCATATAAACAGAAATGAATTTTAAAATGAAACTGTAAATACTTCAGCACTATTAAAAAAATAAAGGGCATAATCTCCTATCATGCCCTCAGGAAATTGGTGTCCAAAGACAGAGACACAAGGGATTTAGGAACTGGTTCATAACTTCTATTCATATTGCCTAAGGAGTGTTTTGATGGTGGGGCTGAGGGTGGTAATGGCTGAAAAAATGTAGTAAGCATTTGGAAAAGTGAGACTCATACCTTCCAATCTATAGGGAAAGTTTTGAAAAAGGCAAATGAGTTTCCTGGGTGTAAGGAACAGAGTATTTCTGTATCCTCCATACTTCCACACTGACACAAGAAAAGCCTTTCCGATCTGTCTAGTAGGGAGAAATACGGGAAAGAAAAGACAGAATGTCTTAAATAATTCAACTAATTAGTTGTAGCAATACATATAATTCAGATAACTGCAAAGAGAGTGGGTAGCCATTTAGGATAAGGCACAGATAAAGAATCAGTACAATCTGCCTTCCCAACTATGGGCTAATAGGGCCTTGACCAACCCTCAGAACTGCAAAACTATAACATTATGGCTCCAGAACAAAATATTAGTATTATAATCTTGAAAATATACATTTAGTACTGTAAAGAAACAAACATTGGGAGGTAAAGTACAAAAAATTTTCATTTCTCAAAGCAAAACTCAAATAGATATCTAAATCTAGAGACAGAGGTTCAAATATAATATTATATAATATTATATTATATTATAATATTATAATTATATATTATATTATAATTATAATAATTATAATATTATATATAATAATATAATATAATATAATATATAATATTATATATAATATTATAAAATATATATTATATTATATATAATATAATATATAATATTATATAATTATTATATAATATTATATATAATATTATACAATTATTATATAATATTATATATAATATTATACAATTATTATATAATATTATATATAATATTATACAATTATTCTATAATATTTTATCTAATATTATTTAATAATTATATAATATTATATAATATTATAATTATAATATAATATATATAATATTATATAATATAATAATATATAATTATAATATAATAATAATTAATAATATAATATAATAGATCTGAGTCATAAAAAAAAACTTCAGCACTATTAAAAAAAGGGCATAATCTCCTATCATGCCCTCAGGAAATTGGTGTCCAAAGACAGAGACACAAGGGATTTAGGAACTGGTTCATAACTTCTATTCATATTGCCTAAGGAGTGTTTTGATGGTGGGGCTGAGGGTGGTAATGGCTGAAAAATGTAGTAAGCATTTGGAAAAGTGAGACTCATACCTTCCAATCTATAGGGAAAGTTTTGAAAAAGGCAAATGAGTTTCCTGGGTGTAAGGAACAGAGTATTTCTGTATCCTCCATACTTCCACACTGACACAAGAAAAGCCTTTCCGATCTGTCTAGTAGGGAGAAATACGGGAAAGAAAAGACAGAATGTCTTAAATAATTCAACTAATTAGTTGTAGCAATACATATAATTCAGATAACTGCAAAGAGAGTGGGTAGCCATTTAGGATAAGGCACAGATAAAGAATCAGTACAATCTGCCTTCCCAACTATGGGCTAATAGGGCCTTGACCAACCCTCAGAACTGCAAAACTATAACATTATGGCTCCAGAACAAAATATTAGTATTATAATCTTGAAAATATACATTTAGTACTGTAAAGAAACAAACATTGGGAGGTAAAGTACAAAAAATTTTCATTTCTCAAAGCAAAACTCAAATAGATATCTAAATCTAGAGACAGAGGTTCAAATATAATATTATATAATATTATATTATATTATAATATTATAATTATATATTATATTATAATTATAATAATTATAATATTATATATAATAATATAATATAATATAATATATAATATTATATATAATATTATACAATATATATTATATTATATATAATATAATATATAATATTATATAATTATTATATAATATTATATATAATATTATATAATAATTGTATAATATTATATATAATATTATACAATTATTATATAATATTATATATAATATTATACAATTATTATATAATATTATATATAATATTATATAATATTATACATAATATTATATAATATTATAATTATAATATAATATATATAATATTATATAATATAATAATATATAATTATAATATAATAATAATTAATAATATAATATAATATATATTATAATTATGTATAATATTATAGCTATAAATAAAACTATAAAACTATAAAACTATAGCTATAATAGTTCATTAATTCAACAACATTTTTAAAGTGCTACCATACGCTATTCACAAGAGATTTCCAACCAAACACAAGAGCACATGAAAATACTCAGAGGCATAAACCAAAATGTTCTGAATGGGACCCTGCAATAGGCCCTATGTTTAGGAAATGGTATGACGTGAGAGTTGAAGGCTATATAAATCTCGTACTGGAAAGATATGATAAAAATTGGGGTTTTACTCTGAGGATCAAAAGCATCCATTGATGGATTTAAGGAGAGGTGATATGAGATCCATATTAATTTATGAAAACTCACTGTAACTCCTGGGCACATAGTCGATTGTGGAGTACTAAAGAGTGGAGACAAAAGAAACAGTGGCAGCAGTGCATGCAAAATATGTATCAGAATTGTATCAGCAGTAGAGATGATGAGAAGGAATTGCATTTAAGGTGTATTTTGAAGAGGGAGAACAAGTTTGTGACAAAGGATACGGAAATACAGTGTAAGCATTAATAAGTCAGGTGTTCTAAGGAAATTTTGAGGCTGCAGATAAGCATTTTGTAGTTATTAATCTGTAAATGGTGTTTAAAGCAATGGAATTAGATGAAAAAAATCTAGGAGGAAAGTAAAGGTAGAAAAAAATTACATCTTTCATTACACAAGGAATATACACACATATTTAAAACAAATCATAAAAGATATAGCAAAAGCTAAAAAGCTAAAATATGAAGAACAGTAATAACATAAAGAATTAGAATTAAGAAAAGATCATTTCATATCAACACATTTTAATGGTATTAACTTAGTAAATTCAGCAGCAGAATGTTTGAGGCATCAGTGATACAGTAGTGCATAGTACAGATAAAGTCTTTCTCTTCCTGGGGCTCACATTCTACCCAGTGAGATTAAAGTTAACAAGCAAATAAATCAGTATATAACTTCAGATGGTGATATGTGCTGTCAAAGAATATAGAGCCACTTGAGGAGATAGATGAGGGTTAATTATGACCTCTTTGATGAGATAATATTTGAGAAGAATCCTAAATCCAAGTTACAAGAGGGATCTAAAATATTGAGTTATAAAGAAGAAAGTAAAAGGATAGGATTCAGCATGAAGAAAGTTGTAGTTATAATATTGATGTCAACTTGAATTGAATTTATGCACACATTAAACAACACAGTATAAATTTGTCATTTAAAGTATAACTGAAAATCCCTAATGTTCTCATACTGCATATAAAATAGCACATTAAAATACATAAAGAGAAGTGGAACAAATACTAAACATTTAGTAACATAATTGACAAAATTTAGCAAGAATAGAAAAAATCCAAATAAACTGAGTAAAGTTGGTCTAATAGATCTATATTAAACACTGTTTGATATAAGAAAATGCACTTTTTTACTTAACATTAGAATATTGAAATATTTGGTTGTGTATTAGGTCAAATCTTAATAATTACAACATATAAAAAAGTAAAGATCACACTATTTTTAAATAATTTCTTATACTATCACTAATATTTGTTTTGTAATTTTAATTCCATTATTTTCTCATGTATGTTTATTGCAGTTCCAACTTCATTATGATTTAGAAAACAGCTCTTAATATTATTGAAGATACCTTGCAATTGATGAATCACTCATCTCTTTATGTTCTCAAGATTATCTGTATTTTTTCTCCAAAGGACCTTTTTCACTTTCTTTTAATTTTTTTTAATTGAAGGACAATAGCTTTACAGAATTTTGTTGTTGACCGCCAAACATCAACATGAATCAGCCACAGGTACACATACGTTCCTTCCCTCTTTAGCTTCCCTCCTGTCTCCCTTCCTATCCCACCTCTATAAGTTGTTACAAAGCCCCTGGTGAATTCCCTTATTCTTACAGGTATTTCCTGTTGGTTGCCTATTTTACATATGGTGACGTAAGTTTCCATGTTACTCTTTCCATATATCTCACTCACTCCTCCCTCCACCCAGTGTCCATAAGTTTGTTCTCTATGCTTGCTTCTCCATTCCTGTTCTGCATATAAATGCATCAGTACCATCTTTCTAGACTCCATATATATGTGTTAGTATACAATGTTTATCTTCCTCTTTCTGATTTACTTCACTCTATATAATAGGCTCTAGGTTCATTCACCTCATTAGAATCGACTCAAATGCATTCCTTCTTATGACTGATAATGCCAAGCAAATAAATCAGTATATAACTTCAGATGGTGATATGTGCTGTCAAAGAATATAGAGCCACTTGAGGAGATAGATGAGGGTTAATTATGACCTCTTTGATGAGATAATATTTGAGAAGAATCCTAAATCCAAGTTACAAGAGGGATCTAAAATATTGAGTTATAAAGAAGAAAGTAAAAGGATAGGATTCAGCATGAAGAAAGTTGTAGTTATAATATTGATGTCAACTTGAATTGAATTTATGCACACATTAAACAACACAGTATAAATTTGTCATTTAAAGTATAACTGAAAATCCCTAATGTTCTCATACTGCATATAAAATAGCACATTAAAATACATAAAGAGAAGTGGAACAAATACTAAACATTTAGTAACATAATTGACAAAATTTAGCAAGAATAGAAAAAATCCAAATAAACTGAGTAAAGTTGGTCTAATAGATCTATATTAAACACTGTTTGATATAAGAAAATGCACTTTTTTACTTAACATTAGAATATTGAAATATTTGGTTGTGTATTAGGTCAAATCTTAATAATTACAACATATAAAAAAGTAAAGATCACACTATTTTTAAATAATTTCTTATACTATCACTAATATTTGTTTTGTAATTTTAATTCCATTATTTTCTCATGTATGTTTATTGCAGTTCCAACTTCATTATGATTTAGAAAACAGCTCTTAATATTATTGAAGATACCTTGCAATTGATGAATCACTCATCTCTTTATGTTCTCAAGATTATCTGTATTTTTTCTCCAAAGGACCTTTTTCACTTTCTTTTAATTTTTTTTAATTGAAGGACAATAGCTTTACAGAATTTTGTTGTTGACCGCCAAACATCAACATGAATCAGCCACAGGTACACATACGTTCCTTCCCTCTTTAGCTTCCCTCCTGTCTCCCTTCCTATCCCACCTCTATAAGTTGTTACAAAGCCCCTGGTGAATTCCCTTATTCTTACAGGTATTTCCTGTTGGTTGCCTATTTTACATATGGTGACGTAAGTTTCCATGTTACTCTTTCCATATATCTCACTCACTCCTCCCTCCACCCAGTGTCCATAAGTTTGTTCTCTATGCTTGCTTCTCCATTCCTGTTCTGCATATAAATGCATCAGTACCATCTTTCTAGACTCCATATATATGTGTTAGTATACAATGTTTATCTTCCTCTTTCTGATTTACTTCACTCTATATAATAGGCTCTAGGTTCATTCACCTCATTAGAATCGACTCAAATGCATTCCTTCTTATGACTGAGTAATATTCCATTGCATATATGCACCACAACTTCTTTATCCATTCATCTGCTGATGGACATCTAGGTTGCTTCCATGTTCTAGCTATTATAAATAATGTTGCAATGAACATTGGGGTAAATGTGTCTTTTTCATATTTGGTTCCCTCAAGGTATATGTCTAGTGGTGGGATTGCTGTGTCATATATTGGTTTTATTCCTAGTTTTTTAAGGAGTCACCATACTGTCTTCCATAGTGTCTGTATCAATTTATGTTCCCACCAACAGTTCAAGAGGGTTCTCTTTTCTCCACAGTCTCCAGCCTTTGTTGTTTGCAGACTTTTTGATGATGGCCATTCTGACTGACGTGAGGTGATATCTCGATAGTTTTGATTTGCATTTTTCTAATAACGACTGATGTTGAGCATCTATTCATGTGCTTGTTGAGTATCTGTATGTCTTCTTTGGAGAGATGCCTGTTTAGGTTTTTATTCCACTTTTTGATTGGAGTGTTTTTTGTTTTTGTTTTTGTTTGTTTTTTTTTTGGTATTGAGTTGTATGAGCTACTTGTGTATTTTGGAAATTAATCCTTTCTCAGTTGTTTCATTTGCTATTATTTTCTCTCATTCCTAGGTTTGTGTTTTCACCTTGTTTACAATTTCCTTTTTCTGTGCAAAAGTTTTTAAGTTTAATTAGGTCCCACTTTTAATTTCTGTTTTTATTTCCATTACTCTAGGAGATGTGTCATAGAAGATCTGGCTTTGATTTATGCCATCGAGTATTCTGCCTATGTTTTCCTCTAAGAGCTTTATAGTTTCTGGTCTTACAGTTAGGTCTTTAATCCATTCTGAGTCTATCTTTGTGCATGATGTTAGGAAGTGTTCCAACTTCATTCTTGTACATGTAGCCATCTGGTTTTCCCAGCAGCACTTATTGAAGAGGCTGTGTTTGCCCCATTGTATATTTTTACATCCTTTGTCAAAAATAAGGTACCCATCAGTGTGTGGGTATTTGTTTGGAATATCTATGTTGTTCCATTGATCTATATTTCTGTTTTTGTGCCAGTACCATACTGTCTTCATGATTGTCACTTTGTAGTATAGTCTGAAGTCAGGAAGGTTGATTCTTCCCGTTCCATTCTTTCTCAAGACTGCTTTGGCTGTCTAGGGTCTTTTGTGTTTCCATATGAATTGTGATATTTTCTGTTCTAGTTCTGTAAAGTGCCATTGGTAATTTGATAGGGATCACATTGAATCTGTAGATTACATTTGGGATTGCTGTGTCATATATTGGTTTTATTCCTAGTTTTTTAAGGAGTCACCATACTGTCTTCCATAGTGTCTGTATCAATTTATGTTCCCACCAACAGTTCAAGAGGGTTCTCTTTTCTCCACAGTCTCCAGCCTTTGTTGTTTGCAGACTTTTTGATGATGGCCATTCTGACTGACGTGAGGTGATATCTCGATAGTTTTGATTTGCATTTTTCTAATAACGACTGATGTTGAGCATCTATTCATGTGCTTGTTGAGTATCTGTATGTCTTCTTTGGAGAGATGCCTGTTTAGGTTTTTATTCCACTTTTTGATTGGAGTGTTTTTTGTTTTTGTTTTTGTTTGTTTTTTTTTTGGTATTGAGTTGTATGAGCTACTTGTGTATTTTGGAAATTAATCCTTTCTCAGTTGTTTCATTTGCTATTATTTTCTCTCATTCCTAGGTTTGTGTTTTCACCTTGTTTACAATTTCCTTTTTCTGTGCAAAAGTTTTTAAGTTTAATTAGGTCCCACTTTTAATTTCTGTTTTTATTTCCATTACTCTAGGAGATGTGTCATAGAAGATCTGGCTTTGATTTATGCCATCGAGTATTCTGCCTATGTTTTCCTCTAAGAGCTTTATAGTTTCTGGTCTTACAGTTAGGTCTTTAATCCATTCTGAGTCTATCTTTGTGCATGATGTTAGGAAGTGTTCCAACTTCATTCTTGTACATGTAGCCATCTGGTTTTCCCAGCAGCACTTATTGAAGAGGCTGTGTTTGCCCCATTGTATATTTTTACATCCTTTGTCAAAAATAAGGTACCCATCAGTGTGTGGGTATTTGTTTGGAATATCTATGTTGTTCCATTGATCTATATTTCTGTTTTTGTGCCAGTACCATACTGTCTTCATGATTGTCACTTTGTAGTATAGTCTGAAGTCAGGAAGGTTGATTCTTCCCGTTCCATTCTTTCTCAAGACTGCTTTGGCTGTCTAGGGTCTTTTGTGTTTCCATATGAATTGTGATATTTTCTGTTCTAGTTCTGTAAAAAGTGCCATTGGTAATTTGATAGGGATCACATTGAATCTGTAGATTACATTTGGTAGCATGGTCATTTTCATGATATTGATTCTTTTAACCCAGGAACATGGAACATCTCTCCATCTGTTTATGTCGTCTTTGATTTCTTTCATCAGTGTCTTATAATTGTCTGTATACAGTTCTTTTTTTCTCCTTTGGTAGGTTTATTTCTAGATGTTTTATTCTTTTTGTTGCAATGGTGAATGGAATTGATTCCTTGCATTCTCTTTCTGATTTTTCATTGTTAGTATATAGGAATGCAAGTGATTTCTACTTATTGATTTTGTATCCTGCAACTTTGCTAAATTCACTGATTAGCTCTAGTGATTTTCTGATAGTATATTTAGGTTGTTCTATGTATAATATCATGTCATCAGCAAACAGGTATTTTCCAGTCTGGATTCCTTTTATTTCTTTTTCTTCTCTAATTGCCATAGATAAGGTTTCCAAGACTATGTTGAATAATAGAAGTGAGAATGGACATCCCTGTTTTGTTCCTGATTTTAGACAGAATGCTTCCAGTTTTCACCATTTATAATAATGTTTGCTGTGAGCTTATCATGTATGGCTGTCACTATGTTGAGGCAAATTCTTTCTTTGCCAGTTTTTAAAATATAATTTTATTTTTTGGTTATTATTATTTTATTATTTTTTGGCTATTCTGGGTTTTCACTGCTGCTGCAGTCTCCTCTGTAGTTGCAGGAAGTGGGGGCTACTCTCTAGTTGAGGTGAGGAGACTTCTTGTTGCAGTGACTTCTCTTGCTGTGGAACTCGGGCTCTAGGGCACACGGGCTTCAATAATTGCAACACATGGGCTCAGTAGTTGCGGCTCCAAGGCTCTAGAGCACAGGCTCCATAGTTTGTTTGGAATATCTATGTTGTTCCATTGATCTATATTTCTGTTTTTGTGCCAGTACCATACTGTCTTCATGATTGTCACTTTGTAGTATAGTCTGAAGTCAGGAAGGTTGATTCTTCCCGTTCCATTCTTTCTCAAGACTGCTTTGGCTATCTAGGGTCTTTTTCTGTTTCCATATGAATTATGGTATTTTTTTTGCTCTAGTTCTGTGAAAAATGCCCTTGGTAATTTGATAGGGATCACATTGAATCTGTAGATTGCATTTGGTAGTATAGTACTTTTCATGATATTGATTCTTCCAACCCAGGAACATGGAACATCTCTCCATCTGTTTATGTCGTCTTTGATTTCTTTCATCAGTGTCTTATAATTGTCTGTATACAGTTCTTTTTTTCTCCTTTGGTAGGTTTATTTCTAGATGTTTTATTCTTTTTGTTGCAATGGTGAATGGAATTGATTCCTTGCATTCTCTTTCTGATTTTTCATTGTTAGTATATAGGAATGCAAGTGATTTCTACTTATTGATTTTGTATCCTGCAACTTTGCTAAATTCACTGATTAGCTCTAGTGATTTTCTGATAGTATATTTAGGTTGTTCTATGTATAATATCATGTCATCAGCAAACAGGTATTTTCCAGTCTGGATTCCTTTTATTTCTTTTTCTTCTCTAATTGCCATAGATAAGGTTTCCAAGACTATGTTGAATAATAGAAGTGAGAATGGACATCCCTGTTTTGTTCCTGATTTTAGACAGAATGCTTCCAGTTTTCACCATTTATAATAATGTTTGCTGTGAGCTTATCATGTATGGCTGTCACTATGTTGAGGCAAATTCTTTCTTTGCCAGTTTTTAAAATATAATTTTATTTTTTGGTTATTATTATTTTATTATTTTTTGGCTATTCTGGGTTTTCACTGCTGCTGCAGTCTCCTCTGTAGTTGCAGGAAGTGGGGGCTACTCTCTAGTTGAGGTGAGGAGACTTCTTGTTGCAGTGACTTCTCTTGCTGTGGAACTCGGGCTCTAGGGCACACGGGCTTCAATAATTGCAACACATGGGCTCAGTAGTTGCGGCTCCAAGGCTCTAGAGCACAGGCTCCATAGTTGTGGCTCACGGGCTTAGCTGCATGTGGGATCTTCCCATATCATGGATCGAACTCATGACTCCTACATTGGCAAGAAAATTCTTTACCACTGAGCTACCAGGGAAGCCCTCTTTGCCAATATTTTCAAGACTTTTTGTCATAAGTCTGTGCCAGATTTTGTCAGAGACTTGAAATCAAGATTGCAGGGAGAAATATCAGCAACCTCATATATGCAGATGGCAGAAAAGTGGAGAAAAACTAAACAGTCTCCTGATGTAGGTGAAAGAGGAGAGTGTAAAAAATAATTTCAAACTCAGCTTTAGAAAAACGTAAGATTATGGCATCAGGTGGCATCACTTTGTGGCAAATACAAGGAGAAAAAGCATAAGCCATGGGAGACTTTATTTTCTTGGGTTCCAAAATCACTGAGGATGGTGACTATAGCCATAAAATTAAGTGATTCTTGCTCCATGGAAGGAAAGCTATGACAAACAGCATATTAAAATTCAGAGACATCACTTTGCCCATAAAAGTCAAAGCTATGGTTTTCCAGTAGTTCTTTGTGAGAGTTGGACCATACAGAAGGTTGAGCACTTTGATGCTTTCAAATTGTGGTGCTGCAGAAGACTCTTGAAAGTTCCTTGAACTGCAAGTAGATTAAACCAATGAGTTCTAAAGGAAATCAGCCCTAATGCTGAAGCTTAAGTTCCAGTACTTTGGCCACATGATGCAAAAGAGCCAGCTCTGCAAAAGACCCTGACGTTGGGAAACACTGAGGGCAGGAAAGGGGAGCGACAGAAGATGAGATGGGTGGATGGCATCACCAACTCAACAGACACAAATTTGAGCAAATTCCAGGAGATAGTGGAGGCTAGAGGAGCCTGGCATGCTGCAGTCCATGGGGTCACACAGAGTCAGACATGGCAATGACTGAACGACAAACAATATTTCATCTTTTGACTTTAAGCATGTGTTCCATTTGGAAGATGTTAACTCTGAGTGAGTTGAGAATTTTGGACATTATGGTAGAATTGTTTATCTGTTTCAAAGGAAGAAAGTATGTGTTCCAAGTCAGATGTTTCTTCCACCTTTAAATAGGCCTTGACTTCAATATTAGTGTTTAAGATATATGGAATGTCAGATGTTGGATGAGACTAAGTTCAGTATTGTTAATCTATTAGAGGTAGCTCTGGACAATGTGCATTTGGGAGCAACTAGAACAGTGTCTGGATAACTTTTTTTAAATGTAAGATGGAAAGTTACTGCTCAAGTCCTCTTACTGTAGAAGGCCTTCCTATTTATCCTTCATTTGGAATCAACATCAAGTTTATATTTTTCATCAATTGCCATTTGTTCCAATAACTGTACATATTACCCTTCTTCCTTAAGTTTAGGCTATAGTAGGTGCTTATTTGATGTTTGTTGAATGAATCATAATTAATTTTATTTAAGATTTTCTTTTATATAAAGTAACAATAACACAAGACTTATTGAAACATTTATCATTTAATATTAGGAAAGTAGTTTGGTTCATATAGGGCATCTACTTTTCTCCTCAGCCTGGGCTGCCAGACGCAGATTCTCTTTACAGGAAATAGACCATTTTGGTCATCTTTTTAAGGCTAAGCCCTAACAAGGAGGCTGATCCTTTCTGCTTCCTGGTAATTCTGTGGTAATTTAATTCATTGTTAAAATAATCCAAATCCTAGTGGAAAGAAACAAGAAAGAAGTATCTAATGAGAGAGAGCCAAATTCATGAAAATTGGCATACATCCATGAATCTGTATACCTTTTATTTCCCCATACTAGAGAAGTGACAGCTTTTAAATCAATATAGGAGCCAGTGAGCTGGGCACATGCAAATTGAATTTATCCCCCTTTAAACTTATTAATCTGGTCTATGCAAAGTGCCAAAGAAGTCTCTAATAAGAAAATTTCTGTCTTGGAAGGGGGCATAATTTGACTTGTCGTTATGTTGGATCGCCTAATATATCATCTCCTCTTTTATATCTTTGAGGAATGACCTCAGGCTGATCTCTATCAATAGATAACATGATGCAAAACTTCTCTTTTTATGTGTTCACTTGCACCTATAATTATCCTATAAAAAATAGATAATGAAATTCAATGAATGGTGATAACAGTGAGAAAGAGAGTTAATTCTAGGGGATAAAGTACTATGGAAAGTAGAATATTGCTTCTAGTTGAGTAATTATTCTTAACAACACTAATTATTATTATTGTCATTATTATTTTCCCCTATTCTCTGGAGAGAGACCTATTAGAGCCCTTCTAAGGTTGGCTTCAAGGAAACCAAGCAGTATTGCACTCAAAATTTTCACTTTTGTCCTCATTTCCAATCAGTGATATATCTATGCTAATATAGCTATTATAATGCTATATATTGTAGTGCTAATTAGGCCAATATCAAAGGCTAGATCCTCTTAAAACAGCAGCAGTAGTAATCGCTCTTATTTATTGAGTACTTATTGTGTGCCAAGCATTTAATGTGAATTATCTCACTTAATCATCTTGGTAATGCTGTGAAGTATTATTACCAACTTATCCTCTTAATCACATTACTCTACTGTATGTAGAACACTGACCCCAGAAAAGCACTCCATTGTGTAAGGCTGGTGTCCTATGGGAATATACCTTGGATGAGAGGAATGTAGTCATAATAATATAAACCATCACCACTTCTGGAAAGATAATTTTAAAGACTATGGATATGGTTTCAGCCTCATCATGTGAAGAATAACAACTTTTTTTTTACCTTTATCCTATTAAGGCATAATGTTTGGGATTATTAAAATAGTCAAATTAAATATCATAGGATCTGAAAACCCTGTAGCTAGACCACAAAGATATTTACCTGGGAACAAGGAAGAGTTTGTACTGATAAAGAAAGATACAACTGTAGGACAGTTACTGAATTTTCTCTTGTGACTATAGCTCAGTTCCTGCCAATGAATCACTTCTGAAATTCTGCAAGTCTTAAAGGCACTATAAAAAAAGGAAAAATCATTATATGCTAGTAGTTGTGTGTGTGTATGTCTTTGTTTGTGGGAAATGAATGTTAGCATGTGTCTCAAATTATCTGTCATTTCCTGTTGTATTTTGATGAAGAAATGATAGGTTTGATTATGAATTCTGGTGGCTAGAAAAATATACATTTGAAATATGCTAGTTTAAGTTACCACTAACCAAGGCCAATTTAATTTGCCCGAGACACTGAATATCTTTCTGGAAAGCTAATTCAGTTGTATTTCACTTATACCAAATGAATTTAATGAGATGCATCAAATAATTTATTAAAGATGCATATTGAAGTTAGAAGCAGCATTCTAAATTCTTATATAACCTTTGATAAACTTTTAATAAGTTGTTCTAACTCTTCTTGATATTTCTCATCAATTGGCATAACAAGACTGAAAATGAAGCATCTTATGCTGGCAGCTGATCTCTTGGGTGGTAGGATGTATGACTGTGTGTCATGAACCTGTGGGAAGTTTTGGACAAATTGATAAGGTTGACAAATAAGTGTTTGCTACTCTACCATGCTTTTTGTTTCATTCCTCCCCTACTTTTAGTCTTCTTGCCATACCCTCTTGATGACTCTCCCTTAAGTCCTCAGGCCAGTGCAGCTGTGCATGGTTGTTTATGCACTTCCCAAGGGCACTGTACATATATGGGTATCAGTTGCATTGTATATGTCAATGATTTGTATATTTTCTACAAATTTCTGAAATATATCACTATAGTGTCTTGGTCTAAATAAATAAATATAATATTAAATCTTTTTGAGAGATAGAGATAAAGTTTCCTAAGGGAAAAGAAATTTTTAATAGATTAAAGTCAGCCTGTAAAGTGAAAGGGTATATATAGGGTCAAAATTACTCTTGAAATACCATAGGAAGACATATGTTTACAAATAATACATAGACTCCTAATTGGAATTCTATATATGAACCCTAATATTATATGGCCATTTTCTCTGCTGGTATTGGAATATATCACTATTCACTTTGCCTGTGTGTGGATGAATTCATTGACGTGTTGTCAAGGATAATGGTCTATAAAATAATGTAACTTTGACCACTTAGATTTGCATTTAGGATGTTAAAAAGCTAAGATTCTAAAAGGCATACAAGGCCACTGACTAAAGGATGAAAACACTGAATTCTCAATGAGTCTAATTCTCAGTGAGTTAGTCTAAATCTCAATGAGTGCATTGGCAGGCAAGTTGCCATTATAACCCATACTGTGTTTTTTTTTTTTTTTTGTCTCTCTCTTGCCCTCTCCATGTACACTGAAATTTGTATAAGTTTAGAAAAAAAGTAAAGGAAATGGAAATTTAGCATATTTTTGTTCTGAATGGGTATTTTAATGGTCCCTAAATCATGCCATGCTGAATTTTACAAAGAAGTTTGTCTCAGTGGGACACAGGGCTCAAAGCAATGGGTATCTATTCAATTATTTGCAAAATGCTCCTGATATATAGGCAAAAATGGAATATGAAATGGCTTTCAAACCCTTAACACTTCTTTGCATAGTATGCCATCAGTTTTAATGATGAAACACCACTATTGCCTATTGTTCAAATATTTTCTACTATTTAGATAAACCTAGTGAATCATCAGGCTTCCCAGGTGGCTCTGCGGTAAAGAATCTGCCCGCAATGCAGTAGAGGTGGTTTAATCTCTGTGTCAGAAAAATCCCCTGGAGGAGGACACGACAACCCACTCCAGTATTCTTGCTTGGAGTATCCCATGAACAGGGCAGCCTGCCAGGCTACAGTCCATGGGATTGTAAAGAGTCGGACATGATTGAAGTGACTTAGGATGCACACCATGAATGGTGAGAAATTCTAAGATGTGACACTATAGAGATGCAATATTATAGTAGGGAAATGGAGAAATTTGACCTGGAAATAAACAAAGAACATTCAGTCTTTCCCATTTTATAGGTTACAATACTCTTGCCCAGAGATATTACATTAATGACTTGTCTAAAGACACAATTTAAGCACCTGTCGTAAATTTACCTATCTGCCTATGCAACCATCCATCTGTTTATTCAGTCACAATAGATTGAATACCTCATATGTACCAGGAACAGACCAAGGCACTGAGATACAAACACAAATTAGGAACCTCAAGGATCTTACAACCTAGGAAGCACCACAGATAGGTTATTTTGTCCTGTGCCATGTTGTTATGATATGAGTACAAAGAAAGTTATGGTATTTAGATTGGGGTGGAATAGACTGTCAGGTAAATAAACCAGGAGGAAATAATGCAAAAAGTAGAAGCCAATGGACAGGCTAGAGTAAACCAAGAGGAAATTGGTTAGGGTAAAGATGAAGCAAAGGCATGGAGATGAGAAAAATCATTGGGTCATGGCGTGTGCATGTTTATATGTGTATTTGAACTGCATGCAGTTTTTCTTTATAGGATTAGGAGGATATGCTGTCAGATTTGAAGGGTGGGTAGATGAAGCTACAGAATATGACATAGAAAATGATGGCAATGTTAATATTTTATGTTTAACATCTTAGGCTTTATCCTAGAGTTTATAAAGAAATCAGTCTTATATTTTGTGTGAAATATCTGGAAAATAATTTGCAAAATTTCTAGAAATATTTTAAAGGTGCTTATCTTATCATAATCCTAGTAATAAAACTCCAAGAATAAAACCTACCTGCCAGAAATTCATGGTAAGAATGCTTTGAAATACAATGAATTTCAAGATATATTAACCAAATCAGAGTCTTCTCCAACTTGGAATTTTCTTGGCTGAAAATATGCATGACAAGACTAGAGCAAGATACAGGTTTGAAGGCACGCATAAGTAAATGTGGTATAATACATCTCACTACAATTTTCACAAAGAAAATTACTTTGCATAGTTATCTGAAGAATCAATTATAGAGATGCATATTATGGAAAAACCTATTCCAGATAAGTGTTTCTTATATAATAAATATATTAGGTATTCTCAGTTTTGTTTATCATTCATTGTTTATTTGACTGTATAAATCTAAGAGGCTTCTGCATAGGAAAAGAAACAGTCAATCAAGAGAAGAGATAACCTAGACTTCTGGTTTCCAGTTCTACAAGGAGCTTGGAAATCCACTACATCCTAAGAATAGGAAACAACCGAAGAGACTGAAAAGTGAATAATTCTTTTAGGACCCATAAGGAGAGGGAAGACACAGATCAAACCACAGTCTCCAAGACTGGATAAACAGGTGAATACAGGGAGTCGCAATTTACCAGAGCAGAGACTTACTGGAAACCACTACATGAAGGAGAGGAGTGTTGAAGTCTCCTATTGGATGGACACATTCTAAATCTTGATAGATGTGTTGATGTGGGTACATTGACTGTCAGAAGTCATTGAATTGTACCTACTAGATCTGCGTATTTGTGTGAAGTATACCTCAGTATAAAAAATATAAAGATACTGTTTTTACACAGAATTCATAATACATGGAAAAATATCAAGCTTATAAAACAAGGCCTAAATATTCAAAATTGTGTGTAAAAAATAATTCTGTTTATGTCTGTGTGTGCACATGTGTGTGTGTGAGAGTGATGAGAATACACACTAGGAAGAAGTCACTAACGTTTTGTGAACAGTGGTGATCATTGGGATTGCAATGCTTTTTTCCTTAAACTTTTTATATTCTAAAATTTGCATGCAATACAATATAATAAAAATTACTATATAGCTATTGGTTATGAACCTTTGATTGTCTCATGGTAAGCTGTTAAGTCAGAGGCTATCAAGCATACACTTCACTGAGCCCTTAGCTCTCTGTGTTCCTGAGATAAAGGAAAACCAAAATAGCACCTCATGCACATTATTACTTGAACCTTAATTAAGTATATGCATGCATAAAATTTTGTTTTTCCTCATTGGCTTCTGCCCCAGAAAGCTGGATTTAGGAATTTATGTCCCTCAGACTGTTCCTGTGTCCTTTGTTCCAAATAATATTTAAAAATCTCATCCTACCATGTTGTCTGTGTGTTGCTGACTAATATATTACTTCTTCCTACCCTTTCTACTGGAACACTCTTGGGTTAAGTATGTTCATTCATGAATAATTGTTTTATTATTACAATTTTGTTATTTGCAAAGTCCTGGCAGTATACCCAGAGCTGTATAAGCAAAGACATATATGCTGACTAAAGGGCTTACTATTGAACAAAAGATAATTTACTGAGTACAAAGGAACATGCTTTGAGTAATGAAGGGTTTCACCATGGTGTTTCAACTGTTGTATGCTATGCCAAGTGACACAGCAATGAAGGTTTTTGCTGAATTTTTTTGACAATATTGCTTTGAGGATTTGACTTTTTCTTGGAGATCTACAGTGACTTTACGATGTCTTCTAGAAAGAAAAGTGGAAATAGAGTTTGAAAGTGACTTTTAAATGTGGAAGAATTGATGCAGTAGTAATGTAATGGTAAAGTTATTCTCAGTTTTATGGGAATTTTTAATGCCTAAGTAATCTACTCTGAGACCTTTTTGTTGTTCAGACACTAAGTCATGTCCAATTCTTTGTGACCCCATGGAGTATAGCATGCCAGGTTTCCCTTTCTTTCACTGTCTCCTGGAGTTTGCTCCAACTCATGTCCATTAAGTTGGTGATGCCATCCAACCATCTCATTCTCTGTCACCCCCTTTTCCTCTCACCCTCAATCTTTCCCAGCGTCAGTGTCTTTTCCAATGAGTGGGTTTTTTGCATCAGGTGGCCAAAGTATTGGAGCTTCAGCTTCAGCATCAATCTTTCCAATCAATATTCAAGTTTGGTTTCCTTTTGGACTGACTGGTTTGATCTCCTTGCTGTCCAAGGGACTCTCAAGAGTGTTTTCCATCACCACACTTTGAAAGCATCATTTCTTCAGTGCTCAGCCTTCTTTATGATCCAGCTCTCACCTCCATACACAACTACTGGGAAAACCATACCTCTGACTATACAGACCTTTGTCAGCAAACTGATGTGACCTCACCTTCTTCATTTTTGGGTCACCAGTGTGTCCTAACTCAGAGATAAGAAATCAATAAATATGTGTTAATTGGTATAAAGATTGATATTTGGATTGATGCTTTTGATTAGGTGTAGATTAACAGCCTTATTAGTAGACATTTCATATTTTTCTTCACATCCTTGATTAAGATATAGTATGACCAACTTTATATGTATGGTTCACAATATTTACTGTGTAAACATAACCAATCATAATTTTGAGATGATATCTTATTTTATTTACTTGATAATCATATGTATCCTAGTGACTTCCCGAAGACATCTCCTGCTCTCAAAAGAATATTCCTGTGATCTGATCCTTGCCAGTCCCACATCTAACCCTGCCAGTCTCCTTTTCTTTGTACCTTTCCTAACTGCCTTCTTAACATCAACATTACCTGTCCAGTAGTTCTTCAACTCAGAATCCTGTTGTATAGGTGTTAAGACAATGTATGAATCTGTGTTTCAGCATTAACAGCTGATAATGGGTTATTCTGATATATCCCCTCTGCAATTCATGTGATATTTCACTCATCGGGCATTTCAGGCTTCATGTCTGGGATAGTAAGGAAGATATGTTTGTCTAGTATTCCTGAAATGGTACTCTGCAGGTAACCTGCTGCACTGACACCTTATCATTTGGTTTGTTATACAGTTATAATTACCTTTTTCCAGACCTGTCACTGCTGTGGCTCAACCTCTGTTTGCCTCACAGATTTTGTAAAGCCTTTGTTCAAAATGAGTCACCTCTGATTGCAGCACACCAGGAGGCCCCTTAGCTGTTGTTTTTCAGAGTACTTTTCATATCATGGTTCTTACGGTTTTAGAATGCTAATTTTAAACAAATACATTATTACATCCCCTTCTGCTTTGAATTATTTACATATACTTTCCTCCTTAAGTTAGCATATAGAATGAATAAACACATTAGCAACTTAATATAAAATGTTCTTAATTACTCTATGAAGCATCCTTTTTATGAATGAGAGATGTTTCTCTTTGACATTTCTTTTATAGGTGAAAAAGACACATAAAACTTAATTTTTCAATTAAGATGCAAAATAATTCATCCCTGTATGAAATATGCTTTTGATCTTAAAACTCTACAGATGCTATTGGCAATGTTATAGAAACTTGCAGAAGTTATTATAATACTTAATTATTTGGAAAGCATTTTATTTCCTGAATTTTGAGACATTAATACAATAGACTTGTGAGATCTATTGTAATGAAAGATATGTATAATCAGCAATTCCCTAATTTGAAAGTTTTCTGGTCCTTCAAAGGAATAATTGTATAAAATCCAAGAAAGGATGCATACTTTTCATGCTGTTTCATATTACTTTTACTTTTATTAGAGGTTTTATATTCAAATAGTATTTATACTGAGTTTCTAGTGTGCTGTTACTGTTTATTTAGATGATTATGGTAGTACTATATTGCAAAGTTTAAGGCTTCTCCTCAAAATGAATTTTTACTTTAAGGTGACAATATCCATAATCAAAAGTATTTAAGGTATGTAGGGGTCTCAGAGTCTGCAATAGTGCATTTTGTGGCCAAGATTGCTGCTGGCCTCCAATATATACCTTCCTCTTTATCCAGAGTCAGCAGATTCTAATTTTTATCAGGACACATTGACTCTCAGAATAAAATACATTGTTTTTTTGGAATCTCTTGCAGTTATGTGAGGCTAAGTGACTAACATCTGATCAGTTAAGCACTAGATTTGGGTAACCTTCTTGAACAAGAGGGAGAGAGCTCATATATCGCTTTCTCATACTAGAATGCAGATATAATTTAGAGCTGATGAAAACCCTCACATCGTTTCATAGAAGCATACATCTACTTCAGCCAGGATAAACTTTGTTTCCTGTGGCAGAGTAGCAAAATTAATTCTTACCATAGTTTACTTGGTCATGGAGCAGGACACAAGTATTTTTCTCTGCCAGTTAGGCATTTTACTCCCATGCAAAATAAAAGCAAGTCACTTGCTATCTTTGAGACAGTAGATCCAGAATAAAATACTTGAGTTCCAAAGGTGCCCAAAGTAGTCCCACTTTCATATTCAGAGTGGCTCCAGTTAGGGTGTGTGCATAGTATTATTGCATAAAAATCATGGGCATATTATTAAGAACTTTCTTAGGCAACTTAGGCAAAAAAAAAAAAAAAAAAAGAATAAGGCAGCTGGAATGGACATTAGACATCTTGTGAAAATGTCTTATTTCAAAACTGAGGAAACCAAAACCAGGGAGAAAAAGTCACTTGTTTGTGGTCTTAGTGCTTGTTAGTGGCAAATCAAACACTGTTAATTCTCAGTCAGAGCTCTTTCCATCTCACCACAATTGGAGAAGGAAAGCCATTTGGTAATAAACCACCATCTAGAAGGGTATTAACTCCATAAGCCTGCAAAGTATTTTGCAGTGATTTCTACTATCCAATTGTAGAAGAATTCATGTAAAAATGACTCAGAAAATTTAAGTGCAATTTCTACCTACTAAATATTGAAATCATATGTTTTTAATACTATCCTAAATTACTTTTTAATATTTATGAATTTAAATTATTAAATGAATTAATTTAATTAAAACATAATACTATTAGAAATTAGTGGTATTTTAATTTTTAAAATATACTTTTTATAAGAAAACATGTACCCTTGTTCAACTTAATAGTACGTACTGCCAAGGGATTTAGATTTCTTAATGAAATGCCTTTTGTTCCACAATATGTACTTATAATAAAGGCACAATATTATGTATGATGAAACTAGATTTACTATCTGACATTTTCTGTTCTCAAAACCTACACCTGCCTATTTAATATTACGTGTGATTTTTCATTGTTACAGTCTTTTTTCTCCAAAAGTGTACTACTATTTTCAGAAATAGTGTGATATGGTTGATATTGTGGTTTTTGTTTTTCTTTTGCAGGTATTGCCTTCTATATATGATCAAAATTTTTGACTAGTTTATAAAAAAAAGTAATGAATTTACTAATAGATCCAAGTAGACATGCTTATTTAGTAGAACTCCTTTTCCATTTGGCAAGGATATAAATGACTACACATGACAGGCAGGTAATTTCAGCCATAAAGCATAATGCTATTTCACCTAAATAATCATGAGTAATAACAGAGAAGTCATTTTAAATTAAATCAGCTACTTTTAGAATTTTTCTGTAACTATTATAGATGACATATGTCTCATTAGCAAAGCATTTTGTCCCCAGTAAGACTATTGCTGTCCAACATTGGGGCACTGAATTTCCTTTGCTTCCAGAAAAACTATTTAATGTTTGTGAACGTATTTTTAGTTTTAAAAGTTCAAAAGTCTAAGACAGTACATTTTGGAAAATAAACCTCATTAACCTTTTGTCTGACACTTATGGAAATAACTGTGAAGTAAATTGCTGAGTATATATAATGGTCACTGTGCCGTAATGTCCACCACTGTGTACCAACATCTCCCAAATTTAGTAGTTTGAAACTACAGACCTTTTATTGTATATAGTCTTTGTGTTTCAAGAATTCAGATATGTCATGGCTGGTTAAATAAGTTTTTCTCCTTGGTGCAACCAAGATCATTCAGCGATACTCATCTACTGACTCATCTGGTCTGGAAGGTCTAAGATGGCTTTGATCATAGTCTGGGCATGTTAATGAGAAGAGCTGACTTTGTTGTCTCTAAATGTAGTATCAGGGTCCTTCCACAGTTTCTCCAACATTGTAGTCAGACATCTTATATGACAACTCTGGGCTCTAAGCGTGAGTGTTGCAATAGAAATGAAAGCTATTAATTAGTCTTTGCAAACCTTGGGTATGTAAATTGCCAAGGAGTCACTTCTATTCTTTCAGTGAAAGCAATTGCAGAGCACAGGATTCAAGGGGAAGAGGTATAGATTCTTCCTTTGAAATATGTGTCAAACAATATGCTATCTTAAATTTGCTACAGATACTAAATAATTTTTAAAAAAATGACATTCTCATTACTTGGCTAGTACTCTGCCAGGTTTCTTTTCCTTTCAATGTGCATTTTAGCACTGAAGTATTAATAGAAATGGCTACAAGTGTAAATAATGTGGCCATGTACTCCTGTGCACTTTTAAAGATCTCATTTATTTTATTTTTGCTTTCCTTCATAATAAAGTTACTATTTTTATTATCGCCAAACATGTTTTTTTTAAAGGTAGCATTTAAACTGCCAAAACCCTTTTTTGCAATAAATCAGAATGCGCCTGAAAATTTCTCTTTTAATGAGAGCTATTGCAAAGTTCCATTCTGTTCCTTTTCCCTTCACTCACAAAGATCTGGTGTTACTTAAGCATTGATCTTGTTGATTTCATTTTTTTTCCTGTGTAGGATAACTTTGATACATCCTAAGGAGAACAGACAGTACCTTATTTAGCATAATTATGAATAGACACTGCTAAACTTCTTTTTAAAATATTGGAATCAAAGAAAACTTAAGGTAGTCATAACAGATAGTGTAGTTGTCTTGAATACAGATGCAGTTTCTTTATTTTTCTGTCATTTAGGTCAACGTATGGTCAGATGTGCAGCTAATACAATGAGGCAGATAAAACTAATTTAGACATTAGTAACCATCGATTGATTGAGAGACTGAGTGAATGTTTTATAGCAAAGCTAGGCTTGTAGTTCTGCCTAATACTGCCTTTAGTAAATCAGATTCATTGTTTATTTTTGTTCTTTAAATACTATCATGCAGAGATTTAATTTATTTTCATTTTAGCTTTAGTTATGCTTAGTAAATATGTGCAACCACTATGAAAAACATTATGGAGGTTCCTGAAATTTTAAAAATAAAACTATCACATAATACAGCCATTACACTTCAGGGTATATATCTGAAGAAAATGAAATCACTGTATCAAAGGGATATCTGCACCCTTAAATTTATTATTACATCATTATTTACAATAACCAAGATATGAAAACAACCTCAGAGTTCATTGTTGGATGAATGACCAAGAAAATATTATACACACACACATTTGCACACGCACAGTGGAATATCATCCAGCCACAAAACAAATCAGGTGCTGCTATTTGGCACACAGCGATGAACTTTGAGGGCATTAGGTTAAGGGAGATAAGTACAGGGAACAGATTGGTGGTGGCCAAAGGTGAGAGACAGGAGAAATATGTGAAGGTGGTCAAAAAGTATAAACTTCCAATCATAAGATAAATAAATTCTGGAGATAAAATGAATATAGTTAACAAGGTTGTACTGTGCTCTTCTGAATTACTTCAGTTATGTCCAGCTTTTTGTGACCTTATGGACTATAGTCCACCAGGCTCTTCTGTCCAAGGAATCTTCCAGGCAAGAATGCTGGAGTGACTTGCCACGCCTTCCTCCAGGGGATACTCCTGACACAGGAGCTGAATCCACATCTCTTGTGTCTCCTGCATTGGCAGGCAGGTTCCTTACCACTAGGGCCACTTAGGAAGCCCCATGGTTAACAATGCTATACTGTATTTTTGAGAGTTACTAAGGGAGTAGATCTTTAAATTTCTCATCACAAGAAAAAAATTAACTGTATGGTGATAGGTGTTAACTAAACCTATTGTGGTAATCATTTTGCAATATATACACATATCAAATCATGTTGCAAACCTTAAACTCATACAGTGTTACATATCAATTATATCTTAATAAAACTGGGGAAAATAATCAAATGTATAAACTAAAATAGAGGAGTTTAAGTGAAAAAAGAATCCGTTTATTTAAAAAAAAAAAAACATGCCTTCACATCACAGCTTTTAAAAGAGAAAGAGCAATCTCTGAAGCAACATTTGAGACATCAGCTGGAGGTAGTTAGACACTATTACTTCTGTCTTCATTTAGGACACATTGGTAAATGTGACATTTGAGAGATTTTATTTTTGTTTTGATTGTGTCTATTTTTTGTTGTTTAATTGCTCACCATGGATGGAATTTGCTCTAACAAGTAACTTTCAACTAACCTATCATTTTATACTTGCCCCTTCATTCCAAATACTGTCCTTTCAGTATAATAGATTTCCCCATCATTATTCCCTTGCTCCTAATTTACTTGTGGAAATCATAGTTTCCTGGGGATACAAGAAGCTCTGCTATTTAATCAGTTCTTCCATATTACAGTGTCCAGCCAGCATAGATGCTTCCTTAGGCTATATGGCAAAACATAATTCTTTTGCTTTAATCAAGAGGCAGGTGGAAAATTAAACTATGTTTCTTTCCTATTATTTTATATTTCTTCTGATCTTTGCAGATTTTTAAATCCAATAAGACTTCATAAAGAAGTACTTCTATAAAAATTCATCTAAAATGCTTTTTGAAATAATTACTGGAGACTAGTTCACTGGTAGCTCAGCTGATAAAGAACCCGCCTGCAATGCAGGAGACCCCAGTTCAATTCCTGGGTTGGGAAGATCCCCTGGAGAAGGGAAGGGCTATACACTCCAGTATACTTGCCAGGAGAATTTCATGACTGGTCCATGGGGTCGCAAAGAGTTGGACATGACTGAGTATCTTTCACTTCACTTCATTTCACTTCAGTTATCTTATTAGTGAACCCTGCTTAATTCTTTCATGTTATAACTGATACATACAATTTTGGCTATCTGAGTTACTTGTCAAAATATTCTAATGAATTTGTTTTTTCAGGAAAAATACTTTTTAGAAAAAAATTACTCTGTTTTGTTGCTGAAAAAAAAATGGAAGTAACGGTTCTAGTTATTTGATCTTTGGACACACAGATTCTGGCAGCAGATTTGGGGAGTGTTAAGTCAGGCACAATTTACAAAGTACTTTTATATCCACTATTGTATTTGACTTTATAAACAGTTGAAGTAGGAATCAATTTTCTATCAATTTTGCAAATAAAGAAGCTGAAAGACTGGTGACATTGAACACTTTTTTGTGGTCCTATTGGCCATTTTTATGCTTTCTTTGGGAAAATGTCTATTAACATACTTTGCCCATTTTTTAAATTGAAGCTCATTGTTTTTGTTTCGTTGCACTGGGTCTTCGATGCTGTATGCAGGCTTTCTCTAGTTGCAGTGAGTAGGGGCTATCCTTCATTGTGGTTCATGGGCTTCTCATTGAGGTGGCTTCTCTTGTTGGGGAGCACAGGCTTTAGGGTGTGAGCTTCAGTAGTTGCAGCAAATACTGATTGTTTTTAAAGACCATGTCAGCCAATGATTTAGTGGCTATATATAAATTTCAAAAATTTCATACTTTGGTCAATCTTCCGGAATAAAAATCTTGAAAACATGGGTTAGAAAACTTAGCACCATTGCTGTTGCTTCTCAATCTTAACAGATAGGAAGGGAAGAAAGATAACTTATATTTATTATTATAATATTTCAGGAATTACAGTAAGTACTTTGCATGGTACCTCATTTTATTCTTAGAAAACTCTGAACATAAATTTTATCCAAAGCTTTAGATGAGGATATTAAGATTTTGGTTGTAGTCTTTCTCAAGACTAAATTCTAAAGATCATGTACATATCTTTTGCAACTTCCCACAAAGGGATTTAAATTTGTGGTAATTTATTACATAGTAATAGAAAACTGGTATGACATTCTTGTATGATCATGATAAAGATATTAAATCTGGTGAACCCATGGAGAAAAGCATATGAAATACAGCTTCAGATGGCAAATTGTAGAGTTCAAGTATTAGCCTATTCTTCTTATGAAAACATGCTTATCATATGTTAGTTAATTCATTCAAGAAACAGAATAAGACAGAAAAGAAAATTTCTTCTTATAATCTAAAACAATCAGTGACATATACTATATACATTTTATTAGATTTACTGAAAATTGACTCGACTTTGCAAAATAGTAAATAATCTGAACTGTACTTATTATGAACAGAGCAATCATGAGGTGACTTTCTTTCAGCCATTTATTCTAATATTTTCTTCCCTGCTTTATTTTTAGAAAGTAGTCAAAATCTTTGCCTTATTAAGAAACTAATGACAACCTTTCCTTCCTTTTACCATGGATTGGAATCATAGATAGTAAAAGTAAAGGATAAAAGCAAGTGTCTTAAAGATCCCACAGTGGCACATGATAACTATTCCATAAACTTATAATCAAGTCTCTATGGACAGGAATGGGTGAATTTAATGTAGATGACCATTATATCTACTACTGTGGGCAAGAAGCCCTTAGAAGACATGGTGTGAGCTTCAGTAGTTGCAGCAAATACTGATTGTTTTTAAAGACCATGTCAGCCAATGATTTAGTGGCTATATATAAATTTCAAAAATTTCATACTTTGGTCAATCTTCCGGAATAAAAATCTTGAAAACATGGGTTAGAAAACTTAGCACCATTGCTGTTGCTTCTCAATCTTAACAGATAGGAAGGGAAGAAAGATAACTTATATTTATTATTATAATATTTCAGGAATTACAGTAAGTACTTTGCATGGTACCTCATTTTATTCTTAGAAAACTCTGAACATAAATTTTATCCAAAGCTTTAGATGAGGATATTAAGATTTTGGTTGTAGTCTTTCTCAAGACTAAATTCTAAAGATCATGTACATATCTTTTGCAACTTCCCACAAAGGGATTTAAATTTGTGGTAATTTATTACATAGTAATAGAAAACTGGTATGACATTCTTGTATGATCATGATAAAGATATTAAATCTGGTGAACCCATGGAGAAAAGCATATGAAATACAGCTTCAGATGGCAAATTGTAGAGTTCAAGTATTAGCCTATTCTTCTTATGAAAACATGCTTATCATATGTTAGTTAATTCATTCAAGAAACAGAATAAGACAGAAAAGAAAATTTCTTCTTATAATCTAAAACAATCAGTGACATATACTATATACATTTTATTAGATTTACTGAAAATTGACTCGACTTTGCAAAATAGTAAATAATCTGAACTGTACTTATTATGAACAGAGCAATCATGAGGTGACTTTCTTTCAGCCATTTATTCTAATATTTTCTTCCCTGCTTTATTTTTAGAAAGTAGTCAAAATCTTTGCCTTATTAAGAAACTAATGACAACCTTTCCTTCCTTTTACCATGGATTGGAATCATAGATAGTAAAAGTAAAGGATAAAAGCAAGTGTCTTAAAGATCCCACAGTGGCACATGATAACTATTCCATAAACTTATAATCAAGTCTCTATGGACAGGAATGGGTGAATTTAATGTAGATGACCATTATATCTACTACTGTGGGCAAGAAGCCCTTAGAAGACATGGAGTGGCCTTCATAGTCAACAAGTGTCCAAAATGCAGTACTTGGGTGCAATCTCAAAAATAACAATGATCTCAGTTCATTCCCAAGGCAAACCTTGAATATCACAGAAATTCAAGTTTATACCCCTACCACTGATGCTGAAGGAAATTATCCACTTAATTGACTATGTTACAGTCTTTGACAGTGTGGAACACAACAAAATGTGGAATATTCTTGAAGAGATAGAAAGAAACAGTTAGAATTGTACATGGAATAAAGGAATGGTTCAAAATAGAAAAAGGAGAATGTCATTGTTACCCTGCATATTTAATTTATATGCAGAGTGCATCATGTGGAATGCCAAGTTGAATGAAGTACAAGTTGGAATCAAGATTGCCTGGATAAATGTCAATAACCTCAGACATGCAGATAACACCACCATTATGGCAGAAACCAAAGAGGAACTAAAGTGAAGGGGAAAGAAAAGAGTTAAACAGCTGGCTTAAAACTCAACATTCAAAAAAGAAAGATCATGGTATCCTGTTCCATCACTTCATGACAAATAGATGGACAAACAATGGAAGCAGTGACAGATTATTTAGTTCCTCTTTGGTTTCTGCCATTTTCTTGGGCTCCAAATCACTGTGGATGGTGAGTGCAGTCATGAAATTAAAAGATGCTTACTCCTTGGGGAAAAAAAGCTATAACAAACCTAGATAACAGAGAAATCTCTCTAAAAAGCAGAGAAATCACTTTACTAACAAAGATCTGTATAGTCAAAGCTATGGTTTTCCCAGTAGTCATGTGGGGATGTGAAAGTTGACCATAAAGGAGGCTGAGTGCTGAAGAGTTGGTGCCTTCAAACAGTAGTGCTGGAGAAGACTCCTGAGAGTCCCTTGGACTGCAAGATCAAACCAGTCAATCCTATAGGAAATCAACTCTGAATATTCATTAGAAAGACTGACACTGAAGCTGAGGTTCCATTACTTTGGCCGCCTGATGTGAACAGACAGCATAATTAAAAAGACCCTGATTCTGGAGAAAATAGAAGGCAGAAGGAGAATGGAATAACAGAGGTCAAGATGGTTGCATGGCATCACAGACTCAGTGGACATGTATTTGAGCAAGCTCTGGGAGATGGTGAAGGACAGAAAAGACTGGGCTGCTGTAGTCCATGAAGTTGCAAAAAGTCAGACATGACTGAGCAACTGAATTGACTGATAATATTGACTGGAAATCTTATTCCATTGTTCGTTGTATATTGAATAATTGGTCAGTGCAGCTAAGACAGTCGAAAATGTAATCCATATGAAAACTACTTCTATATTGTTTATAACACTGAAGATTCATACAGGGGTTACAGTTTCTCATTTTTTTTTAAAAGATATATTTATTTATTTATTTTGGCGGAGGGTGGGGTGGGGAGGGAGGGGAGCAGGTGGGCCACTTCTATTGATCTTTCATTTGTCTATTTTCATCCATCTTTGTTCTTCGGCCCGTGTGGGCCTCCCATCGCGGTGGCCTCTGTTGTCACAGAGCACCGGCTCTGGGCGCATGCGCTCCAGAGCTCCGGCTCGGTAATTGGACACATTGGTCCAGCCGCTCCGCGGCACGTGGGATCTTCCCAGGCCAGGGATAGAACCGGCGGCCTTTGCATTGCAAGGCAGTGTCCTTACCCACTGGACCACCAGGGAAGCCCCAGTTTCTCATTTTTGAGACAATTTTTCTCTCAGCTGTAGAGACACTATATGTTTTCAACTGGCCTTTCAAATTCCATGAATATGTCACCCTAATTTCCAGGAAATGTTATGTACAAAATACTTTGGCTTAGAATGTCCCATACTGTGCAAGAAGGTTTTCAAGGAAAGTGATGAGTTATCAAATGATATCCTCATATAATCTGTATAGTCAAAGCTATGGTTTTCCCAGTAGTCATGTGGGGATGTGAAAGTTGACCATAAAGGAGGCTGAGTGCTGAAGAGTTGGTGCCTTCAAACAGTAGTGCTGGAGAAGACTCCTGAGAGTCCCTTGGACTGCAAGATCAAACCAGTCAATCCTATAGGAAATCAACTCTGAATATTCATTAGAAAGACTGACACTGAAGCTGAGGTTCCATTACTTTGGCCGCCTGATGTGAACAGACAGCATAATTAAAAAGACCCTGATTCTGGAGAAAATAGAAGGCAGAAGGAGAATGGAATAACAGAGGTCAAGATGGTTGCATGGCATCACAGACTCAGTGGACATGTATTTGAGCAAGCTCTGGGAGATGGTGAAGGACAGAAAAGACTGGGCTGCTGTAGTCCATGAAGTTGCAAAAAGTCAGACATGACTGAGCAACTGAATTGACTGATAATATTGACTGGAAATCTTATTCCATTGTTCGTTGTATATTGAATAATTGGTCAGTGCAGCTAAGACAGTCGAAAATGTAATCCATATGAAAACTACTTCTATATTGTTTATAACACTGAAGATTCATACAGGGGTTACAGTTTCTCATTTTTTTTTAAAAGATATATTTATTTATTTATTTTGGCGGAGGGTGGGGTGGGGAGGGAGGGGAGCAGGTGGGCCACTTCTATTGATCTTTCATTTGTCTATTTTCATCCATCTTTGTTCTTCGGCCCGTGTGGGCCTCCCATCGCGGTGGCCTCTGTTGTCACAGAGCACTGGCTCTGGGTGCATGTGCTCCAGAGCTCCGGCTCGGTAATTGGACACATCAGTCCAGCCACTCCGGGGCACGTGGGATCTTCCCAGGCCAGGGATAGAACCGGCGGCCTTTGCATTGCAAGGCAGTGTCCTTACCCACTGGACCACCAGGGAAGCCCCAGTTTCTCATTTTTGAGACAATTTTTCTCTCAGCTGTAGAGACACTATATGTTTTCAACTGGCCTTTCAAATTCCATGAATATGTCACCCTAATTTCCAGGAAATGTTATGACCACTTAACTGTTGAAAGAGACTACTTTGGCTTAGAATGTCCCATACTGTGCAAGAAGGTTTTCAAGGAAAGTGATGAGTTATCAAATGATATCCTCATATAATAAGCAGTGTCTTTATTGGAAAGAAGGATAAATATAGAATCATGTCTTCTCGTTGGGTGGCAGTTGCTGTACAAACTAAAATGGTCACTGGCCATTCTCAAATAAATATTCCAACAGCCATTAGGTCAGACTATTATCTTCTCCATTTTGCATGTGCAAACTATAGCAATTTAAAATTAGTACCTTTCATAAAAGTGAAATATACTAATTTAGTAGAACAGACTAAGAGGAAGTTACCTTGTATGTCTTCAGTAAAAGAGTCAAGAAAACTGGACAAGCACACACGCAAAAGATTGAAACTAACTGGATTTGTACTGCACACAAAAATAAACTCAAAGTGAATAAAAGACTTGAATGTAAGAATGGAAGTCAAAAAATGCCTAGAAAAAAAAACATAGGAAAAAAAGTTTCTCAACATTGGTTTTGATAATGATTTTCATATTTGACTCCAAAAGCAAAGGCAAGAAAAGTAAAAATAAACAAGTACAGCCACATCAATATAAAAGAGTTCTATACAACAAAGGAAACTATCAGCAAATTGAAAAGATAATCTATAGGATAGGAGAAAATCTTTGAACATTATATCTAATAAGGGATTGACATTTAAAATATACAAAGAACTCATAGAACTCAATCTCCAAAAAGCAATCAGATTAGATATGGGCAAAGAGGGTTTCCCTGGTGGTCTAGTGGGTAAAGAGTCCGCCTTGCAGTACAAGGGGCGCCGATTTGATCCCTGGCCTGGGAAGATCCCACATGCTGTGGAGCAGCTGGACCTGTGTGTTCAATTACGAGGCAGTGCTCTGGAGCGCATGTGCCCAGAGCCAGTGCTCTGCAAGGAGAGAGGCCACTGTAATGGGAGGCCCACACAGGCTGAAGAATAAAAGATGGATGAAAAATAAATAAATGAAAAAAACAATAAGAGGCCAAAATTAAAAAAAAAAAAAAAAAAACAAAATACGGGCAAAGAAACTTCTTTTCCAAAGAAGACATACAAATGGATAATTAACACATGAAAAAGTATTTGACATCTCTAATCATTAGGGAAATGCAAGATAAGAGATAAGTGCTGGAGAGGATGTGGAAAAAAGGAACCTTGTACACTGCTGGTGGGAATGTAAATTGCTGCAGCCATATGGAGGTTCCTCAAAAGATTACAAATAAAACTACATGATCCAGCAATTCCACTTCTGGGTATATGTCTGAAGAGAACACCATCATTATTTCAAGGAGATATCTATACCTCCTGTTCACTGCAGCGTTATTTAAGACACCGAAGATATGGAAATAATCTGTCTGTCAACAGGTGAATGGACTCAAAAAGAACTATATATGCACAACAAAATATAATTTAGTCATGAAAAAAGAAGTTCTTCCTGTCATTTACAATAACATGGAGGAAATTTGAGGGCATTAATACTAAGTAAAATAAGTCAGGCAGAGATAAACAAATACTCTATGATCTCACTTGCATGTGGAATTTAAAACAAATAAACAAAGAACTAAACTTATAGATAGATACAAAGAACAGACTGGTGATAGCCAGAGGTGGAGGGTGGGGATAAGAAGTGGTGAAAATGAATGAAGTAGGTCATAAAATAAATACATTGTGAAGATGTAATGTATAGCATAGTGACTATACTTAACAATGCTTTATTGTATCTTTAAGAGTTGCCAAGAATAGATCTTGAATGTTCTCATCACAAACAAAAAATGTAACTATATGTGGTATTAATGTTAACTAAACTTACTGTGATAATCATTTATCAATATACACATATATCAAATCACTATGTTGCACACCTCAAACTAACACAATATTACATGTTAATTATATCTCAAATAAAAATAAAGTGAATTGGGGAGGAAAACTTTTTTTAGAACTTTTTTCATGCATTCACTAATTTTCATGGTGCTAAGAGTGGCATCTGATAAACTAATTTACTTTAAGATAGGGAGAAATCAAGAATTTATAGGGTTGAAGCCCCTTCCTCAAAGGTATTAAGGATATTAAAGTACAATTAGCACTTGGTAAACATTTAGTTTATTAGTTTGGAAGAAAAGACTAACGAGAAGTTGTATGTGTTAGATGAAATATGCTTTATTATACAGTGTAAATAGATAACTGACAACTAATACTGGGTAAATCCCACAGAGGATTTGAATGAAATGCAATTCATAGACTTTGTTTCCATATATCATCCTTATTAACTACAAGTATTCCTGGGAGGTTTGATATTTTCTGATTCAAAAATTCCCTATATATTAAATTCTACTTAGGTAGGTAAAAATGTTTCTATTAATTTTAATGGTTATTATCTACTAGTAACATATTCTTGGCTATTTTACAGCTTAGAATTGGAAATTTAGAATTAGGACATTTCGAGGCTTTTAAAAAAGAAGAGAATTTTAAAGATAGAATTTCCATTTTTTGAGTTTATATATTTTAAATATTTGTTTAATTTTTAGTGATTTCCTTTAAAAGAATAATTTTTACATTTTCCAAATTAGCATCCTTATTTTAATAATTAAAAAATGAAACAAAATTCACCTATGTAAAACATTATTTCTTTGAATCCAGAATACATTCCTTGGTTTAAATTTTAGAAATTGAGACTTAACATACAGAAATAACCTCTTCATGTTTCATGAAATAAATAACACAATAGAGAGTTTACAGTCCTTGGCCTAAATCTTGATTTTAAATTACTTGTGGAAGGAAATTTGCATGCCTAAAGCATACTAGGAAACCATTCTACCCATAATACATCCCAACCTGAAGCCGAATGCCACCATTGTCAATGCTTTGCTTTGTATTAAGCATTTTCTTCACCTGACATTCTTAGCTTTTAATATTCTTGGGATGATTCACAGTCTAAACTATCAATATGTTTAAATGAGTTCATCGACTCACTTTCTTTAAGAGAAGTAATCAACCTGGTGAGATTATTAGACACCTGTGAAAAGGGACATTATAGTTTGGAGAAAAAAATTTCAAACAGAGCAGTAAGGGATGCCAAAAATAAGTTTTCTGTAGAATCAACCATGAATGACTCTGTATTATTTTACATTAAAATGATTGAATAACTGACATACAGCTTATCTCTAGACGTTGAAAAGTCTTCTTGCTGCACCTGTATCTCCTCTAGAACTTGTCTTGACTGTTGTCTTTGATTTTCTCATATTATACTTTCTTCAATGTTTTCGTTTGTACTACTGGTCTTAGATATTTTTTAACTTAAAAAGAAAGCGTATTCTGGGACAAAATATAATTGCATGTACAGAGTTGTTTTTATCAATCACTACATCCTGGTTAGAGTAACTCATAATATCTACTCATAATGAAACCACATTAATAATAATAACAATATTAATTATATATAATAGCTACTGAGATTTATTATGTTAGGCATTCTTCTGAACATTTTGCATGGATTATTTTACATAATTCTCAGAATAATCTTATGAGATCGATATTATGTTCTTTTTCTTTTTGGATGATAGAATCAAGGAACCAGAGCTTAAAATCTTTCCTAGAATCACACAGGGCTTCCATTATGGCTCAGCAGGTAAAGAATTTGCCATGTAATGCAGGAGACACAGGGTATATGGGCTCAATCCCTGAGTTAGGAAGATCTCCTGAAGGAGGACATGGCAACCCACTCCAGTATTCTTGCCTGGAGAATTTCTTGGACAGAGGAGCCTGGTGACCTATAGTCCATATGGCCTCAAAGAGTCAGACATGACTGAAGTGACTTAGTACACAGGATCATACATACAACCTACAAGTAGACAGTGCCAGATTTTGAACTCCCATCTTCTAAGAACAGGGCCTATATATCTTGACATTGTGTATGATTTTTTATAAAGAAAACATTTTCAATAATTTTAGCATAGCAATAATTGTATGAGTACTGTGACCTGGTGTTAGCAACTTACTAAGCATAAATATTACTCAGTGTATCAGAAACCATTATTATTACAAATTTCCAGCATGTAAAGCTGGTAATTCATATAGACATATCTCTTCTATTAGGAATCTTCTTTTTCTATATTAGAAAAATTAGACATTCCAGGTTTTCATTCTTAAATATAAATTATATAATAATTTGGCTTAAGTGGCTGAACTCTAAACAGCTTGTAATTTACTGCATGACAGCATGAGTAGTATCACATGAAACCAGAAAGAGAAGTATAATTTTGATACACATGGATTAGAATAATGAACACTTTGCCTCAATTCTTTTCCAGTATACTTTAATTAGGAGAAAAATGTTGATCACTAGCTTAAGTGAATGTCTCTCTGAGAACTTAGGTGGAGCAAAAGACAGATGATATGGTTCTTATCTAGATTAAGTGAATTATTCTTAAGGGCAAATTCGGGGGCCTTCCGCAGAAAGGAAGACAGCGTGATTGGCCCCGGCTGAACCGGCAGATCTCAGAGAGAGGTGGGTCTGCTGCCCGCCAACCCAACCTCCGACAGGAAAAGACCAGGAATAATCTACTCGGTTATACTCATAATATCTACTCATAATGAAACCACATTAATAATAATAACAATATTAATTATATATAATAGCTACTGAGATTTATTATGTTAGGCATTCTTCTAAAATTTATTTTTTTTGTTCTTTTTTTCTTTTTGGATGATAGAATCAAGGAACCAGAGCTTAAAATCTTTCCTAGAATCACACAGGGCTTCCATTATGGCTCAGCAGGTAAAGAATTTGCCATGTAATGCAGGAGACACAGGGTATATGGGCTCAATCCCTGAGTTAGGAAGATCTCCTGAAGGAGGACATGGCAACCCACTCCAGTATTCTTGCCTGGAGAATTTCTTGGACAGAGGAGCCTGGTGACCTATAGTCCATATGGCCTCAAAGAGTCAGACATGACTGAAGTGACTTAGTACACAGGATCATACATACAACCTACAAGTAGACAGTGCCAGATTTTGAACTCCCATCTTCTAAGAACAGGGCCTATATATCTTGACATTGTGTATGATTTTTTATAAAGAAAACATTTTCAATAATTTTAGCATAGCAATAATTGTATGAGTACTGTGACCTGGTGTTAGCAACTTACTAAGCATAAATATTACTCAGTGTATCAGAAACCATTATTATTACAAATTTCCAGCATGTAAAGCTGGTAATTCATATAGACATATCTCTTCTATTAGGAATCTTCTTTTTCTATATTAGAAAAATTAGACATTCCAGGTTTTCATTCTTAAATATAAATTATATAATAATTTGGCTTAAGTGGCTGAACTCTAAACAGCTTGTAATTTACTGCATGACAGCATGAGTAGTATCACATGAAACCAGAAAGAGAAGTATAATTTTGATACACATGGATTAGAATAATGAACACTTTGCCTCAATTCTTTTCCAGTATACTTTAATTAGGAGAAAAATGTTGATCACTAGCTTAAGTGAATGTCTCTCTGAGAACTTAGGTGGAGCAAAAGACAGATGATATGGTTCTTATCTAGATTAAGTGAATTATTCTTAAGGGCAAATTCGGGGGCCTTCCGCAGAAAGGAAGACAGCGTGATTGGCCCCGGCTGAACCGGCAGATCTCAGAGAGAGGTGGGTCTGCTGCCCGCCAACCCAACCCCCTCCCCGCCCCCCTACAAGTGGGACACAATCAGACGCGACAGGAGTTCTGTCAAAGCAGTTCCGTTTTATTAGTGCAGATTTACAGCTTTTATAGGCAAGCGAAAGGGGTTTTGCACGGGACTTCCTATAGATTACACCAATCAAGCTAAAGGTCAAGCAATTATCCACGAGCTCGGAAACCAGGGGAACCAATTAGAAATTTTGACAATCACTTAATTTAGATTGCGCTCTCGTCCCTTCCTGTAGGCGCCATCTTAGCTCCAAACTGCAAACATGTGCTTAAGCTTCTTTCACTCCCACGTCGTAGGCGCCATCTTAGCTCCAAACTGAAACAATGTGCTTAAGCTTGCTTTCACTCCCACGTCCCTTCCTGTAGGCGCCATCTTAGCTCCAAACTGAAACAATGTGCTTAAGCTTGCTTTCACTCCCACGTCCCTTCCTGTAGGCACCATCTTAGCTCTAAACTGAAACAATGTGCTTAAGCTTGCTTTTACTCCCACATCCCTTCCTGCAGGCACCATCTTAGCTCCAAACTGCAAATATGTGCTTAAGCTTCTTTAAACAATGTGCTTAAGCTTCCTTTCACGCCCATGTCCCTTCCTGTAGGCGCCATCTTAGCTCCAAACTGAAACAATGTGCTTAAGCTTCCTTTCACGCCCATATCCCTTCCTTCAGGTGCCATCTTAGCTCCAAACGGAAACAATGTACTTAAGCTTCCTTATGCTTGCAACGGTCCTCTTTCAATTCAGAGCCCCACAGGCAAATAATGAAAACTTTTAGCCAATTTTATTAGTATGCACAATTTTTTTTTCTTTGAATTACAAAGCTATTTCCAGCTAGTAATACATTATTTCTGTCTGTTTACACCACAGCAAGAATTATATCTCATTATATTTGTAGACTACTGGGAAAGAGAAAGAAAGAGAAGCAAAAGGCAAAGGAGAAAAGGAAAGATATGCCCAAATGAATGTAGGGTTCCAGAGAACAGAAAGGAGAGATAAGACTTTTTATGTGAACAGTGCAAAGAAACAGAGGAAAATGATAAAATGGGAAAGACTAGAGATCTCTTCAAGAAAATTGGAGATATCAAGGTAACATTTCATGCAAGGATGGGCACAAAAAGACAGAAAGACAAGGGCCTAAAATAAGCAGAAAAGATTAAGAAGAGGTGGAAGGAATACACAAAAGAGTGCTTCCTTGGTGATTCAGTGGTAAAGAATCCACCTGCCAATGCAAGAGACATGGGTTCAATCCCAGGTCCAAAAAGATCCTATATGCTGTTCAACAACTAAACCTGAATGCCACAACTACTGCCCTCGTGCTCTAGAGCCTAGGGGCTGCAACTACTGAGTTGCTCGTGCCACACCTACAGAAGTCAACATGCCTTGTATGCTCCTCAACAGGAGAAGTCACTGCAGTGAGAAATCCATGCACTGCAACTAGAGAGTAGCCCCTGTTCATTGCAGCTAGAGAAAAGCCTGTGCAGCAAAAAAACCCAGTAAGCCCTCCCCCACAAAACAATAATAATAAAAAAAAATACATAGAAGAACTTTACAATATCTAAACTACTGCACATTTACACCCATTTTACATAGCAGCAAATTCAGTTGAGTCATTCAGTCGTGTTCAACTCTTTGTGACCCCATGGACTGCAGCACACCAAACTTCCTGTCCTTCACATCTCCCTGAGCTTGCTCAAATTCATGTCCATTGAGTCGGTGATGTCATTCAATCATCTCATTCTCTGTCTTCCCTTTCTCTTTCTGCCTTTTAATTTTCCCAGCATTGGATTCTTTTCCAGTGGGTTGTCTCTTCGCATAAGGTGGCCAGTGTATTGGAGTTTCAGCTTCAGCATCAGTCCTTCCAGTGAATATTCAGGGTTGATTCCTATTAAGATTGACTAGTTTGATCTCCTTGCAGTTCAAGGAACTTTCAAGAGTCTTCTCCAACACTATAGTTTGAAGGCATCAACTCTTTGGCACTCAGTCTTCTTTATGGCTGCATGCTCATATCTATACATGACATACATTCATTAGATCATAGGAAAAGCAAGAGAATTCCAGAAAAATATCTACTTCTTCTTTATTTACTACACTAAAGCCTTTGACTGTGTTGAATAACAGACCACCTCACCTGTCTCCTGAGAAATCTGTGTGCAGGTCAAGAAGCAACAGTTAAAACCAGACATGAAACAACTGACTGTTTCCAAATTGAGAAAGGAGTATGACAAGGCTATATATTTTTACACTGCTTATTTAACTTATATGCAGAGTACATCATGCAAAATGCTGGGCTCGATGAATCCCAAGCTAGAATCAAGATTGTCAGGAGAAATATCAACAACCTCAGATATGCAGACGATAACCACTCTAGTGCATGCTTTCCATGTGGTATTGGTGGCAGAGAACTCACTTGCCAATATAGGAGATACAGGAGATGTGGGTTCAATCCCTGATTCTGGAATATCCCTTAAAGAAGGGCATGGCAAACCACTCCAATATTCTTGCCTGGAGAATTCCATGAACAGAGGAGCCTGACTGGCTACAGTCCATAGGTTCACATAGAGTTGGACATGACTGGAGCGACTTACCATGCACACATCACTTTAATAGCAGTAAGTGAAGAGGAACTAAAGAACCTCTTGAAGAGGGTGAAAGAGGAGAGTGAAAAACCTGCCTTGAAACTCAACCTTAAAAAAAAAAAGTAAAATCATGGCAACTGGTCCCATCACTTCATGGCAAATAAACAGAGAAAACATGGAAACAGTGGCAGGTTTTATTCCCTTGGTCTCCAAAATCACTGTGGATATTGACTGAAACCATGATATTGAAAGATGCTTGCTCCCTGGAAGGAAAGTTCTCTGTCTTCCCTTTCTCTTTCTGCCTTTTAATTTTCCCAGCATTGGATTCTTTTCCAGTGGGTTGTCTCTTCGCATAAGGTGGCCAGTGTATTGGAGTTTCAGCTTCAGCATCAGTCCTTCCAGTGAATATTCAGGGTTGATTCCTATTAAGATTGACTAGTTTGATCTCCTTGCAGTTCAAGGAACTTTCAAGAGTCTTCTCCAACACTATAGTTTGAAGGCATCAACTCTTTGGCACTCAGTCTTCTTTATGGCTGCATGCTCATATCTATACATGACATACATTCATTAGATCATAGGAAAAGCAAGAGAATTCCAGAAAAATATCTACTTCTTCTTTATTTACTACACTAAAGCCTTTGACTGTGTTGAATAACAGACCACCTCACCTGTCTCCTGAGAAATCTGTGTGCAGGTCAAGAAGCAACAGTTAAAACCAGACATGAAACAACTGACTGTTTCCAAATTGAGAAAGGAGTATCTCAAGGCTGTATATTGTCACCCTGCTTATTTAACTTATATGCAGAGTACATCATGCAAAATGCTGGGCTCGATGAATAATAAGCTAGAATCAAGATTGTCAGGAGAAATATCAACAACCTCAGATATGCAGACGATAACCACTCTAGTGCATGCTTTCCATGTGGTATTGGTGGCAGAGAACTCACTTGCCAATATAGGAGATACAGGAGATGTGGGTTCAATCCCTGATTCTGGAATATCCCTTAAAGAAGGGCATGGCAAACCACTCCAATATTCTTGCCTGGAGAATTCCATGAACAGAGGAGCCTGACTGGCTACAGTCCATAGGTTCACATAGAGTTGGACATGACTGGAGCGACTTACCATGCACACATCACTTTAATAGCAGTAAGTGAAGAGGAACTAAAGAACCTCTTGAAGAGGGTGAAAGAGGAGAGTGAAAAACCTGCCTTGAAACTCAACCTTAAAAAAAAAAAGTAAAATCATGGCAACTGGTCCCATCACTTCATGGCAAATAAACAGAGAAAACATGGAAACAGTGGCAGGTTTTATTCCCTTGGTCTCCAAAATCACTGTGGATATTGACTGAAACCATGATATTGAAAGATGCTTGCTCCCTGGAAGGAAAGTTACGGCAAACTTAAATAGTATATTAAAATGCATAGACATTACTTTGCCAAACAACATGTGTATAGTATAGTTTTCCCAGTAGTCATGTATCGATGTGATATTTGGACCATAAACAAGACCGAACAGCACAGAACTGATACATTTGAATTGTGGTACTGGAGAAGATTCTCGAGAGTCCCTTGGAGATCAAAGAGATCAAACCAGTCAATCATATAGGAAATCAAACCTGAATATTCATTGTAAGGGTTGATGCTGAAGCCAATACTCTAATACTTTTGTCACATGCTTGAAAGAGCTGATTCATTGGAAAAGACCCTGATACTAAAGAAGATTGAGGACAGGAGGAGAAGGGAGTGACAGAGGATGAGATGTTTGGATACCATCATTGACATAATGGACACGAATTTTAGAAAACTCTGAGAGATAGTGGAGCACAGTGAAACCTGTTGTGCTGAAGTCCATGGAGTCCTGAAGAGTTAGACACAACTTAGCGACTGAACAACCAATTTTGTAGACATAACACATTTTCCCCTAAGTTATCAGTGGAACACCTAGGAATCCTTGAGTATCTCCACATATGGAAAATTACACTGAAAAATGATTTGGTAACATAAGCTTGCTCAAGAATTTGCTAGATGATTAATATATGGACAAGAACTTTAGAATTTAATTCAAAGTGTTTCAATTATTATGAAGAAGCATACATGCTACCATTTAAAGAATAGGAGAAATATTTTTTTAAAAACAATGGATAATAGGCTACCTTATGCTCATGTCTATCATTCTAACACAACTTGGGGAACTATACATAAAATAAGTAACTGACCATGTTGATCAATACAATCGTTGGTGATTTGGTGTTCCCATCACAAATTATACTAATTGCTATACCAGATAACACTAAGAGAACAAGCCATGGAAATGGAACTCTTCTTTTGTCTCTCGGAATAGTGATCTTAGTTGCCTCTCCCTGCTTAATTTCTTTTTTTTTTTTTTCTGTTTCTGTCTTCCTTCCATCAGGTTTTATTCCCTTGGTCTCCAAAATCACTGTGGATATTGACTGAAACCATGATATTGAAAGATGCTTGCTCCCTGGAAGGAAAGTTACGGCAAACTTAAATAGTATATTAAAATGCATAGACATTACTTTGCCAAACAACATGTGTATAGTATAGTTTTCCCAGTAGTCATGTATCGATGTGATATTTGGACCATAAACAAGACCGAACAGCACAGAACTGATACATTTGAATTGTGGTACTGGAGAAGATTCTCGAGAGTCCCTTGGAGATCAAAGAGATCAAACCAGTCAATCATATAGGAAATCAAACCTGAATATTCATTGTAAGGGTTGATGCTGAAGCCAATACTCTAATACTTTTGTCACATGCTTGAAAGAGCTGATTCATTGGAAAAGACCCTGATACTAAAGAAGATTGAGGACAGGAGGAGAAGGGAGTGACAGAGGATGAGATGTTTGGATACCATCATTGACATAATGGACACGAATTTTAGAAAACTCTGAGAGATAGTGGAGCACAGTGAAACCTGTTGTGCTGAAGTCCATGGAGTCCTGAAGAGTTAGACACAACTTAGCGACTGAACAACCAATTTTGTAGACATAACACATTTTCCCCTAAGTTATCAGTGGAACACCTAGGAATCCTTGAGTATCTCCACATATGGAAAATTACACTGAAAAATGATTTGGTAACATAAGCTTGCTCAAGAATTTGCTAGATGATTAATATATGGACAAGAACTTTAGAATTTAATTCAAAGTGTTTCAATTATTATGAAGAAGCATACATGCTACCATTTAAAGAATAGGAGAAATATTTTTTAAACACAATGGATAATAGGCTACCTTATGCTCATGTCTATCATTCTAACACAACTTGGGGAACTATACATAAAATAAGTAACTGACCATGTTGATCAATACAATCGTTGGTGATTTGGTGTTCCCATCACAAATTATACTAATTGCTATACCAGATAACACTAAGAGAGAACAAGCCATGGAAATGGAACTCTTCTTTTGTCACTCGGAATAGTGATCTTAGTTGCCTCTCCCTGCTTAATTTCTTTTTTTTTTTTTTCTGTTTCTGTCTCTTCCTTCCATCATATTTTCCAATAATGCTTATAGCTTCTAAAATATCTCAACAAAGAAAAATATTCTGACCAAAATATATAAGGGCTTAATAAATTATTATTGAATTAATATGTTATTGTGCTAAACTAGAATATGTTGTATTATAAATACTGCATACCTGTATACCTCTTCCCCTAAATTTAAGAATGCATAATTTTTGAAACACAGAATCCATGACTTTGACATCCATATTGCCATTGTTAATAAGAGATGGTAGGGTGAAACATGTTAGAGCAATAAACAAAAATACAATCAAGGAAATAGTATTGTGGATATGAAGTCAGTAAAATCATTTCATGGCTATTTTTTCTAATCATCATTGTATTTAACCTCTTTAGAATCAAGTTGGAGGGGACCACACAATATCATTTGTCCTGTAGAGGTAAATACAAATGAAGTATAGTGCTTTTAGTAGAACCTAGACACAACCTTGAAGATCAAATGATTCATGAGAGATTGATGAATCACAAATTTGCTAGGTGGATTAAGACCCTGACCTTGTGCTTTTGAGAGGAAGACTGAAAGGTAAATCTCTTATTATGACATGAATTTTTAAAATTCCGTGTTGTACTTTTAATAGCCTTCAGAAAAGTAATAAAAATCAATCAAATATTTTCAACATCCATGAGTTTTAGTACCCTTACAAAACAGAAAATGACAGTTAGCAATGTAGAATTAAACAGAAAAAGTGAAGACAGTGTTTATCTAGATACTACCATTATTTCTTTCAATACAGATTTTCAGAACATAGATTTTTAGCTATCTTATTGTTGCACTGCTTACTAAAAAATTGGAACTATACATAAATAAGTAACTAAAACCTTATGCTCATGTCTATCATTCTAACACAACTTGGGGAACTATACATAAAATAAGTAACTGACCATGTTGATCAATACAATCGTTGGTGATTTGGTGTTCCCATCACAAATTATACTAATTGCTATACCAGATAACACTAAGAGAGAACAAGCCATGGAAATGGAACTCTTCTTTTGTCACTCGGAATAGTGATCTTAGTTGCCTCTCCCTGCTTAATTTCTTTTTTTTTTTTTTCTGTTTCTGTCTCTTCCTTCCATCATATTTTCCAATAATGCTTATAGCTTCTAAAATATCTCAACAAAGAAAAATATTCTGACCAAAATATATAAGGGCTTAATAAATTATTATTGAATTAATATGTTATTGTGCTAAACTAGAATATGTTGTATTATAAATACTGCATACCTGTATACCTCTTCCCCTAAATTTAAGAATGCATAATTTTTGAAACACAGAATCCATGACTTTGACATCCATATTGCCATTGTTAATAAGAGATGGTAGGGTGAAACATGTTAGAGCAATAAACAAAAATACAATCAAGGAAATAGTATTGTGGATATGAAGTCAGTAAAATCATTTCATGGCTATTTTTTCTAATCATCATTGTATTTAACCTCTTTAGAATCAAGTTGGAGGGGACCACACAATATCATTTGTCCTGTAGAGGTAAATACAAATGAAGTATAGTGCTTTTAGTAGAACCTAGACACAACCTTGAAGATCAAATGATTCATGAGAGATTGATGAATCACAAATTTGCTAGGTGGATTAAGACCCTGACCTTGTGCTTTTGAGAGGAAGACTGAAAGGTAAATCTCTTATTATGACATGAATTTTTAAAATTCCGTGTTGTACTTTTAATAGCCTTCAGAAAAGTAATAAAAATCAATCAAATATTTTCAACATCCATGAGTTTTAGTACCCTTACAAAACAGAAAATGACAGTTAGCAATGTAGAATTAAACAGAAAAAGTGAAGACAGTGTTTATCTAGATACTACCATTATTTCTTTCAATACAGATTTTCAGAACATAGATTTTTAGCTATATTATTGTTGCACTGCTTGCCATGTTATTTGAATTTCATCAGATGGATCATTGTAGTAAAATATTTTGGTCAAGTAATGAGAGAGTCTGTATAGTTTGAATTGCATAGTTTTACTTTAAATACTTCAACTGATTCTTATAGATAATGAGAGTCTGATGTACAGTGGTATTTTATGAATTTCTTGTGTTTTGTGGAATGCCCAATTAAAATTGCAAAATCAGTTCTCTAAAGGGATACAAGGAAAGTTCATGGAGGAAAACAATAGAGGTTAGACTGAAGATAGATCAACATAGGCAATTAGCCTGAGACCAGCTTAGATAATATTAGACATTGAATGGGAGGAAGACATGTTGTAGCAGCAGAAATATCACCTGTGGAATAATTGGCATAATTTCCTACATGAAACATATTGAGATTTTCTGATACCTACGCTTCTGAGAAGGGGGCAAGGTTTGTTCAGAGAAGGATTGAGGAGGACTGACTTAGTGTGCTATGATACTTTTTCAGACTTTTATGTGGGAAATACAGACATCAGTGACCAAGTGAATCCAATGTGGTAAGAGAGATGTGGCATTGGATTTGCAAGAGATAGACATTACTTGAATGAATAGTTCTTATATTTACAGTGTTATCCATTCAACCGACGGGGGAGACAAACATGCAATTAATCTTCATATCCCTTTTTGAGTATATTTTAAAAACCATTGAAAATGGTTTTTAAAAATAGAACTTGGTTCCTACAGGGTGTTAGAGCACAAGTCAGGTTGAATTGAAGCAGAATCCCAATTGTGTGGTGTGAAGATGGAGGAATGTCTTAGTCCATTTGGGCTACTATAACAGAACACTGCAGACTGGGTAATTTATAAACAACAGATATTTATTTCTCAAGTTCTTGAGGAGTCCCAGATCAAGATTCTGGCAAATCCAGTGTTCGATGAGGTCTTTGTCTCTGGTTCACCTTCCTGCTGTGTTTTCACATGGTGGAAGTGGGGAAAGAGTTTTCCTGGTCCTGATCCATAATGGCACTAGCCTTATTTATGAAAGCCAAACCCTTATGATCTCATTATTTTCTAAATGCCATGTCTCCTAAGCCCATCACTTTTAAGGGTCAGATTTCAAAATACAAATTTGGGGGTGTCAGCTTAAAGAAAAACACAGAACACAAGAAATGTGCATTTAAGTTTTATTCAATTAATTCATGAATTATTTATTTATGCTGAGAACTCTAGTCTGAGACAGCTGCTCAGTTAGCTCTATTGAAACAGCTGCGAAGAGGTGAGAAAAGCCAGTTTATATATGATTTTGGCTAGAAAATAATGTAGTTAGGCATAAACGGTGGTAAAAGATAGATAAAAATAGGCAATTAGCCTGAGACCAGCTTAGATAATATTAGACATTGAATGGGAGGAAGACATGTTGTAGCAGCAGAAATATCACCTGTGGAATAATTGGCATAATTTCCTACATGAAACATATTGAGATTTTCTGATACCTACGCTTCTGAGAAGGGGGCAAGGTTTGTTCAGAGAAGGATTGAGGAGGACTGACTTAGTGTGCTATGATACTTTTTCAGACTTTTATGTGGGAAATACAGACATCAGTGACCAAGTGAATCCAATGTGGTAAGAGAGATGTGGCATTGGATTTGCAAGAGATAGACATTACTTGAATGAATAGTTCTTATATTTACAGTGTTATCCATTCAACCGACGGGGGAGACAAACATGCAATTAATCTTCATATCCCTTTTTGAGTATATTTTAAAAACCATTGAAAATGGTTTTTAAAAATAGAACTTGGTTCCTACAGGGTGTTAGAGCACAAGTCAGGTTGAATTGAAGCAGAATCCCAATTGTGTGGTGTGAAGATGGAGGAATGTCTTAGTCCATTTGGGCTACTATAACAGAACACTGCAGACTGGGTAATTTATAAACAACAGATATTTATTTCTCAAGTTCTTGAGGAGTCCCAGATCAAGATTCTGGCAAATCCAGTGTTCGATGAGGTCTTTGTCTCTGGTTCACCTTCCTGCTGTGTTTTCACATGGTGGAAGTGGGGAAAGAGTTTTCCTGGTCCTGATCCATAATGGCACTAGCCTTATTTATGAAAGCCAAACCCTTATGATCTCATTATTTTCTAAATGCCATGTCTCCTAAGCCCATCACTTTTAAGGGTCAGATTTCAAAATACAAATTTGGGGGTGTCAGCTTAAAGAAAAACACAGAACACAAGAAATGTGCATTTAAGTTTTATTCAATTAATTCATGAATTATTTATTTATGCTGAGAACTCTAGTCTGAGACAGCTGCTCAGTTAGCTCTATTGAAACAGCTGCGAAGAGGTGAGAAAAAGCCAGTTTATATATGATTTTTGGCTAGAAAATAATGTAGTTAGGCATAAACGGTGGTAAAAGATTAGTGCTAATCACAAAGAACAGATATTTCAAGTTAATGATTTTAGTGCTTTTTCTATGCATGGAAGATGCAAGAATCTGGAGTCATTAAAATTCTTCCTCTGATATACATCTAACTATCTGAGGGGTTAACTATCTAACTTAAGTTTGAATCTCATTTCAATTATTTTAGTATCTCTTGCCTTACAAGAATTTATCACTTTAATAGGGGATGAATTATGCAGAACAGTAACTTCCTGTGGGGGCCAAAAATGTTAAATAAGTATTACATAGAAGAACATCAGTGTCAGACATATATCACTGAAAAAAAATATATAATCAGAGTTCTTCAATGGTTCAGTTAATTAACCAGTCATGTTTGATTTCTTGGGATCCTAGCTAAGTGTGTTGTATTAACCAAGGAAAGGTTCAGATAAAAGTAGGGTTAGATGTCATGAATTGTTTCACTTATTTAAAGTAAAAAAAAAAACAATATAAAAATTATGTCAGATGGATAGTGGGTAGGCTTTAGAAGTAGAAAGCAGAGAACGCATGACTGAAGAGTTTTATGACAAAGGTGTTATCAAAAGAGAGATACATTGTTTCATATTCTATGGGGCTATATGCATGTCTGAATAAGATACTCCTAGACACACTTGATTTTATTTGAGACTAAATGCAGGTTTAAAAGAAAAGTTCAAATCAAACATCAAGCTTAGTACTATAATATGGTGCACAGTAAAATATTCTATCCAAGTAAGGGTTTGGTTGAGGCCATAATTTTTAATTTCACAACTGGTAAAACTGAGTAGAGTTAATTATTTTTAAAACCTCAGGAATTCAAACTTTTATCATCATCATGCAGATTGAAGTGCTTGAGGGAACTTGAAAACTAGAATCTTCTAAGGAATACAAGATGAAGAGAGTCATTTTGTTAAGTTGAAACTTAAAATTCCAAGGTAACAACTAGTACTATGCGTTTAATTGTACTCTCTTCTAATTCAAATAGTTTCAGGAAGTAAGTTTCTCACTGCATGTAATTATGTATGTAAATATACCTAGGTAACATGCTGTTAATTCTCTGAACAAGATGATAATTGTTTATCTTCACTAGTTGTGTTTGATTCAAGCAAACGGTTGGACATTCTCAACTTGTTTGTATAAGATTTGTCACTCAATCAATATGCTCTACAAAGAATGTATCAATTTATATAGTTTGAATCATGGAATTATACAGGTGCTTTACTTATTTTACCATTGTAAAGATTTACCTCAAAATAATTGGGCTAAAGAAAAGCAATGATTATAAGTGATTTTCTTTGAAATTTGAATGTTTTATGTCCCCATTTCATATTGAGGATCAGCACTTCTTAATATAGGTCCATGGACTTGTTACTGACCTGGGTTCTTAGACTCCTTAATCAATAGAAATTGATAATAGGACAGAGAAGGAACTGATGCAAGGCTTTATTGGGACTTCAGCTACAGCAAGAGGGCACAAAAATAAGTACCAGGTTTCCTTGCTTGCTCCCTCATGAGGGTTAAGTGGTTAGCTGGTTCCTTAAATGGGATGAAGGGGGCTTCCCTGGTGGTCCAGTGGGTAAAGACACCGCCTTGCAGTGCAAGGGGCGCTGGTTCGATCCCTGGCCTGGGAAGATCCCACGTGCCACGGAGCAGCTGGACCGATGTGTCCAGTTACCGAGCCGGAGCTCTGGAGCGCATGCGCCCAGAGCTGGTGCTCTGTGACAACAGAGGCCACTGCGATGGGAGGCCCACACAGGTCAAAGAACAAAGATGGATGAAAAATAGACAAATGAAAGACCAATAGAAGTGGCCCTCCGCTCCCCTCCTTCCCCACCCTCCCCAAAAAAAGAAAAAATTAAAAAAAAAAATGGGATGAGGGTGAGGGCCAAACAATAGGTTGGGCTGTAAGGCATGGCTTAAGTGATCTACCCACCTTCGGGTGGTGTTGTGTGCAGGGATCTGCACCCTACCTTGCTTTGCTCCTTGCATCTCAGAAGTCCTAGAATTCAATTATCATCATCATGCAGATTGAAGTGCTTGAGAACTTGAAAACTAGAATCTTCTAAGGAATACAAGATGAAGAGAGTCATTTTGTTAAGTTGAAACTTAAAATTCCAAGGTAACAACTAGTACTATGCGTTTAATTGTACTCTCTTCTAATTCAAATAGTTTCAGGAAGTAAGTTTCTCACTGCGTGTAATTATGTATGTAAATATACCTAGGTAACATGCTGTTAATTCTCTGAACAAGATGATAATTGTTTATCTTCACTAGTTGTGTTTGATTCAAGCAAACGGTTGGACATTCTCAACTTGTTTGTATAAGATTTGTCACTCAATCAATATGCTCTACAAAGAATGTATCAATTTATATAGTTTGAATCATGGAATTATACAGGTGCTTTACTTATTTTACCATTGTAAAGATTTACCTCAAAATAATTGGGCTAAAGAAAAGCAATGATTATAAGTGATTTTCTTTGAAATTTGAATGTTTTATGTCCCCATTTCATATTGAGGATCAGCACTTCTTAATATAGGTCCATGGACTTGTTACTGACCTGGGTTCTTAGACTCCTTAATCAATAGAAATTGATAATAGGACAGAGAAGGAACTGATGCAAGGCTTTATTGGGACTTCAGCTACAGCAAGAGGGCACAAAAATAAGTACCAGGTTTCCTTGCTTGCTCCCTCATGAGGGTTAAGTGGTTAGCTGGTTCCTTAAATGGGATGAAGGGGGCTTCCCTGGTGGTCCAGTGGGTAAAGACACCGCCTTGCAGTGCAAGGGGCGCTGGTTCGATCCCTGGCCTGGGAAGATCCCACGTGCCACGGAGCAGCTGGACCGATGTGTCCAGTTACCGAGCCGGAGCTCTGGAGCGCATGCGCCCAGAGCCGGTGCTCTGCGACAACAGAGGCCACTGCGATGGGAGGCCCACACAGGTCAAAGAACAAAGATGGATGAAAAATAGACAAATGAAAGACCAATAGAAGTGGCCCTCCGCTCCCCTCCTTCCCCACCCTCCCCAAAAAAAGAAAAAATTAAAAAAAAAAATGGGATGAGGGTGAGGGCCAAACAATAGGTTGGGCTGTAAGGCATGGCTTAAGTGATCTACCCACCTTCGGGTGGTGTTGTGTGCAGGGATCTGCACCGTACCTTGCTTTTGCTCCTTGCATCTCAGAAGTGGCAGGTGGATTTTGGCCTTTTTGCATCTTCTTCATAATTTGCCACAACTGTGCATGAGTGGAATTACTTTTAGTCCCTTACAGTTTCTTTGTATTCTGTTTCTGGAGGAGATGTTTGTCCAGGTTACAAGAACTGTAGTAAAAAGGTCGCAGGTCCCAGCCTGTCTCAGACAAGAGAGAATACAGGAAGTATTTATATTTGTTTCAATATTTTATGAATGTATGAAACTGCTATAGAAAAAGTCAAAATTTCCGTGAGATATTCAGAGGTCTGTAAACCAAAAATGATAAGAACACCTTATTTACAGACAAATGACCAATTTTCATCTGAAGGATTACTTCTAACTGAAATTTAAGTAACAGTGTTCGAAATATGCTTGAGTTGAAGAAATAAAGACTGTTTAGGGAAGGTTTCATGCATTTAAAAGTTTTTGGTAATCCTAATTTGAGCATAATCCCCAAACAAGTGTCATTCTGTTAAGAGGAACATCAGGTACCCATGATCACTCTGATTTGTGCTCTAACTGTTGATGTGCCTAGTTTACTACTTGGCCTAGGAGTTCACCATATCAGAATATTCTTAGCTTTTCAGCTGCTACTTGACTTTCATGTGGCAGCTATGGAGAGCTGTCATCTAGTTGTATTAAGATGAAGGTTACAACAATTTCTCTTGTGTCTTTCACAGTAATCTACCCCATTCTGTCAGTCAGACAGAACAGTAACAGAATAACACCTTCCTCAAAGGCTACTTGATAGGTTCACCTGAGACAGCCTAAGAGGGTATGATTATGTCTTTTCTTTTCAGCATACAGTTATTTATTCATTGCTTTAAACCATATTATGTGGATTTGAAGTTATTTTCAAGTATTTCTTTACATTTGCCTAGGAATTAGGATTAACTGAGATGCCCTTGCTTCAGCTCCTCTGATTTTTTTAAAAAAATTTTTGACCTCTTTTATTGGTCCTTCATTTATTTATTTTCATCCATCTTAATTCTTTGGCCTGTGTGGGCCTCCCATCGCAGTGGCCTCTCTCTTGCAGAGCACTCTTAGTGATCTACCCACCTTCGGGTGGTGTTGTGTGCAGGGATCTGCATCGTACCTTGCGTTTGCTCCTTGCATCTCAGAAGTGGCAGGTGGATTTTGGCCTTTTTGCATCTTCTTCATAATTTGCCACAACTGTGCATGAGTGGAATTACTTTTAGTCCCTTACAGTTTCTTTGTATTCTGTTTCTGGAGGAGATGTTTGTCCAGGTTACAAGAACTGTAGTAAAAAGGTCGCAGGTCCCAGCCTGTCTCAGACAAGAGAGAATACAGGAAGTATTTATATTTGTTTCAATATTTTATGAATGTATGAAACTGCTATAGAAAAAGTCAAAATTTCCGTGAGATATTCAGAGGTCTGTAAACCAAAAATGATAAGAACACCTTATTTACAGACAAATGACCAATTTTCATCTGAAGGATTACTTCTAACTGAAATTTAAGTAACAGTGTTCGAAATATGCTTGAGTTGAAGAAATAAAGACTGTTTAGGGAAGGTTTCATGCATTTAAAAGTTTTTGGTAATCCTAATTTGAGCATAATCCCCAAACAAGTGTCATTCTGTTAAGAGGAACATCAGGTACCCATGATCACTCTGATTTGTGCTCTAACTGTTGATGTGCCTAGTTTACTACTTGGCCTAGGAGTTCACCATATCAGAATATTCTTAGCTTTTCAGCTGCTACTTGACTTTCATGTGGCAGCTATGGAGAGCTGTCATCTAGTTGTATTAAGATGAAGGTTACAACAATTTCTCTTGTGTCTTTCACAGTAATCTACCCCATTCTGTCAGTCAGACAGAACAGTAACAGAATAACACCTTCCTCAAAGGCTACTTGATAGGTTCACCTGAGACAGCCTAAGAGGGTATGATTATGTCTTTTCTTTTCAGCATACAGTTATTTATTCATTGCTTTAAACCATATTATGTGGATTTGAAGTTATTTTCAAGTATTTCTTTACATTTGCCTAGGAATTAGGATTAACTGAGATGCCCTTGCTTCAGCTCCTCTGATTTTTTTAAAAAAATTTTTGACCTCTTTTATTGGTCCTTCATTTATTTATTTTCATCCATCTTAATTCTTTGGCCTGTGTGGGCCTCCCATCGCAGTGGCCTCTCTCTTTGCAGAGCACCGGCTCTGGGCACATGCGCTCCAAAGTGCTGGCTCGTCATTGGACACACCAGTCCAGCCGCTCTGCGGCATGTGGGATCTTCCCAGGCCAGGGATTGATCTGGTGCCCCCTGCACTGCAAGGCAGACTCTTTACCTACTGGACCACCAGGGAAACCCAGCTCCTCTGATTTTTAATTGGAAGTAAACAAAGGTAGATGTATGCCTGTGAGAGCTGTGGTTTCAGGAGAGTCCTTGACTGTTTCAGACTGACAGGAAAGTGAGGCAGCATCTTTCAGTCTGTTTTATTCCACTGAGTAGAGTTTGTCTTGATTTCTTTTCCAAGTTCACTGTTACAATGTGATTGATTTATATATCTTGAACTTCATCTTATAAATGACCCTTTAATTTTTGCTTTCAAGGAAAATAGGGAAATCTTCATAGAGTTTCATGAATTTTTGGAAGCTATTTTGGCTCTGCATTAAAATCAGGAGGAATACTTATTTCACATTTCTCAAAATAAATTTTACCAGAAGGACTGGTAGTGAGCAAATTGGGAGTAAGGTATTAGCCCTTTTTTCCCAAGGAGAAGAAGAAACAGATAAAAAGGGGATAACATGATGGTTGCACTAGGGAAAAGAGGTTGGGTCCTTAGGACATGAGCTCTCTCTAATATCTTATATATTTATGACTCTGTCTACATAAAATCACAACTCGAAGAGAAAAATTATTAGTCAGCATTCTGACCAGTTTGCATATATCATGTAAAACTACGAAGTTAACTATCCCCGTTATACTCCCAGTTCTCTTTTCTCTTCACATGCTGCTTTAGCAATAAGAATTACTCGTACCAGCACATGTCATATTCAGTTTATATTGTATAAATCAGAGACACTTCACTGATTTTCCTTAGATCATACTTACAAGTAAAAAATATGTGCATGTGTTAGAGATGGTTAAAATGGGTTAAACTTGATTTGAACCTGTTTGTTTAGGATTTGTATTCTCAAAAATAACAAAACATGAGTTTTCCTGAAAGTGAGACAAATGCTTAAAAACATTTTCTATGTATAAAAATAGGAAAAATGGCTAAAGAAGAAAAGATGATGTGGAAAACCCAATCCACAAATATCTACTTCTCTGATTTACCTAGTAAGTCAGTAATATTAATAGCTACACTCTTTCATCTGTTAAAGTTCCAATGAAGAGTAAAGAAGAGAGACTAGATTTGAAACAAGACAATGACAAAGCAAAACAAAGCAAAAAAAGAAAAAAGATTGAAAAAGACTGAAATTAACAGAAACCTGAGTCTAACTAAAAATCAGCCAAAGTAAACTTAGAAGAGAGCACAGAGAAAAGAAGGGAAGCCACCATCAGGTACCCATGGAAAGGCTTCACACGTTGTACCTATCTTCTATCTCTGAAAAAAAAAAATCTATTGACCTCAAATGTGTACCAGTCTTTCTGGAGTAGCAAATGTGTAATGAAAGAAATTATCTCCAATGCTTGTGCAAATAATATGCTGAAGTAATTAATCCCACTAAAGTATTTTTTAACCAGGTTAGGGTAAAAACAATTTTCTGTTAATGGATGAATTCCAGAAGAAATAAGCAATGAAAGAAGACATTTATTTTTCCATTTTAAATCATCATTTGGATCTGAAAAATAATACAGTATTCTTACAGATGGAAGCGTAGAGGGAGAGAGGGTAGATAGTTGAAGCACATGAAAAGGAAGTGAAGACTAGGTGACCATAAAGACACTGACATCATTAATATTTACACCTAAATTTGATGTTCATAAAAATTAAAGTTGTGCAGTTTAGGTTTTGTGTATTTGCAATTGTAGCATTAGAAATTCATGTTTGGGGTTAACATTGGTGGATCAATGTAGTTACACTTTCTTTTGACATAACAGATTTTTAGTGTTGTGATGTGACTAAGTGTGGGTGGTTTAATCACTCATTTGTGTCCAACTCTTGTGTTCCCGTGGACTACCAGGTTCCTTTGTCCATGAAATTCTCCAGGCAAGAATAGTGGAGTGGGTTTCCATTTCCTCCTCCAGGGGATCTTCCTGACTCAGGGATCAAACCCAAGTCTCCTACATCTCCTGCATTGGCAGGCAGATTTTTTACTGCTGAGCCATTATCTGTATTATGATTAAGTATACTACTTTTAAGAATAAACGTTTCCTATGTACTCCTTTGATAATAATGAAGTAACTCTTATATAGAAGTTCTCTTTATTTAATAGATAACTGCCTTATCTCCTACTATGTAACACTTTTAAAAATCATTGTAGAATTTAACATTTTAAACCAAACTTGCTATATAAAAATGCCAAAAAATGTTGCAACACAGATTATTACACCTTATCTGTGTGTGTGATATTATAGGAGTGTTCTTCCCTTTTGGAACTGTTCTTCTGGACCATGCAGTCCATGAGTTCTAATTGGAACCCAGGAACATAAATGATTTATGGCTTTATATCACTCTTGGGAATGTACATCAAGATACACCATCCTATAAATTATAATTGCATGTTGTAAAAAGCCATAAATTTTCAATCTTATTGTGAATTATAACCATTAAATACTTTTGTATCTAACTGTGAGACTGAGTTTCTATAGTTCCATTACATATTCTCATTAATAATTTCAGCATCTGCTGAATGGAGAACTGTAGATGGTGGTGGCTGATTAGATAGCACAATTGCTTTAAAACTGAAAAATCAGAAGTTTAACTACTTTCTAGCCATCCACTATGTCAGAGGACATTTCTGAGTAACAATTAAGCTGAGTCGCTTTTTCCATTTATCTTGTTTATATTTGCGTAATAGAAATCAGTGAGAATTCATCTAAAAGCATAGAATGTTAACTTCCAATCAGTGAGAAAGACTTGAAGGAAAAATCTTGTAATTTTTCTATAGGTAATCATGTACAAAATCAGTCCATGATTTTCAAACCTGTAAATGTTCTCTTCCTTGATTTAGCATTTGAACTGTGACAGAAAATTTCTACTTGAAAGCCTTTCAAACACTTTCAATATCTTTGTATTAGTATTACAGAAAAAAAAATCAGCTATATTTTCAGATGTGTGGCCATAAATGGTCAATGCTTTTTCCAAGATTTATCTGCTTGTATTTGCACTGAGTAGTCTCCTATAAAAAAAAAAATGAAAACAAAATCTCTCAAGTACGTCTGACTTTAAAATTCACCATAAAAGTTGGTTCTGTTATTTAGAATGCACACTTCACATGAAACTTACCTTTAGCATATTTTTTCCTTTTTAAATCTATTATCAATTAGCTGTATTTCTGGCAATCAAATATCAACAATATTAAAATTATAATGAGCATCACAGAAATTAAATACAAATGAGTAAAATAATTTCTTTTATAATTTTCTTTCTATTCTCTGTGTAAGATCAATCTTTCACCTGAAGAGGGGGGTTCAGCAATGCTAGATTTAGCAAGGATTTGAAAGCTTTCTTGGTATTGCCACACCTTTTATTTTATGTCTTACACTGGAGATTATCTTTTTTTGCCTTCTCAAATTTAGTATTTTAGAGATACTTCTCCAAATATCTTGTTAATCTTTTTATCTTAAGCATAATAAAATGTGATTATGATAAAAATTAATGTTAACATCTTGCTAGCCATTTTTGTCGCATTATAACAAAAAGCTTCTTATATTATTTATAAAACGACTCCTGTATTTATGACTAAAGCTTGCCATCTAGTGGGAATACTATAGAAAATAGTAGAAAAGTAATAGTTTTGTTAAACTGAGTTTTAGTTTCACTGGATTTATCAGACAATTTGAATAACATTTCAATAATTGAATCGACTATCAATCACACTGGTTGCTTTGTGCTTGTGTAGAAACAGCCTGAATGAATGGTGTAATTATAAAAAAACACATTTGGAAACAATGAATTTTATTTAATATGAAAACAGTGTATTTTAAGAGTGAAAGTGATTATATATTGACTATTATATGAATTTGGTCAGCTTTCAATATAATTGCTCACAGGAAGGTCCTTTTGCACTGCCTTCTTCAGCAGATAGTTTTTCTTTGTTTTTTTGTTTTTGTTTTTGTTTTTTTTTCTATTTTGCTTCCCTTATCTCTCTTTTTAAATTTTTATTTTGCTTTTTTGCTTTTAAAGAGCTATGTTGTTTACAGATATGTATAATCCCAGATTGATTATATGTATATCCCATATCCCCCCATCCCACCCCTCCAAACCATCGCATAGTCCCTGTGTAAGACCCCGTAACCCATAGGGCATGGACAATAGCTATCTCTTTTACATATGCTAATATAGGGCTCCATGCTATTCTTTCCATATGTCTCACCCATTCTTCCCTCTCCCCAATATCTATAAGTCTGTTCTCTGTGACTGTTTTATCAGTATGGTCTTACTAGATTCCATATATATGTGTTAGTATGCTATACTTGTCCTTCCCTTTTTGACTTACTTCACTTTGTATGTAATAGGTTCTAGATTCATCCATCTCATTAGGACTGAATGAGAGTATATGTAAGATACAATTTCTGTGTATGTACATTTACACAGTAAAAATCAACCAATTGAGGAGAAATGAAGTTAAATTATGGTTCTTCATGGTATACCCCAAAGGCCTAGTTATTTCTTTTTGTACAATTGTGGTTTTTAAAAATGATTATGTTGTATTAGCCAATCTATTCTGTCATATCATGTGATGACTTTTCCTCAGATCAATTGATTAATGTGTTCATTAAGAAAGGCAAACTTGCCTTGTTTCTAGGGCTTTGACTCCTGTTCTGTCTTAGAACTTTAAATAACAACCCTGCAATTCTTATCCTTGGGGACTCCTCATTTAAGAGATGCCATTCATGATAGTGAGTTTTACAGTACCTGTTGGCGTCTATCATCGAGGAAGCAAAATCAGGCAGATGACAGAAAGTGGAAAAATGGCTATAATAATAATCTGAGTGCAGTGGAATTAAGGAAAAGAGATAAATCGACAGACAATTCTATGGAAGTCTCAAGAAAAGGTATCGAAGGACAAGAAATGTGGAGGGAAAAATTAGCTGTTCATTCAATAATGAAAGCAAAGTCTAGATGGTATGTCCACATTTTATTCATTCATAAACTAGGGCGTGGGGTTGAGTTGAATAAAGAGGAATGGTGGCATCATTAAAGACACATTTAGCATATTTTTACAATTTAACATGCCATTCATACTGGAAATGTATGATTTTTGACAACGTGTTTTGTATATTCATACAAATAAGAAAGTAATCTTGTTTTTACTTAGTTTGGTGGGAATGTAAACAATCATCTTACTCAGGGCATATTTTAGTGACACAGGTCCATTACTTTTGGGCTGGTGGGCGTTTATACTGAAACAGTTTTCTAGAGTGTCATTTGGTAGTATATGTAAGGATCCAAAATATACTTATAACCTTGACCCATAAATCACATATAGAAACTCATGCTCAGGAAGTAATCAGTGAGAGATACTTATGTCTATATATATGTATGTTAGTCATATTGCTAATTACAGAAACAAAAAATTAAAGAAAGAAAAACACTGATGCCAAATAGTAGGAAAAGTTATGTACACTGAGGTATGTTTACACAGACTATTAGCGAAATTTAAATTTCAGGTTTTTAAGGAATATTTATAACATGATAAAATTTCCATTAATTTAAGTAAAAAGTGATAAACACAATATGATCCCTTGTAATAATTTGAATTTCTGCCTTGATTTATATTTGCAGGTCATTGTCTCATTTACCACTACTGTGGTTTAAGCTTTGTAGGCAAAAAGATCATGTCTATTTCAGCAGTATGTATATCCACTGAAGTGTATACAATAGTGTTAACATATTTGAATCTCAATTACTTACTAATGGGAAGTCTAGAGTTCAAATACCAGAACTGCTCTCTTCTTTATCAGGCTAAACTTCCATGTGTCCTACCAATGGTCCAGTCAGTACATTATTCTGTTCAATGGCTATCTTTTTGGAGAGAAAAGTAATTCAATACAGTTCAATATATTAATCCACTGATCCAAAGAATGACATTTACATTGTTTCCATGTATTGGCTATTGTAAATACTGTTGCTATGAACATCGGAGTGCATGTATCTTTTCAAATATTCTCTAGATTTCTGATAAGACCATAAACAAATGTGTAGAGAGGGTTTATTAGCTCTTTCAGTTAAGCGTGCATATTGCATTCCATTGCTAATGTATGTCCACATTTTATTCATTCATAAACTAGGGCGTGGGGTTGAGTTGAATAAAGAGGAATGGTGGCATCATTAAAGACACATTTAGCATATTTTTACAATTTAACATGCCATTCATACTGGAAATGTATGATTTTTGACAACGTGTTTTGTATATTCATACAAATAAGAAAGTAATCTTGTTTTTACTTAGTTTGGTGGGAATGTAAACAATCATCTTACTCAGGGCATATTTTAGTGACACAGGTCCATTACTTTTGGGCTGGTGGGCGTTTATACTGAAACAGTTTTCTAGAGTGTCATTTGGTAGTATATGTAAGGATCCAAAATATACTTATAACCTTGACCCATAAATCACATATAGAAACTCATGCTCAGGAAGTAATCAGTGAGAGATACTTATGTCTATATATATGTATGTTAGTCATATTGCTAATTACAGAAACAAAAAATTAAAGAAAGAAAAACACTGATGCCAAATAGTAGGAAAAGTTATGTACACTGAGGTATGTTTACACAGACTATTAGCGAAATTTAAATTTCAGGTTTTTAAGGAATATTTATAACATGATAAAATTTCCATTAATTTAAGTAAAAAGTGATAAACACAATATGATCCCTTGTAATAATTTGAATTTCTGCCTTGATTTATATTTGCAGGTCATTGTCTCATTTACCACTACTGTGGTTTAAGCTTTGTAGGCAAAAAGATCATGTCTATTTCAGCAGTATGTATATCCACTGAAGTGTATACAATAGTGTTAACATATTTGAATCTCAATTACTTACTAATGGGAAGTCTAGAGTTCAAATACCAGAACTGCTCTCTTCTTTATCAGGCTAAACTTCCATGTGTCCTACCAATGGTCCAGTCAGTACATTATTCTGTTCAATGGCTATCTTTTTGGAGAGAAAAGTAATTCAATACAGTTCAATATATTAATCCACTGATCCAAAGAATGACATTTACATTGTTTCCATGTATTGGCTATTGTAAATACTGTTGCTATGAACATCGGAGTGCATGTATCTTTTCAAATATTCTCTAGATTTCTGATAAGACCATAAACAAATGTGTAGAGAGGGTTTATTAGCTCTCTGAGTTAAGCGTGCATATTGCTATTCACATTGCACTTTCAACTTTAAAGCATTTCTGGAATTCTGCAGCTTAATACTGTGTGTGTAGAAATGCAGTCAGTATAATGTATTGCCCCAATGTATCTACACTTAAAAATAAGAAAGTCTCCATAAAACACTTATATTTAAGCCAATTGCTTGGATTTTCTTTTTAATGTACTCCAGAATCTACATGTTCCTGTGAGCGTGTGTGTGTACATGCTTAGTTGCTCAATCGTACCTGACTCTTTGTGACTCCATGAACTGTAGCCCACCAGGCTCCTCTGTTCATGGAATTTTCTAGGCAAGAATACTGGAGTGGGTTGCCACTTCCTCCTCCATTCTATCCCCACAACAAGGATAGAATCTTCATCTCCTGTGACTCCTGCATTGGCAAGCAAATTCTTTACCACTGGGAAGCCCTATATGTTCCTGTGCAACTCTCATTAAAATAGTATGAAATAAATATGCCTTTAGTACACTTCTCTTAAGATTACATTATAAATCCATATATCTTTTATTTTCCAGTGATTATATACGTATCCCTAAAATACTTTGGCTAAAATCCCATAATCCCATTCACCAAAAAGGATTACATCACGTATATGTCACTGAATTCCTTATCATGGAAAGAGCTATATTTTCTTGAGTATTTGTAATTTTATCTTTTCCTGTGTAGTTCAAATACCAGAACAAAAACAATGTAACATCTATCTAATGATGATGATGATGACAACAATGACATTTGCATGCTTTACCATTTACAAAGCATTTTCATATGGTTTGTTTTATCCTCATAATATATCTAAAAGGTAATTAGGGAAGATAAACTAGTCCCACATTAGACATAAGTAAACAGAGATCCACAATGAGACAATGATTTGCATGAAGTAACCAAAGAATTGAAATTTTTGTCTCTCAAATTTCTATCCTGTGTTTTTCCATTGAGATGAGGGTGGAAGAAGGGAAATTTTTAACAGTACTGTTCATTATAAATATTTCAGCTAGACTATAGGGATTTAAAAGGTATTTCACATGTGGTTGACAATGAGTTCAACCTAGTCTTGAAGTTAGAGAGATGAGTTTGAATTACAACATCACTGACATAGTAGAATGTCCTTGGCATATGACTTTACTTCTGAACTTGTTTCTCTATCTCTAAAATACAAAAAATAATTTCTTGCAGTGTTATCATGAGGATAAAAGAGACAAAATACATTAAAGTGACTGTTAGCAGTAAACAAAAAATTAATTCCATTTTGCTCCTTACTCAGTAAAGGTGAGGCTAGAAAACTCAGATACAGATTGACAATAGATTGAACTCAGAGAATCATTCAAGTCCAGATGAGTTTATTAGATCTCAGAAATGAGGTTCAAAATTTAGGACATCTGAGACAGGGCTGCTAAACAACAGGAAACACTATAAGCATAGTGCTAGGGACATGTGTTTTCAGTTCTGCTTTCTATTATATACCATCCTGCAGGTAGGAAAAGAAAAATTGGCACCAATATGCTTTACATGAGAGAGAAAATGAAAATACTACAGATGCAGAAAGATCCTGATTCATGCAGGAAAAAACTTCTCTTAAGATTACATTATAAATCCATATATCTTTTATTTTCCAGTGATTATATACGTATCCCTAAAATACTTTGGCTAAAATCCCATAATCCCATTCACCAAAAAGGATTACATCACGTATATGTCACTGAATTCCTTATCATGGAAAGAGCTATATTTTCTTGAGTATTTGTAATTTTATCTTTTCCTGTGTAGTTCAAATACCAGAACAAAAACAATGTAACATCTATCTAATGATGATGATGATGACAACAATGACATTTGCATGCTTTACCATTTACAAAGCATTTTCATATGGTTTGTTTTATCCTCATAATATATCTAAAAGGTAATTAGGGAAGATAAACTAGTCCCACATTAGACATAAGTAAACAGAGATCCACAATGAGACAATGATTTGCATGAAGTAACCAAAGAATTGAAATTTTTGTCTCTCAAATTTCTATCCTGTGTTTTTCCATTGAGATGAGGGTGGAAGAAGGGAAATTTTTAACAGTACTGTTCATTATAAATATTTCAGCTAGACTATAGGGATTTAAAAGGTATTTCACATGTGGTTGACAATGAGTTCAACCTAGTCTTGAAGTTAGAGAGATGAGTTTGAATTACAACATCACTGACATAGTAGAATGTCCTTGGCATATGACTTTACTTCTGAACTTGTTTCTCTATCTCTAAAATACAAAAAATAATTTCTTGCAGTGTTATCATGAGGATAAAAGAGACAAAATACATTAAAGTGACTGTTAGCAGTAAACAAAAAATTAATTCCATTTTGCTCCTTACTCAGTAAAGGTGAGGCTAGAAAACTCAGATACAGATTGACAATAGATTGAACTCAGAGAATCATTCAAGTCCAGATGAGTTTATTAGATCTCAGAAATGAGGTTCAAAATTTAGGACATCTGAGACAGGGCTGCTAAACAACAGGAAACACTATAAGCATAGTGCTAGGGGACATGTGTTTTCAGTTCTGCTTTCTATTATATACCATCCTGCAGGTAGGAAAAGAAAAAATTGGCACCAATATGCTTTAAATGAGAGAGAAAATGAAAATACTACAGATGCAGAAAGATCCTGATTCATGCAGGAAAAATGATGCAATGTCTTACTGCACTTTTGCACATTTTTGCCACAAATAGTCAATGAATAAGTAAATATTCAGAAGCAGTCAACAATATATAATACTGAAATTTCAGAGTGGGAGCCAAAAACTTTTATCTTCCAATCCATGGTTGGTGCACCTCTGCATTTGATAATCTGAGTATGTCAAATGTTCCTTTTAAAATAAACTCCTGAAGAGCAAAGACTATGCATAATGTAGTTATTTTATATATAATAGCATACAAACAACTATTCATTACGTATTCTGGTACATTTATTTTGGGATAGCTGTAGACCTTATGACCTGTAAAACAGTACTACATTTGCCTATGAATTTCTTAGACAAAGATTTAAAATATTTAATATTAGCTATTGGTTGCATGTCAGGTATGTTGAGGCTGTTTATTTCTGGGAAACTAATAACTTTATTTTTTGCCGCTATGCAGTTTGATTAATAGTGGAATTCACAAAGGAGATGCAAAGGTCAATATTATTACCACAAAGTAAGAGACAGGGTGTATGGAGAAATATTTTCATAAATTCATTTACAAAAAGCAAGCTTTGGTATGATATAGCATGATAACATGAAACTAAACAAAGCTTTCACCAGACTACCTATCTTTAGCAGAGAAATATCACAATCATATGCAGATTCAACAAAGCCATGAAAATTTTGTACACATCATGTCAATACAACATGGAAAATAATGATAACAATGATAATAATCGTACTAATTGTTTATTTTTCAGATTCAGACTCCTAGACAGCCCATTGCAGTAAACAAAATTTAAAGCTCCTTACTCAGTAAAGGTGAGGCTAGAAAACTCAGATACAGATTGACAATAGATTGAACTCAGAGAATCATTCAAGTCCAGATGAGTTTATTAGATCTCAGAAATGAGGTTCAAAATTTAGGACATCTGAGACAGGGCTGCTAAACAACAGGAAACACTATAAGCATAGTGCTAGGGGACATGTGTTTTCAGTTCTGCTTTCTATTATATACCATCCTGCAGGTAGGAAAAGAAAAAATTGGCACCAATATGCTTTAAATGAGAGAGAAAATGAAAATACTACAGATGCAGAAAGATCCTGATTCATGCAGGAAAAATGATGCAATGTCTTACTGCACTTTTGCACATTTTTGCCACAAATAGTCAATGAATAAGTAAATATTCAGAAGCAGTCAACAATATATAATACTGAAATTTCAGAGTGGGAGCCAAAAACCTTTTTATCTTCCAATCCATGGTTGGTGCACCTCTGCATTTGATAATCTGAGTATGTCAAATGTTCCTTTTAAAATAAACTCCTGAAGAGCAAAGACTATGCATAATGTAGTTATTTTATATATAATAGCATACAAACAACTATTCATTACGTATTCTGGTACATTTATTTTGGGATAGCTGTAGACCTTATGACCTGTAAAACAGTACTACATTTGCCTATGAATTTCTTAGACAAAGATTTAAAATATTTAATATTAGCTATTGGTTGCATGTCAGGTATGTTGAGGCTGTTTATTTCTGGGAAACTAATAACTTTATTTTTTGCCGCTATGCAGTTTGATTAATAGTGGAATTCACAAAGGAGATGCAAAGGTCAATATTATTACCACAAAGTAAGAGACAGGGTGTATGGAGAAATATTTTCATAAATTCATTTACAAAAAGCAAGCTTTGGTATGATATAGCATGATAACATGAAACTAAACAAAGCTTTCACCAGACTACCTATCTTTAGCAGAGAAATATCACAATCATATGCAGATTCAACAAAGCCATGAAAATTTTGTACACATCATGTCAATACAACATGGAAAATAATGATAACAATGATAATAATCGTACTAATTGTTTATTGTTTAGTTACTAAGTCATGGCGAACTCTATGACTCCCTAGACTGTGGCCCACCAGGCTCCTCCGTTCATAGGATTTCCAAAGCAAGAGTACTGGAGTGGGTTGCTATTTTCTTTTCCAGGGGTCTTTCCAACCTAGAGAATGAGTCTGTGTCTTCTGCATTGGCAGTTTGGATTCTTTATTACTGAACCACCAGGGAAACCCAGCAGTAATAATAATAATAATGAAAATATCACAGAGAATATCATCTGATATATTTGTTTTGATGTTCATATTTGGAAATGCTGAGGCCTTCTAGCTGCTTTAACTTTCCACAGAAAAGTAGCTCATTATGCAGGCTTCAAATACAGGATAAAAACATTATTTATTGCTTATTAAGGAATGAAGGATTCTATATGCCGTGTATGTTTGTGTCTTAGGAAAAGAGTACAGTTAGAAACAGAAGAGAAGGGATGACTAAAATTTCAATGTCAAATGTGCAATAATTTAGAATTAACATATTTGATATAGATATCATTTAAAAGTGAAGAATAAAGCCTCAGGTTTTCATATGAATTCATTTTTTTCCACTTTCGTGTTTCCAATATGGAGAGTGTTGAGATTTGGTAAAGTTTTAGCCAGTGGCCCTAGCTAATGTGTTGTTATAGGCCTTAGAAGAAAGAGAATTAATGACCAGAAATTTTTTTTTGGCTTTGGGCTAAGTAGAGTTGGTGAAGGAACATAGAAAATTTAGAAGCAGTAGTGGTGAATACTTTTTTATCCTCTCAGTTCAGTTCAGTTTAGTCATCCAGTTGTGTCTGACTCTTTGTGACCCCATGGACTGCAGCAGGCCATGCTTCCCTGCCCTTCACTCTTTCTGGGGGTTTGCTCAAACTCATGTCCATTGAGTCCGTGATGTCATGTATCCATCTCGTTTTCTGTTGCCCCTTTCTCCCTCTGCCTTCCATTTTTCCCAGCATCAGGGTGCTTTCCAATGAGCCATCTCTTTGCATTAGGTGGCCAAAATATTGGAGCTTCAGCTTCAGCATCATTCCTTCCAATGAATATTCAGAGCTGATTTCCTTTAGGATTGACTAGTTTTATCTCCTTGCAGCCCAAGAGACTCTCAAGCATCTTCTTCAACACCATAGTTCAAAGGCGTGAATTCTTTGGCCTTCAACCTTTTTATGGTCCAACTCTCACATCCACACATGACTACTAGGGAAAAAAAAAAAAAAAACCAGTTGTATTGCACTGATCACAGCCTCTGGCATGAACTGCAGCTGTCAGTGTGGACTGAAGCAGCTAATGCAACCTCAGCGGCTGTGACTGCTCCCAGTGGTTTGAACTGCTCCCATCAGCCATGGCAGACTCTATTTGCCTGTGTGGCCTGAGCTCAGCACCTAGCCTGAATGTTAACAGTGCCAGCTGTAACTAATCACAATAGTTAATGTGACCCACAAGAGATGGAATGACCCACTGTATCCAAAGTTGGCATCCTTATTGGTTGCTGGTAGCTACACCAGATGCTGTGGGCATTTCAATAGAAAGCTTTAACAACAGACTTGATCATACTAACTCAAAGAGACTTTGAAATTATTCATTAATAAGAACAAAAAGTAAAATTGATTAAAAAGGTAAAGGAAATCTAAGGGACTTTACAGTATCAAAAAAATTAATTTCCACATTATGGGAGTCCAGAAGGAGAAGATAGAAAAAGTCTGCCAAAAGTGTATTTAAAAAAATGATGGATAATGTCCCAAATGAAGATCATGAAGCCCAACGAATGCAGTAACAAGAAACACAATGAAGTCTACAAAAAGACACGTTGTAATCAAATTGTCAAAAGTCAAAGGCAAAGATTTAATTTTGAAAGCAGCAAGAGAAAGGTAACTTCTCTTGTAGGAGGGAGCCCCCATAAGACTAACAGTAGATTTATCATCAGAAACATTGCAGGCCAGAGGGAAGTAGGATGATATATTTAAATACTTAATGAAAAATGTACCAACCAAAAATACTATATATTGCAAAATTGTATCTTAAAAATGAAGTTAGGGCTTTCCCTGGTGGTCCAGTGGGTAAGGACACCGCCTTGCAGTGCAAGGGGCGCTGGTTCGATCCCTGGCCTGGGAAGAGCCCACATGCCATGGAGCAGCTGGACCGATGTGTCCAATTACCGAGCCGGAACTCTGGGGCGCATGCGCCCAGAGCCGGCGCTCAGCAACGACAGACGCCACCGCGATGGGAGGCCCACAGGAGCCAAGGAACAAAGACGGATGAAAACAGACAAATGAAAGACCATTAGAAGTGGCCCGCCTGCTCCCCTCCCTCCCCAACCCGACCCCCGCCCCAAAATAAAATAAATAATAAAAAAAATATTTAAAAAAATGAATTTAATTAAAGATCTTCTCAGACAAACAAAATTGGGGAGGTTTATCACTACCAGATCTGCCGTACAAAAAATGCTAATGGACATTCTCCAAGTTGAAAGGAGACTAAACAACAATACAAAAGCTTATAAAAGTATATAACTCACTTCAGAAAGGTAAAATATACTGAAAAGTATGCTGATGTCTAAATCAGTTTTAATTTTTCTATAAAAATTAAAAGTCAAAAGTATTAAGAATAACTATAAACATTTTAATTGATACTCAATATAAAATGTTGTGAACTCTGATATCAGTAACATAAAGTATGGGGAAAGAAGAAGTGAAGTTAACATGTTATCAACCTAAAATTGACTGTTAAAACCGTCAGATGTTTTATGGAAGCCTCATAGTAATCACAGACACAAATATAAATAGAGAAGATACACAAGAGAAAACAACAAATGAAAAAGAGTGTATTACTACAAAAAGCAGCACTAAAACAGAAGTTTACAGTGATAAAAACCTATGCTGCAAAAGATATGTTAATTAAACAACCAGACTTTACAATTAAAAAGAAAAAACAGTAAAAGAAATGAAGCCCAAATTTAGCAGAAGGTTTAGAACAGAAATAAATAAGAGAAAAAACAGCTCTAGAATTAATCAATAAAACTAAGAACTGATGCTTTGAAAGATAAACATAATGTACAATCCAATAGCTAAAGTGAGGAAGCTGATGCAGTAGAAATTAAAGGGTTAATAAGAGACTACTATGAAAATGTATATACCAACAAATGTTATAATCTAGAAGAAATGAATAAATTCTAAGAAATATGCAATTAACCAAGACTAAATCAAGAAAGGAAAATATGAATATATCAATAATGAGTAAGGAGATTAAATATATAAAAGTAAAAAAAAACCTTCACAAAAGAAAAGCTCAGGGCCAGATGGCTTTATTTGTAAATTGTAACAAACACTTAACAAAAATTCCCAATCCCTCTCAAATTTTTCCAAAATAAAAGAGGACTTTACACTTTTAAACTCATTAATGAAGGCAGTATCATCTAGATAGCAAATCCAAAGACAGTACAAGAAAAGAAAACTACAGGGCAATATCCCTAATCAACAGAGATGCAAAAGTAGTCAACATTTTTAGCAAACCAAATTCAACATCTTTAGCAAACTAAATTAAACAATGCATTAAAAGGATCATATACCTTTTATACATAATTCCCAAAGATTTCTCCCTGGGATACAAGGATGTTTCAATATATAAAAATCTCTAAATGATATACCACATTAACAGAAATAAGGATAAATAGCAGATTCTCATCTAGTAGATGCAGAAAACTATTTGAAAAAATTCAACCATACATTCATGATAAAACTCTCAACAAACCAAGAATTGAATGAATGTACCTCAATATAGCAAAGAGATATATGACAGGCCCACAGCTAGTGTCATACTCTATGGTGAAAAACTGAAAACTATCTCTCTACAAACAGAATCAAGACAAGGATGCTCATTCTCATCATTTCTATTTACATAGTGCTCATTCTCACCATTTCTATTTACATAGTACTGAAAATCCTAGCCAGATCAATTACATAAGAAAAAGAAATGAAAGTTATCCAAATTGGAAAGCAAATTTATCTTTTTCCATAAAATATGATCTCATACATTTCCAACCCTAAAAACTATGTAAAAAAATCTCAGAATCAATAAGTAAATACAGTAACATTGCAAAATACAAAATCAATATATAAAAAATGGTTGCACATCTATACATTAGGAACAAACTACCTGAAAAGAAAATTAATAAACCAATCTCACCTATGATAGCAACAAAATGAGTAAAATAGTAACAAACTTAACTAAGGAAGTGAAAGCTGTACACTGAAATCCAAAAAAAAAATTGATGAAAGACAGCAAAGATGATACAAACAAATGGGTGACATCTTATCAACAAAATGCAAGACCTAGCATTGTTAAAATGTCTATACTACACAAAGTGATCTATAAATTCAATGTAATCCTTTTGAAAATCTCAATGGAATTGTTTTACAGAAATAGAAAAATATCCTATAACTCATATAAAACCAAAACTAAATCACTAAAAACCAAATTAATCCTGAAGAAAAAGTTTGAGACATTATACTTTCTGATTAAAAAATAAATTATAAAACCATAGTAATCAAAACTCACCAGTCAGAATGGATATCATCAAAGAATCTACAAACAATAAATGCTTGAGAGGATGTAGAGAAAAAGGAATCTTTTTGCACTGTTGATGAGAATGTAAATTGATACAGACATTATGGAGAACAGTATAGAGATTCCTTAAGAAACTGGGAATAAAACTACCACATGGGGTTTCCCTGGTGGTCCAGTGAGTAAGGACACCGCCTTGCAGTGCAAGGGGCGCTGGTTCGATTCCTGGCCTGGGAAGATCCCATGTGCCGCGGAGCAGCTGGACCAATGTGCCCAATTACTGAGCCGGAGCTCTGGAGCGCATGTACCCAGAGCCGGTGCTCTGCGACAACAGAGACCACTGCGATGGGAGGCCCACACGGGCCAAAGAACAAAGATGGATGAAAACAGATAAAATGAAAGACCAATAGAAGCGGCCTGCCCCCCCCTCCCCAAAATAAAACTACCACATAACCCAGCAATCTCACTACTGGGGCATATATTCTGAGAAAACCATAATCCAGAAAGACATGTGCGCCAATGTTCACTACAGCACTACTTACAATATCCAGGATGTGGAAGCAACCTAGATGTTCATTGATAGATGAATGGAAAATGAAGCTGTGGTACATATATAGAGAAGAATATTACTCAGCCATAAAAAGGAACAAAATTGGGTCATTTGTTGTGATGAGGATGAACCTAGAGTCTGTCATATAGACTGAAGTAAGAAAGAGAAAGTAACACATACCTGTGGAATCTAGAAAAATGGTACTGATGAACCTACTTACAGTCAGGAATATAGATGCAAACATAGAGAATGGACTTGTGGACACAGCAGGGAAAGGAAAAGGCAGGGTAAATTGAGAGAACAGTATTGACATCTACACTACCATGTATAATATAGTTAGCTAGCGGAAAACCGCTTTATAACATAGGAATCTCATCTTGGTGTTTTGTGATGACCTACAGGGGTGAGAAGTGGGGTGTGGGCTGGTAGGTAGGCTTACAAGGGAGGGCATATATGTGTGATTATAGCTGATTCACATTCTTATAAGCAGAAAGCAACACAACATTGTAAAACAATTATCCTGCAATTAAAAAAATCTTATGATAAACTATTATGGGTAAACAATATTAAAAATAGAATCTACTATCTATCTATCTATATATATAATTGAATCACTTTGCTGTGCAATAGGAATGAACAAAATTGTAAATCAACTATATTTCAATAAAAATGAATAAAAAAGAGAAAAAAAATAGTGTCCATACTATCCAAAGTGATCTACAGATCAAATGTGATCTATATAAAAAATCCAATGGCATTTTTCACAGAAATAGGAAAAGACATCCTAAATTCATATGGGACCACAAAGAACCCAAATAGCTGAGCAATCTTGAGAAAGAAGAATGAAGTTGGAATCATCATATTTGCTAATTTTGAACCCTTAGAAATTAAAATTGTATTATGAGGAACAAAAAGTGATAGCAAAAGTGGTTGAGATATAAAGTAGAACATGTACCTCAAAAACTGAGCAAGCAGAGATAAAAACAGGAGCAAAAGATAAATTAATTAAAGATAGTCCAAATTCTATAAAAAATGCAGAAAATCAAGTGGAGAAAATAATTTAAAAAATTCAAGTAATACTATGAGCTCTAAATATATGAGTTTCCAGATTAGCAGGTCAAGTTCTAGCATAACCTTCGAAAATAAACCATACCAGTATAAAGAGTTGGCATTTATTGAGTGCTTACCCCCCCATTTCAGCCACTATTCTAAACACTTTTCATGTATTAATGCTCACAAATCTTCAAGAAGTGTGCAATTTTATCATCCTCATTTTTAAAGCCAAGGTTAATTATCATAAAAGACCTTTACACTGTTGAAGTAGTTAGTTCAAGGTTACACAGAGGCATGATTTGAACCCAAGGACTCTTAACCACTATTTTGAAAATTCATTATACTAGGGACAAAGGTAAGATTATACAAGCATCCAGAGACTTGGAAAATAGACACTTCATTCAGTGCAAAATATATATTGATATAATCAGAAGGTGACGGGATTTCTCAATGGCAACACTGGAAACTAGAAAATAGTTGGTCAGTGTCTTCAAAATTATGAAGAAAAATAATTGCCAACCTAGAATTCTAAATATTAACTAATAGTCTAATGTGCATATGCTAAGTCGCTTCAATTGTATCTGACTCTTTGTGACCCTATGGACTGTAACCCACCAGGGTCCTCTATCCGTGGGTTTCTTCAGGCGAGAATATTGAAATGGGTTGCCATGCCCTCCTCCAGGGGATTTTCTTGACCTTAGGATCGAACCTACTTTTCTTATGTCTCCTGCATTGGCAGGCAGGTTCTTTACCACTAGTGCCACCTGGAAAGGCCAATTGACTGTGAAGAGCAAACTAAAGTTACTTGCAGATATGCATTATATCTGCCAATGAACTTTCTATGCACCCTTTCCAAGAAACTCATGTATTCTATCAAGACATCAAAGATCAGATATCAAGAAGCAAGGGAGCCAATATAAAAAAGAATTGAAAGGAAAATCCAGAGTGAGAATGAAATGAGATTACAAAATGAGAGTTTCAGTTTTCAGTAAACAGTTCAGTTTGGAATAATAGGCCAGGAGGCTTCAGAGAGACTTTAAGAAAGAATATCCAGTGTTTTTGAGGGCTTCTCTGGTGGTTCAATGGTAAAGAATTTACCTGTCAACGAAGGAGATGCAGGTATGATCCCTGGGTCAGAAAGATCCCCTGGAGAGGGAAGTGGAAACCCACACTATTCTTGCCCTTGAAAATCCCATGGACAGAGGAGCCTGATGGGCTACATTCTATGGCCTTGCAAAAGGGCTGGGCATAGCTTAGTGACTAAACAACAGCAACAATTTTCACATCTTTATTTAAATACTAAAAGAATCAACCACTTGGTTGAAAGTGAGATGTTTTGGGGAAGAAAGAAGTGAGTGAGAAATTGCTTTTTTAAACAAACCTTATTAGTCGATACTCTTAAACCATGTGCTCCATTAACATACCTTGTTGGTTTTATTTTTTGTAAAATAGAAGACTAAATGATACAAATCAAACTGAGATATGTGCTAAACATGTTCAATATCAGTTATCTTTAAAAAATTATATAAATTATAAAAAAACTAACATACAGAAACAAAAGATAACAGTGAAACATAAATCTCAATTTGTTCATTCACCAAAAGTGTATCTATGGTAGCTTGTAGACATTTTGGCTAATGTGCCCATCTGAGCTTCAAAATTCTAAATAGAGATACGGGCGCCATTCTGGATGAAATAAAGCACGTAAGAGGAGAATTCTTCCTCTTCAATTAGAGAAGAACATTTTTTGGAAGAGGTTTAGATGCTGTGCTACTAACAGTAATTTATATTAGATTAAGAGGATCTGCTGAATAAAACATTGTTGTTCTTCAGTCACTAAGTCATGTATGAATCTTTATGATCCCATGGACTGTAGCATGCCAGGCTTCTCCATCCTTCAGTATTGAATTTTCTCAAACTCATGTCCATCGAACTGGTGATGGCATCCAACCGTCTCAGTCTCTGTCACCCCTTTTTCTGCCTCAGTCTTTTCTAGCATCAGGGTCTTTTCCAATGAGTCAACTCTATGCATCAGGTGGCTGAACTCCTGGATCTTCAGCATCAGTCCTTGCAATAAACATTCAGTGTTGATTTCCTTTAGGGTTGACTGCTTTGATCTCCTAGTGGTTCAAAGGACTCTCAAGAGTCTTCTCCAGCACCATAGTTCAAAGGCATCAGTTTTTCAGCGCTCAGCCTTCTTTATGGTTCAACTCTGACATCCATACACGGCTACTGGAAAAAACATAGCTTTGACTATATGGACATGTGACAGCAAAGGGGTGTCTCTGCTTGCAAATGTGCTGTCTAGGTTAATCATAGTTTTTCTTCCAAGGAGCAAATATCTTCAAATTTCATTAGAAATCACTATTTTTAGATAATTTTGTAATTGCTTTATAATAATACCATTTGGAAGTTTAGGATTCTCACTTTTATGTGTTGACTTGAAAGTCTAAAATATTGTATAGTCTCCTGATAAATCATCTGCTTTTTATTTTATATTCTCATTTCTATTGTTTTCTCTACTAGTGCAGACACCTTCCCATCCCATATGTTATGTGATTTCGTTGAAAAGGATTTAAATAGTTAATCTTGTGCAAAATGTTATTTCCCTCTATATCTTCAATGACCATTACTGGGCCTGCAGATATAAGAAAGTATCTTGAAATTTTTCATATATTAGAGTCAACACTTTGAAAAAAAAATGGTTTTCTCATAAGACAGAAAATGCCATTCCATCAAAACAATCAGTGTTTGCATGTGGCCAATTAGTCTCCTTTGTGGTTTAGCTAGCAGCATGTGAAGACTATTTTAGGTTGTCAACTATACCTCTCACATCACCAGAATTTGAGACTTTCACTTTGCCATTTTCAAAGAGAGTTCTAGTACTTGTTAATTGTGAAGACGCCTATTTATCATCTTCAAGATATTTTGTATTGGGTCTATATGTGCATGAAAAATAAGAGACATGAAAATAAGAGACATGTCCTCTTAAACAGCCAAGAGGCATTGTACACTTGAGGACTAATCTGCAAAGAGTAAATTAGGCGCTATTGGGATGGTGATCCCTCTCTTTGATTAAAGGAGGAAAAAAAAATGATGTGACAGTTTGGAACCACAAGGCAACAGAAAGTAGAATTATACTGGATAGTTTTGAGGATATTTGGGACTCAAAATGAGTGGCAGACAGATGTTAATAATGTACATATCATACTCGATTTAACCTACAGAAAATCAGAAAGTGTCAGTCACAGGTGAATAAATGGCATTAAAGGAATTGAAGGAGAGGAGGGTGGCGATGTTCAAGGGCACTTTGGGAAGAAATAAAATAATAATCAATAAATCAGAAACTAATAGCAATTCTCTGAAAAGATTTTGTTTTATATAATCTTAATCAGTGGTTTTTATCTTTTTCTTTTTCTTTTTTTTTTGCCACTTCTATTGGTCTTTTGTGTATTTATCTTTGTTCTTTGGCCTGTGTGGGCCTCCCATTGCAATGGCCTCTCTTGCTGCAGAGCACTGGCTCTGGCTCATGCGCACCAGAGCTCCAGCTCTGTAGTTGAACATATCCATCCAGCAGCTCTGCAGCACGTGGGATCTTCCCAGGCCAGGGATCGAACTGGCGCCCCTTGTACTGCAAGGCGGTGTCCTTACCCACTGGACTACCAGGGAAGCCCCCTAATCAGTATTTTAAAATAAAAGTTCAGTTTATCATCTATATGCCTTTATTCTATAAGCATTAATCCATGTATCAGGCAGAATATCATTTTATTTGTTTTTTTTCTGTATATCTGATATAAATCTAACACTGATAATACTATTCAAATATGGCACTAATAATTGAAATGTTTTGGCATGTGGCCAATTAGTCTCCTTTGTGGTTTAGCTAGCAGCATGTGAAGACTATTTTAGGTTGTCAACTATACCTCTCACATCACCAGAATTTGAGACTTTCACTTTGCCATTTTCAAAGAGAGTTCTAGTACTTGTTAATTGTGAAGACGCCTATTTATCATCTTCAAGATATTTTGTATTGGGTCTATATGTGCATGAAAAATAAGAGACATGAAAATAAGAGACATGTCCTCTTAAACAGCCAAGAGGCATTGTACACTTGAGGACTAATCTGCAAAGAGTAAATTAGGCGCTATTGGGATGGTGATCCCTCTCTTTGATTAAAGGAGGAAAAAAAAATGATGTGACAGTTTGGAACCACAAGGCAACAGAAAGTAGAATTATACTGGATAGTTTTGAGGATATTTGGGACTCAAAATGAGTGGCAGACAGATGTTAATAATGTACATATCATACTCGATTTAACCTACAGAAAATCAGAAAGTGTCAGTCACAGGTGAATAAATGGCATTAAAGGAATTGAAGGAGAGGAGGGTGGCGATGTTCAAGGGCACTTTGGGAAGAAATAAAATAATAATCAATAAATCAGAAACTAATAGCAATTCTCTGAAAAGATTTTGTTTTATATAATCTTAATCAGTGGTTTTTATCTTTTTCTTTTTCTTTTTTTTTTGCCACTTCTATTGGTCTTTTGTGTATTTATCTTTGTTCTTTGGCCTGTGTGGGCCTCCCATTGCAATGGCCTCTCTTGCTGCAGAGCACTGGCTCTGGCTCATGCGCACCAGAGCTCCAGCTCTGTAGTTGAACATATCCATCCAGCAGCTCTGCAGCACGTGGGATCTTCCCAGGCCAGGGATCGAACTGGCGCCCCTTGTACTGCAAGGCGGTGTCCTTACCCACTGGACTACCAGGGAAGCCCCCTAATCAGTATTTTAAAATAAAAGTTCAGTTTATCATCTATATGCCTTTATTCTATAAGCATTAATCCATGTATCAGGCAGAATATCATTTTATTTGTTTTTTTTCTGTATATCTGATATAAATCTAACACTGATAATACTATTCAAATATGGCACTAATAATTGACAAGTCAGTACTGGAACTGAAAGCAAAGTACCAGAAAAGACCGCTTCAGGAAATCCTCTGATAAATTAACAATATTTTGAGTGCAGTTGTTAATCTCATTCAATTAAAAGATATTTGTTAAGGACCTACTATGTGCCAGTGTCTACAACTGTTAGTGTTTTTAGTGACAATTTCTAGTCTCATAAAATTTACAAACATACTGCATGTTGGGAATATGTTACCACAGTATTTGCCCTTAAGGCACATGGGGACACCTCAAGCTCTTTATATGTGCTTATGGCAAATGGAAAAGCAATATGTGATTTGTGGCACTGATATTATAAAAGGGCACAAAAATAAGGGTCATGTTTGATTTCTAAGCCCATATAAACACTGGTCCACCTCAATTTATACCTGATCTTTATGACCCTTTTAACACAATGATTATTTTGTAGATTGCTTCATTGTCCTGACTGGGATGTTCACCTTTTGTGTTTTTAGTAACCTTGATTTTCAGGCCCCATTTGAAAAGATTACGTAATTAAACAACAGAAATTTTCATTGCCTCCTAAAACAGATCATTGCCTCAGCTTTGATTTGCATTTCATTACTTCAGGAAGTGGGTTTTTTTAATCCAGAAAACTTGTTTTATACAGTACAATGACCCCCTGCAATCTTGAAAATATGAATTGCACAGCTTAGGGTTTTAGTTCAGCAGCATTAAGTGTTATCCATATATCACTATTTTGCCCAAGCTGTTAGGGCTCCAACTCTCATATGTTCAGTGCACACTATATAAATTTAAAGTTCTTTGCAGTCTTTTAGGATAAAAGGCATCACGCCTAAGCGTAAGATCTTAATCGTATTCCATGCCCAGAGTGCTAAACTGATAATTTGCAACTTTGTTGAATTGAAGGCAAAAATTTACACATGAGAAAGCAGCTCAAACTGAATAGTGACTGCAAATCTAATTTTAAAAATATTCCTTGTCTATGCTGCTCTCATTTTTTGATACTGAACTTCATCTCCCAAGTCCCAAAGTCCATTTTAGACTTTTACTTTATAATATATAACTCATTATAAGATGCAAAATCCTTTGCTTCAGTGAACAGCCTTTGAGTATCAATGAGGAATGTTAAATGCAATTTTTATCAAGAAGTATGACTCAGGGGAGTGTCAGGAATAAATGAATAAAAGTAGCAAACAACAGTATGAATTGACCCTTCCACAAATGGTCTCAGAGGTGAAATCAAGAACTCTGTGCACAGAGGAAAGAAAGAAAAAAATAAAACACTCATTTCTTGATGGAGAAAAATCAAGGTCACTGAGGATAATGTGGCAAAGTATTCATTTTCAGCTAGGTAATCATTGCCAAAACTAGTAAAATGTGTCCAGATGAATTTTGAAAGATGTAAAAGTAAAGGATCTTTTCCTTATTCCTACAAATTATTTGCTGGAGCCTCAAAAAGAAAGACTGATTTGAGGTGTACTCTACTAGTGCATGTAGTATTTATGAAAAAACAAAGTGAACTGAGATTCTCAGGGACTGATTTTCAGGGAATTACCCAGATTTGTTGGCATCTCCCCACCTATAATACTACAAGTTTGTAATGTTTTTTGAAAATAATGTGCATATAGCAAAATGCTGTGGACCTAAATTTGGAAAGAAAAAGGGGAATTTTTTACCTTCTTTTCTGTGAGTTTCGTAGGTAGCTAAGGGAGTAGTTGTGTTTTCTCAGAGATCCAGGCAGTGAATTGGCAAAGGTCCAGCAAAGCAGTATTTTTCTCCAAAGATAGGTATGTTGTGAGACCATTGTGTAGTAGAATCAATTGGACATCATTTTGGAGAACTACATGGAGCCAAAATCTAATGAATCAAAAATGTTCAAGGTGGATTAAAAGGAAGGTAGTAAAAATAAATACACATATAAATAAGGACTCCATAGACCAGTCTGTCTAAAGTGAGACCTGAATTTCTGATAAAAGTTGTAAGAGTGACTTCTCAAAAAAGTTCTACATGAGCTCGATGAGACTGAAAGGAGTTTTGGGGACATAGTCAAAGAACTTGCTACTTGACTGAAGTAATAAATAGATAAAGCTTCCCATTTTCATAGTGATTGACAACTTCAGCAAGAAGTTTGATTCACAGCAAAGATGCTTGATTTAGTGTACAATACTCTCTTACTTGAGTACTGAGTCTTAAATGACCACAAAGGAATATCACTAGTATCCAAATATGGTAATTTTAATTAAATTACTATCAAATGTTCTGCTTGCCTTTGATCATAATAGAATAATTTAAAAATTATGTAAAATATATACACACACATACACATAAATATACACACATGAATAAGTACACATATATAGCATGTATCTTCAGAGTTCAATCAGTATGATTTGGGGAAGACATATATATTATTGTTCTTTTCTGTGCAGAATTATTCATAGTACTTCTGCACTAGTTACATTTTTTAATTTTAGGGAAGCAATATCCCTAAGATTTTAAGATGTAAAAGTAAAGGATCTTCCTTATTCCTACAAATTATTTGCTGGAGCCTCAAAAAGAAAGACTGATTTGAGGTGTACTCTACTAGTGCATGTAGTATTTATGAAAAAACAAAGTGAACTGAGATTCTCAGGGACTGATTTTCAGGGAATTACCCAGATTTGTTGGCATCTCCCCACCTATAATACTACAAGTTTGTAATGTTTTTTGAAAATAATGTGCATATAGCAAAATGCTGTGGACCTAAATTTGGAAAGAAAAAGGGGAATTTTTTACCTTCTTTTCTGTGAGTTTCGTAGGTAGCTAAGGGAGTAGTTGTGTTTTCTCAGAGATCCAGGCAGTGAATTGGCAAAGGTCCAGCAAAGCAGTATTTTTCTCCAAAGATAGGTATGTTGTGAGACCATTGTGTAGTAGAATCAATTGGACATCATTTTGGAGAACTACATGGAGCCAAAATCTAATGAATCAAAAATGTTCAAGGTGGATTAAAAGGAAGGTAGTAAAAATAAATACACATATAAATAAGGACTCCATAGACCAGTCTGTCTAAAGTGAGACCTGAATTTCTGATAAAAGTTGTAAGAGTGACTTCTCAAAAAAGTTCTACATGAGCTCGATGAGACTGAAAGGAGTTTTGGGGACATAGTCAAAGAACTTGCTACTTGACTGAAGTAATAAATAGATAAAGCTTCCCATTTTCATAGTGATTGACAACTTCAGCAAGAAGTTTGATTCACAGCAAAGATGCTTGATTTAGTGTACAATACTCTCTTACTTGAGTACTGAGTCTTAAATGACCACAAAGGAATATCACTAGTATCCAAATATGGTAATTTTAATTAAATTACTATCAAATGTTCTGCTTGCCTTTGATCATAATAGAATAATTTAAAAATTATGTAAAATATATACACACACATACACATAAATATACACACATGAATAAGTACACATATATAGCATGTATCTTCAGAGTTCAATCAGTATGATTTGGGGAAGACATATATATTATTGTTCTTTTCTGTGCAGAATTATTCATAGTACTTCTGCACTAGTTACATTTTTTAATTTTAGGGAAGCAATATCCCTAAGATTATTTGATTAAATGCAGACATAATATTTTCAGGAAAACTGTATAAGGTTGATTTGGGTTTTGTGTCTGTACTGATAATACTTAATTTTGATTTTTAGTCAGAGACCAAATAATTCACCACTTATTTATTTGGAGTTATTTTTTAAATAAGTTATTTGTCCAAATACTTTTCCTCTGTAGCTTAATCACATATGTGTAAAATTTTCTTAACATGTGATACAGTATTATTAACTAAAGTGCAGGTTTTGTTCAAATTTCACAAAATTTTATGCTAGTGTTCATTATTTATTTTCATAACTTACTCAAGATTCCACATTGTATTTAGTTGCACTGAGCAACTTCAGCTGCATGTGACAAATTCTGATAAGTTCTCTTTCCATTTTTATTCTGCCACAAATATTTTCTAAGTTTGAGATTTAAGTCCCTATGTGAGTATATGTGTGTGTGTGTGTTCATGTATGTGGGTTTTTTGAGACTGAAAATATATGTACCAGTGTTCATGTACGTTAATCTAAGGAACAGAGCAGTAGAGACATTCTTCCCTGCTGAAGAAGAAAATAAACAAAGTAAAATTGCAAAATTTAGGAAAAGCTTAGGAGATATAAAGTTTACTTTAGGATCATCTAATTGGTAACAGTTGATCTAGTAAGAGATACTTCATTTTCATGGTCTTGGTGAAGCAATGAAACTCAAATCGTAATCTTTATCCTAAGATTTGGGTCTAACTCCCAAGTTGTCATCAACCAACCCATTCTTTAAATACTGTAATAAGTTTTAGTTGTTGCTCATATCTTATAGGCTTAAATTCTGATAGAAGAAAAAGGCAAAAAGACTTGATTTTTGTGTGTGATTCAAGATAGGGGTCCATTTTCATTCTTTCATATATGGTTACCCAGTTTTCCCAGGACATTTTCCCCATTGTGTGTTCCTGGCATTCTTGTTGAAGATCAGTGGACTGCATATGAGTGGGTTTATTTCTGGAATTTTAGTTCTATTCAGTTGCTGCATATGTTTGTTTTTATGCCAGCAGTATATATTTTAATTTAACTTTACAGTATATTTTTGAAATCAGAAATTGTTATACTTCCAAGTTTGATCACTTGGGATATTCAAGATCTTTTGTAGTCCCCTATACCTCCTGTCTCACATGTACATAGGGTCTCCTTCACCATCTCCTGGAGTTTGCTCAAACTCATGTCCATTGAGTCAGTGATGCCATCTGACCATCTCATCCTCTGTCATCCCCTTCTATTCCTGCCCTCAATATTTCTTAGCATCAGGGTCTTTTCCAAGGAGTCAGCTCTTTGTATCAGGTGGTCAAACTATTGGAGCTTCAACTTCAGCATCAATCTTTCCAATGAATATTCAAGGTTGATTTTCCTTAGGATTGACTAGTTTGATCTCCTTACCCTCCAATGGACTCTGAAGAGTTCTCCAGCACCACAATTTTAAAGCATCAGTTCTTTGATGGTCAGTCATCTTTATGGTTCACCTTTAGGGATAGACCATACATGACTAATGGGAAAACCATAGCTTTGACTATATGGACCTTTTTTGGCAAAGTAATGTCTCTGCTTTTTAATACACTGTCTAGGTTTGTCGTAGCCTTTCTTCCAAGGAGTAAGCATCTTTTAATTTCGTGGCTGCAGTCATGTCTGAAGTGATTTTGGAACACAAGAAAACAAAAGATACCACTGTTTCCACTTTTTCCCCATATATTTGCCATGACATGATAGGACTGGATGCCATGATCTCAGAGTTTTTTTACTTTGAGTTTCAAGGCGACTTTTTTACTCTTCTTTTTCACCTTCATTAAGAGGCTCTTGGAAATTTTATGCCAATTGAGCAATAATTCTCCGTTTCCCAAATGCCTTATCCCCTAGCAACTATAATTCCATTCTTTGTTTCTGTGACTTTGACAGTTTTGAATACCGTAGATAAGTGAAATCATGTAATGTTTATCTTTCTGTGACTGACTTATTTTACTATCATAGTATCCTTAATGTTCATATTGTTGCTGATAACAAGATTTCCATATTTTTTAAAAAGTAAAAATGACATTTCTCTGTGGGCATTTACCACATTTTCTTTATCCATTCATCTGTTAATGGATATTTAGGTTGTCCCCACATCTTGAATATTGAGAATAATGCTGCAGTGAACATGACAGTGCTCTTCAAGATCTTGATTTAATTCCTTTGGATATACACCCAGAAGACGAATTGTTAGAGCATAAGATGGTTTTACTTTCACCTTTTTGAATAAATTCCATACGCTTTTATGACATGTCTACACCATTCTGTATCCCCACCAGAAATGTATTACATTGCAATTTATCCACATCTTCAACACTTGTTTTTGATAATAGCCATTCTAACAGGTGTGAGGTGATATCTCATTGTGGTCTTGATTTGCATTACCCCGAGAATTAATGATGTTTGCAATCTTTTCATATAATATCTGATGGCCATTTAAATTACTTTTTTGGTTAAATGTCTAGTGAAGTAATTTTTCATTTTTAATTGGGTTATTTGAATTTATTATTCAGTTGTATATGATTCTTACATATTTTGGAAGTTAATCTGTTATTAGATACAAGGTTTGCTAATATTTTCTCCCATTCCATTTTGCCTTTTCACTCTGTTGTTTCCTTTCCCGTGCAAAATATTTGTAGTATGATGTAGTCCCATTTGTCTATTTTTGGTTTTGTTATCTGTGCTTTTGGTGTCAAATACAAGTAATCATTGTCAAGGCAAATATCAAGAAGCATTTCCCTTAATGTTTTCTTCAAGGAATTTTACAGTTTCGTGTTTTGCATTTGTCTTTACTCCATTTTGAGTTAATTTTTGTTAAAATATCTATACTATCAAAAGCAGTCTATAGATTCAATGCACTCTATCAAAATCCCAGTGTATCTTTTACAAAAGATTCTTAAGGCTGTGAAACGGATCCATATGATACCATAATGGTGAATGCTCATCATTATAAATTTGTCCAAACCCATAGAATGCACAGTACCAAAAGTGAATCCTAATATAAACTATGGACTTTGGATGAATACGGTTGGTCAGTGTAGGTTCATCAACTGAAACAAATGTACCACTCTGGTAGGGGGTATTGATAATGGGAGAGGGTATGTTTGTGTGGAGGTAGGAATTAGGTGAGAAATCTTGTTACACTCCTCACAATTTTTCTGTGAATTTGAAGCTGCTCTAAAAAATAAAACCGTTAAAAAAACACATGATGGGCTTCCCCTGGTGGTCTAGTGGGTAAGGACACCGCCTTGCAGTGCAAGGGGCGCCGGTTCGATCCCTGGCCTGGGAAGATCCCACGTGCCGCGGAGCGGCTGGACCGATGTGTCCAATTACCGAGCCGGAGCTCTGGAGCGCATGCGCCCAGAGCCGGCGCTCTGCAACGACAGACGCCACTGCGATGGGAGCCCGGGAGCCAAAGAACAAAGACGGATGAAAATAGAGAAATGAAAGACCAATAGAAGTGGCCCGCCTGCTCCCCTCCCTCCCCAACCCGACCCCCGTCCAAAATAAATAAATAAATCTATCTTTAAAAAAAAAAAAAAAAACCTATAAATAATGATGATACTGATTGGTCTAACATTTCTCATATTAATGTAGACTTTAAGAAGCTCCAACAATTCCCATGTCTAGAATCTTTTTCTCCTGGTGCCAACATGACTGGGGTAAAATATACCCTTATTAAATTGTACTGAATAACTCCTTTTCACTCTGTTGTTTCCTTTCCCGTGCAAAATATTTGTAGTATGATGTAGTCCCATTTGTCTATTTTTGGTTTTGTTATCTGTGCTTTTGGTGTCAAATACAAGTAATCATTGTCAAGGCAAATATCAAGAAGCATTTCCCTTAATGTTTTCTTCAAGGAATTTTACAGTTTCGTGTTTTGCATTTGTCTTTACTCCATTTTGAGTTAATTTTTGTTAAAATATCTATACTATCAAAAGCAGTCTATAGATTCAATGCACTCTATCAAAATCCCAGTGTATCTTTTACAAAAGATTCTTAAGGCTGTGAAACGGATCCATATGATACCATAATGGTGAATGCTCATCATTATAAATTTGTCCAAACCCATAGAATGCACAGTACCAAAAGTGAATCCTAATATAAACTATGGACTTTGGATGAATACGGTTGGTCAGTGTAGGTTCATCAACTGAAACAAATGTACCACTCTGGTAGGGGGTATTGATAATGGGAGAGGGTATGTTTGTGTGGAGGTAGGAATTAGGTGAGAAATCTTGTTACACTCCTCACAATTTTTCTGTGAATTTGAAGCTGCTCTAAAAAATAAAACCGTTAAAAAAACACATGATGGGCTTCCCCTGGTGGTCTAGTGGGTAAGGACACCGCCTTGCAGTGCAAGGGGCGCCGGTTCGATCCCTGGCCTGGGAAGATCCCACGTGCCGCGGAGCGGCTGGACCGATGTGTCCAATTACCGAGCCGGAGCTCTGGAGCGCATGCGCCCAGAGCCGGCGCTCTGCAACGACAGACGCCACTGCGATGGGAGCCCGGGAGCCAAAGAACAAAGACGGATGAAAATAGAGAAATGAAAGACCAATAGAAGTGGCCCGCCTGCTCCCCTCCCTCCCCAACCCGACCCCCGTCCAAAATAAATAAATAAATCTATCTTTAAAAAAAAAAAAAAAACCTATAAATAATGATGATACTGATTGGTCTAACATTTCTCATATTAATGTAGACTTTAAGAAGCTCCAACAATTCCCATGTCTAGAATCTTTTTCTCCTGGTGCCAACATGACTGGGGTAAAATATACCCTTATTAAATTGTACTGAAAATAAAACTCCTCTTAGGTGAAACCTTCAGTTTTAAAACACAAAACTTGACAGATCTATGGTGCAAAAGATAGTTTTGAGCTAGAATTTTGGCAACTTTTCTTTATCCATTTTTTTTTTTCACAGTCCCAAGTCATACCTCCTGAGAAATGCTGAAAGATTCTGGTTTAGTCCTTAGCCACATATTTGTGGTTATGAAAATGAGGGAAATCACATTTATATTATTTGCACATAATCCTAATATTCCTTCTCAAACTTCGAATTGACTAGTTGTGATAAAATGTGTTAATAAACCAAAGAAAATAGTTTTAGCTTATAGAAGTTTGTCAAATACAAGATTCTATCACACTGTTTTGGAATATACCTTAGAGATATCTAGTAGTGGATTTTAGAAGGTTTGGTTTGTAGGAGGATAAATGGACTTAAAGTTGGTTATAATCTAATCTGAGCACCCCATTCACTGCTGAGCAAACTGTCAGAGAAGTTAAGTGACTTGACCAGGATAAATAGAACAGATAGAACTATACTATAACATAAAGATTGTATAATCTGATTTTTTTTCCTGCTACTTCATACTTAAGATATAATTTATGCTGTAAGAAATAATAACATATGTAGAGATTCAAAGATTGGTATAATTGTGAACTCCAGAAAGTTTGAATTACAGTATGAATTGACTTGCACAACCAATGGGAAGTAGTTACCCTTTGTGAGCTTCACTTGATACTGACACATTATTTTATAAATAATCATTTTACTCTTATTTTTCTTGTTATACTTTTTGGTGCTAAGTAGAGTGAGCAGAACTTTTACAAATATTTCCTTGAAGTGAAATAAAAGTCGTTCAGTTGCGTCCAGATCTTTGCAATTCCATAGACTGTAGTCTGCCTGCTCCTCTATCCATAGAATTCTCCAGGCAAGAATACTGCAGTGGGTAGTCATTTCTTTCTCCAGGGCCCCGGTCTTCTCATTGCAGGAAGATTATTTATTATCTGAGCCACCAAGAAGCTCCAACAATTCCCATGTCTAGAATCTTTTTCTCCTGGTGCCAACATGACTGGGGTAAAATATACCCTTATTAAATTGTACTGAAAATAAAACTCCTCTTAGGTGAAACCTTCAGTTTTAAAACACAAAACTTGACAGATCTATGGTGCAAAAGATAGTTTTGAGCTAGAATTTTGGCAACTTTTCTTTATCCATTTTTTTTTTTCACAGTCCCAAGTCATACCTCCTGAGAAATGCTGAAAGATTCTGGTTTAGTCCTTAGCCACATATTTGTGGTTATGAAAATGAGGGAAATCACATTTATATTATTTGCACATAATCCTAATATTCCTTCTCAAACTTCGAATTGACTAGTTGTGATAAAATGTGTTAATAAACCAAAGAAAATAGTTTTAGCTTATAGAAGTTTGTCAAATACAAGATTCTATCACACTGTTTTGGAATATACCTTAGAGATATCTAGTAGTGGATTTTAGAAGGTTTGGTTTGTAGGAGGATAAATGGACTTAAAGTTGGTTATAATCTAATCTGAGCACCCCATTCACTGCTGAGCAAACTGTCAGAGAAGTTAAGTGACTTGACCAGGATAAATAGAACAGATAGAACTATACTATAACATAAAGATTGTATAATCTGATTTTTTTTCCTGCTACTTCATACTTAAGATATAATTTATGCTGTAAGAAATAATAACATATGTAGAGATTCAAAGATTGGTATAATTGTGAACTCCAGAAAGTTTGAATTACAGTATGAATTGACTTGCACAACCAATGGGAAGTAGTTACCCTTTGTGAGCTTCACTTGATACTGACACATTATTTTATAAATAATCATTTTACTCTTATTTTTCTTGTTATACTTTTTGGTGCTAAGTAGAGTGAGCAGAACTTTTACAAATATTTCCTTGAAGTGAAATAAAAGTCGTTCAGTTGCGTCCAGATCTTTGCAATTCCATAGACTGTAGTCTGCCTGCTCCTCTATCCATAGAATTCTCCAGGCAAGAATACTGCAGTGGGTAGTCATTTCTTTCTCCAGGGGATCTTCTCAACCCAAGGATCAAACCCAGGTCTTCCTCATTGCAGGAAGATTATTTATTATCTGAGCCACCAGGGAAGTCTCAAATATTTCCTTAGTGAAGATGATAAATTAAGACTAGAGCTCCAAAAATTTTGGAACATTTTTTCTGAATTTTCTCATTCATTTTAAAATAAATAACACCCATCTGCACATAATACGCAGTATGTCTAGAACATAACAGTACAGACTTTAAAAAATTTTTGTTTTATTTGCAAAATGTTTCTGACATGTGAATGCTATTTTCTGAATTATTGGAAAATATAAATGTATGCATAATTACAGTTTAAAATGAGATTATTTTGTGTTTGATATTTGAATATATGTCCAATTTAATGGGCTTATGTGTATTCATATGTTGAATGACAGGCTATCATATAGTGAAATACATGCATAATAGACTATTGTCAGAATAGTCTAATAGTTTTTGAAGTTTTCTAATTTCAAAGGTGTCTACATTTTTATGCCCTAAACCTACTGTTACTATGTACTTTGTTTTTAGTGTCTTGTAATAGACTAACCAATGATTTGCCCATCATTGCCCTCTGAGCATGAATTAGTGCACACTATGAAAACAGTGTACATTAGGCTAAATTATCTGATTGTAGACCATAACCAGAAGTTGTATTTTTAAAATAGAACTTTGATATTTCTGTGTCATGCTATTTACTTTCAGCTAAAAGTCAAGTGGTTTTCCAGATGGCTCAGTGGTAAAGAAGCTGCCTGCCAAAACAGAAGATGTAGAGAATGTGGGTTCAATCCCTGGGTTGGGAAGATTCCCCCTAGAGTAGGAAATGAGAACTCATGGCAGTATTCTTGCCTGAAAATCCCATGGACAGAGGAGCCTGGTGTGATACAGTCCATGGGGTCACACACACAGGGGACAAAAGTTAAGCAAATAAAAATGAATTGAGTTAGATTCTAGTTAAGAGAGATTCTCCTATCATTGGATATCCTTAGATAAGTTAGTCGCCTAGTCTGTTATGATTTATCTTTTCCAAGTGAACTCCCAAGACTACTGCCCTTAAGCTTATTGACTGTCTCAAAAAAGGTACTTTACACACTTAATTTCTTAATTATTATCCTGAAACATACTGAAAATGAATAAATAGGTTAAGTCGTTTGCTGATTTGTGCAAATAACCTAAAATTCATTGGCTCTGGAGTTATTTCAACTATCTTATTTTTAATTATCTTTCTTATAGAATGGCTTTAAATTCAACTCATATAATAAAGAAAATGGATATATTGGCACCCTTTCATTACTGTTTCCTGTTTCTTCTGGACACTATATGTGTTTTATCTTTCTGAGATTTTTGAGTAGCAGCTAAGTAGGCAATAACTAAGGACTAAATCATGAATAAATTCTCAGCATGAAGCTGATACTTAAAAGATATTTTTCAGTTAAAACTCAGCAATGCTGATGAAGGATTAATGTTAATGATGGTGAATAAAAGAAAAGCAAAAGCAATATATTAATTTTTTATAGGGACTGAGCCTTTTTTTTCATTAACCACAACTTTATGTTAATCGAATGAATGTTAGTCCCTCTATTTTTAAATTGATAGACTTTTATTATTTTAGAGTAACTTTAGGTTTAAGAAAATTTGAGAAGAAACTTCAGAGAGCTTCTAAATGACATAAGCAAGACAGCGGAATAGAAAGCTTTGGCTCCTTCTTCCCTCCATAAGCACAACATTCATAGGAAAACTCTCAGCAAATTAGAAATAGAGGGGAAATTCCTGAAGTTAATAAAGAAGGTCTACAGAAAACCTACAGTTAACATCATATTGAATGGTCAGAAACTTAAACATTTTTCTATTAAGATCAGGAACAAGACAAGGATGTCTCCTTCATCATTGTTTTCAATATAATACAGGAATATCTTGCTAATACTATAGAAAAAAAAGAAATAAAAATATACTTGTTGGAAAGGAAGAAATGAAACTTTGCTAGTAGGTGAAAAGATTTGTCTATCTAGAAAATCTGACAGACTTTTTTAAAGCACTGGAAATAAGAAATGGTTTTTATCAAGGTTACAAGACACAAAGTTAAGATACAGGAGTAAATCACTTTCCTATATATCAGTAACAAACAACGGAATTTGAAATTTAAAAAGTTAACAGCAACAGCCTTCAAAAATGAAATTTGTTGTTCAGTTGTTAAGTTGTGTCTGATATTTTGCAACTCTTGGATTGCAGCCCCCAGGCTCCTCAGTCCATGTGATTTCCCAGGCAAATATACTGGAGTGGGTTACCATTTTTTTCTCCAGGGGACCTTCTTGACCTAGGGATCTAACCCTTGTCTCTTGCATTGACAAGCAGATTCTTTACCAAGGCGCCACCAGGGAAGCCCCCAAAATGAAATATCTAGGTGTAAATTTAACAAATCTTGTACCAGACACATGTGAAAGAAACCAGAAATCTCTGAGGAAGAAGATCAAATAATAATAATAAAAACCCCCCAAAAGTCAATAGTATGCTGTCTACAAGAGACCCACTTTAGAGCCAAGAATACACAGGTATGCCTATGACGGATTCATATTGATGCATGGCAAAAACTATCACAATATTATAAAGCAATTATCCACACATCAAAATAAATCTTAAAGAACACACAGGTTGAAAATTAAGGGATATAAAAGGTATTGCACAGAAATGGAGAGCAAAATAGAGTAGAGGAGGGAATAAAGTAAAAAGAGAGTTTAACTCAGGAACTGTCTTGGGAAAGAACATTATATAATGATACAAGTGTCAAATCACCTGAAAGCTATAATAACTATATATACATCCAGCATCAAAGCATCTACATACACAAATCAAATATTGATAGAACTCAAGGTAGTAATAAAAAAACTATAAGATAATTGGATGTGACTTCTATAACCCACTTTCAATTGTGGATTCATGTTTTCAGTGTAAGACCTGAAACCATAAATGTCTCAGAAGAAAACACAGGAGAAAAATCTTATGACATTGGATTTGGCAAGATTTTTTGGATATGACAACAAAGTGCATGCCAAAATATATTCAAGTGTATGAAATTCTTTTAAATTTTGTATCAGAAGATATCATATATGTGTCACCGTGTCTTTTTATGCAAATATTTTTAAAAATCATAAAGAAAATGTAATACATATACCTGTATATAATAGACTACTATTCAACCAACTATAAAAAGGAACAAAATTGGGTCATTTGTAGACATGTGGATAGACCTGGACAGTGTCATACAGAATGAAGTCAGAAAGAGAAAAACAAATATATATTAATGCATATATGTGGAATCCAGAACAAAATGGTATAGATGATCATATTTGCAAAACAGAAATAGAGACACAGACTTAGAGAGCAAACATATGGACACAAGGGGGAAAGGGGATGGATTATTTGGAAGATTGAGATTGACTATATATATATATATACACATACATACATATATATATACACATACATATATATATGCTATTGATTCTATGTATAAAATAGACATTATCAAAAGGATAATGGCCACCCAGCTCTTACAGCTTCTGATTCTGCAAGCAAGGCTCTTGGAACTCACCAGTGTGTCTTAACAATGAATAGAAAGCTGAACAGACTTCAAGGACATTCTATAAGAGAGAGACAGACAAAGAGCCTACCACTGACGTCAAGATCAAAGAGACAAATACAAGGAGTCACAGCTAACCAGAGCAGAAGCACGCAAACAGAAACACCACAAAAACCAATGCTGGAGTAGGAAAACCTGAACTGTAATAGGCAACATTCTGGAGTCTCAGTGTGAATGATTCTGTGAGTTAAAAATTACTTACTTATAAGGGGCCCTCTAATACTGTCCAATTTTTGTCCCATGAGAATGTTTTACAGATTCCCACGGTAAAGTCACTGAAAAATGCCCTCACACTCCCAGGAAACAGAGGGGAAAATCGTTTAAAAATATACCAGAAGGACTTCCCTGGTGGTCCAGTGGTTAAAGAATACGCCTTCCAATGCAGAGGGCATGGATTCGATTCCTGGTCAGGGAATTAAGATCCCACATGAATTCAGGGCAACTAGGCCCTCCTGCCTCAAAAAAAAAAATTCCTTCACTGGACTAAGTTTAATAAATAAATAAATATTAAAAAGGCAAAGATATACCAGAAATTACTGTTCTTAACAATCCATGACTTCAGAGGGATTTACTTAATCAGATACCAACCTTCTGAGATTTTATCAGAGCCTAACTGAACTGAATGAAAAGATACGTACAACTTCAGCCAGCAACAGCCTTGCATATTTGGAAGATTGGAAACACCCAACTTGAGCCCACTCTAGTCATGTTAATTTCCCACCTAAGTGAGGAGAAAAAAAAATGTGAGAAAGTCTTGTAAGGCTTACAGTATGGAGGAATGGGTTCACTGAATAACTGAGACCTAATCATAAAACTACAGAACATTTTATCTTCCCCTACAAACCAATATATTGGTAAAGGCTATTTATAGAAATCCTTTTTATCCAGTTCATCATATCAAGCTGTCAAGAAAAAAATCAATAGTCATGCAAAAGACAAAAACTATAATTTGAAAAGATATAGCAAACATCAGAGCCTGACCTATCAGGATGCTGGAATAATCAGATAGGGAATTTACAAAAAAACTCTGATTAATATGCTAAGGTATTTAATGGATGAAGTAGCTATTATGCAAGAACAGAAGGGCAGTGCAGAAATCCTAAGAAGTACGCAAAAATTAGAGGTAAAAATTACTGTACCAATAATAAAAATGTCTCAAGTGATTCATTAGGAGACTGGATGTAGCTGAGTAAAGAATCTCTGCGCTAGAGGATAAACCAAAAGAATTTTGAAAACTGAAAAGTAAAGAAAACAGGTATTGAAAACTCACAGAACAGAATATTTAAGGTCTGTGGGACAATGACAAAAGTTGTAACATACACACAATGGGAATACCATGAAGAGAAAATAGATAAAGGAGCAGAAGAATATTAAAGACGTAATGATTCAGAATTATCCCAAATTAAAATTAGACACCAAACCAAATGTCCAGGAAGCTCAGAGAATACCAAGGAGGATAAATATCAATAATCAATGCCTAGCCATATCATTTATAAGCAACAAAAAAATCAAATATAAAAAATATACTGAAGGAAACTGCAGGGGGAAAACATCTTATCTACAGAGGAACAAAGTTAAGATTTATATCTATGCTTTTCCTCAGAAACTATACAAACAAGAAGAGAATGAAATATTTGAAGTATTGAGAGAAATACACCATCAACTTAAAATACTGCACCCTGTGAAATTATCCAGTGAGGAAGAAATACTTTCTTGGATAAACAAAAGTTGAGGAATTTGTTGCCAATAATCCAGCCTTGCAAGGAATATTAAAAAAGTTCTTTAAAGAGAAGGAAAATAATATTGGTCAGGAACTTGGATATACATATAATAAGAAAGAGCATTAAAGAAGTAACAAATGAAGCCAAAATGTATACATTAACTTTTCTTGTTATTAATTGATCTAACAGATCATAATGTATTCACATATTAATAGCAACATTATATTTGATTAAATATACTTACATGTAAGTAAAATTAATGACATCAGTAATATCAGGGATGAGGGCAGAATTAGGGTTGTTATTGTAAGGTAGTGTTACTATCCATTATTTACATGAAAATGGATCATATGATCATAAGTCATATATACAAATAAATGAAAGAATAAATATGTATCAGGCTAACACCAATCAAAAGAAGGAGAGCTATATTAATTTCATAAAGCAGGCTTTTAAATAAGGAATGTTGTCAAGGATAAAGAAGGACATTGCATAATGATAAAGGGATTTATTCTTTAATCAGACATAATAATTCTTAATTTGTATGCAACTAACCACAGAGGGGAAAACAAGCTAGATTCATTCTCTATTATAGTTGGAAATCTCAACATCTCTCTATCAGAAACAGCAATAGCGAAAACTCACAGAAGAATATTTATGGTCTGTGGGACAATGACAAAAGTTGTAACATACACACAATGGGAATACCATGAAGAGAAAATAGATAAAGGAGCAGAAGAATATTAAAGACGTAATGATTCAGAATTATCCCAAATTAAAATTAGACACCAAACCAAATGTCCAGGAAGCTCAGAGAATACCAAGGAGGATAAATATCAATAATCAATGCCTAGCCATATCATTTATAAGCAACAAAAAAATCAAATATAAAAAATATACTGAAGGAAACTGCAGGGGGAAAACATCTTATCTACAGAGGAACAAAGTTAAGATTTATATCTATGCTTTTCCTCAGAAACTATACAAACAAGAAGAGAATGAAATATTTGAAGTATTGAGAGAAATACACCATCAACTTAAAATACTGCACCCTGTGAAATTATCCAGTGAGGAAGAAATACTTTCTTGGATAAACAAAAGTTGAGGAATTTGTTGCCAATAATCCAGCCTTGCAAGGAATATTAAAAAAGTTCTTTAAAGAGAAGGAAAATAATATTGGTCAGGAACTTGGATATACATATAATAAGAAAGAGCATTAAAGAAGTAACAAATGAAGCCAAAATGTATACATTAACTTTTCTTGTTATTAATTGATCTAACAGATCATAATGTATTCACATATTAATAGCAACATTATATTTGATTAAATATACTTACATGTAAGTAAAATTAATGACATCAGTAATATCAGGGATGAGGGCAGAATTAGGGTTGTTATTGTAAGGTAGTGTTACTATCCATTATTTACATGAAAATGGATCATATGATCATAAGTCATATATACAAATAAATGAAAGAATAAATATGTATCAGGCTAACACCAATCAAAAGAAGGAGAGCTATATTAATTTCATAAAGCAGGCTTTTAAATAAGGAATGTTGTCAAGGATAAAGAAGGACATTGCATAATGATAAAGGGATTTATTCTTTAATCAGACATAATAATTCTTAATTTGTATGCAACTAACCACAGAGCATCAAGCTAGGTGGGGCAAAATCTTAGAACAGCAAGGAGAAATAGATTCATTCTCTATTATAGTTGGAAATCTCAACATCTCTCTATCAGAAACAGACAAATCCAGCACAAAAGTAAACTCGAAATGGATCACAGAACAAAATATAAAGTGCAAACCTAGTAACCTCCTATATGATAAAATAGAAGAAAACTAAAAACAACAGTGTGAGATACCACTACATATTTATAAAAAATATTGAATTCCAAACAATGACAGAATCAAATTCTGGAAGGATGTAGACTAACATATATTCTTATTCATGCAAAACGGTACAGCCACTTTGGAAGACAGTTTGGTAGTTTCTTAAAAAAGTGAAATACTCTTGCCTTATGATCCAGCAGTCATATTTGTTGGTATTTACGTCATTAACTAACAGTATTTACATCATTAACTAACAGGATCTTATTGACAGTTACACAGGACTTTACCCAACAAGAGCAGAGTACACATTCTTTTCAAGTATCCATGAAACGTATGCAAGATTGATTATATCCTGGACTTCAAAACAAATCTCAACAATTAAAAATAATTGAAATTATACAGAGTCTACTCTCAGACCAAAAAGGATCAAATTATAAATAAGATAAATGTAATAAGAATAAGTTCAAATACTTGGAAACAAACCATACCATTCTAAATGTTTCATGGATCAAAGATGGAATCTCAAAGGAAGTAAAAACACATTGAAATGGCTGGAAATGAAAATACAACATAGCTAAATTAGGGCAACATGGTGAAAGTGGTGTGCAGACAGATATCACTAGCACTAAATACTTACATTAGAAAAGAGGAAAAGTCCCGAATCACTAATCTAAGCTTACACTTTAAAAACCTAATAAAAAGAAGTTGAATAAACTCAAAGCAGGCAGAAAGAAGGATATAAGAAAGATAAAACCACAGTTCACCCAGTATGAAATGGATAATCTGAATACTCCTACAGGAAAAGGGCAGGGCTTTATCCAGGGAGTGGAAGGCCATCCCCTCTTTATTCCATTTTGGTTTTTAATGTATGGTACTGACTGCCAATAATGCGTCATTTGATATACTAATAAAGTAAAATGAATGTATAAGGAGAACAAATTTTAATAAAATTTATGTTGTAATTTAAATCTTCCAAAAAAGAAGTCTGCTATGCCAAAATGGTGTCATTGGTGATTTCTCACAAAAAATTTAAAGAAGAATTAACATAAATTCCAGACAATAGAAGAGGAAGACACAATTCCTGATTCATTTTATGAAGCTAGCATTACTTAATGTTAAAATAAAAGATGATAAAAAGAAAAAAAACATGGACCAATATCCCTCATGAATATAGATACAAACATTTTAAATAAAATACTGGCAAAAGCAGAGTTTATCTTGGGGGAAACTAACATATTTTTTAAAAATCCAGCATTTTTTCTAAAAAGTGAAATACTCTTGCCTTATGATCCAGCAGTCATATTTGTTGGTATTTACGTCATTAACTAACAGTATTTACATCATTAACTAACAGGATCTTATTGACAGTTACACAGGACTTTACCCAACAAGAGCAGAGTACACATTCTTTTCAAGTATCCATGAAACGTATGCAAGATTGATTATATCCTGGACTTCAAAACAAATCTCAACAATTAAAAATAATTGAAATTATACAGAGTCTACTCTCAGACCAAAAAGGATCAAATTATAAATAAGATAAATGTAATAAGAATAAGTTCAAATACTTGGAAACAAACCATACCATTCTAAATGTTTCATGGATCAAAGATGGAATCTCAAAGGAAGTAAAAACACATTGAAATGGCTGGAAATGAAAATACAACATAGCTAAATTAGGGCAACATGGTGAAAGTGGTGTGCAGACAGATATCACTAGCACTAAATACTTACATTAGAAAAGAGGAAAAGTCCCGAATCACTAATCTAAGCTTACACTTTAAAAACCTAATAAAAAGAAGTTGAATAAACTCAAAGCAGGCAGAAAGAAGGATATAAGAAAGATAAAACCACAGTTCACCCAGTATGAAATGGATAATCTGAATACTCCTACAGGAAAAGGGCAGGGCTTTATCCAGGGAGTGGAAGGCCATCCCCTCTTTATTCCATTTTGGTTTTTAATGTATGGTACTGACTGCCAATAATGCGTCATTTGATATACTAATAAAGTAAAATGAATGTATAAGGAGAACAAATTTTAATAAAATTTATGTTGTAATTTAAATCTTCCAAAAAAGAAGTCTGCTATGCCAAAATGGTGTCATTGGTGATTTCTCACAAAAAATTTAAAGAAGAATTAACATAAATTCCAGACAATAGAAGAGGAAGACACAATTCCTGATTCATTTTATGAAGCTAGCATTACTTAATGTTAAAATAAAAGATGATAAAAAGAAAAAAAACATGGACCAATATCCCTCATGAATATAGATACAAACATTTTAAATAAAATACTGGCAAAAGCAGAGTTTAGCGATATACAAAAATAATTATATAGTATGACCAAATGCACATTATTTCTGGTTTTGTGAATGATTCAATAACAGAAAATTATTCATTATAATTGATGTTAATAAGTTAAAGAATAAAATCACATGATCATGATCACATGATATATAGAAGCATTTAATATTCATTCACGGTAATGACTCCCTAAATACTATAAATAAAGGGGCATTATTTCCTCACCTTGATAGAGAATCTACAAAATTCTTCAACTTTAGGCTGAAGGTTTTCCCCTTATAATCAAGAACAAGCAAAGGATATCCATTTATATCATCCTTATTCAAGACAGTGCATAGCAGTGCAATAAAACAACAAATGGTGCTGGATTGGGGAAAAATATGAATCTCAATCTACATCTCACACTTTATAAAAACTGACTCAAAATGCACCATGAACTTATATATGAAACATAAAACTATTCGACAAAAAATTTTAAAGCTATAGTTATTGAAGGTGGATAAGTTCAGAGGTCTATTGTGCAATATAGTGCCTATAGTTAATATTACATGGCTGTGGCCTGAAAAATTTGAGACTATATCTTATGCTAAGTGTTCTTTACACACTCACACAAATATTTTGGAGGTGATAGCTATGTTTACTATCTTGATTGTAGTGATGGCATCATATGTGTGTGTGTGTGTGTGTCTGTGCTCAATCATGTCTGATTTTTTATGGCTCCCTGAATTGTAGCCCACCAGGCTCCTCTGTCCATGGAATTTTCCAGGCAAAAATAATGGAGTGGGTTACTATTTCTTCCTCCAGGGTATCTGCCTGACTCAGGGATTAGACTCACATCTCTTGCATCTCATGCATTGGCAGGTGGATTCTTTACCACTAGCACTACCTGGGAAGCCCTTGGTGATGGTGTCATAGGTACATGTATATGTCCAAACTCACAAAATTTATAAAATAAATACATGCAACCTTGTGCATATCAAGTGCATGTCAATAAAATGGAAAAAAACGAGAAGATCTTTGACAACTAAGACTAAGCAGAGAGTTTTTAGACTTGACATCAAAAGCATAAAACTCAAAAATAAAAATTATAAGCTTGGTGTAATCAGAAGTTAAAAAAACCTTTGGCTGGAAAATACTGTTAGGATGAAAAGACTAGCTATAGAGTGGGAGAAAATATTTGAAATCACATATCTGACATGCGACTGCCATTTAGTATATATAAATAACTCTCAAAACTCAATAGTTAAGAAGTAAGCAAACCAATTAGAATGTAAGCAAAAGATACAAACAGACATTTCACCAAAGAAGATGTACAGATGGCAAATAAGCACATAAAAAGTTTGTTCACCATCATTAACCATCAGGAAAATGCAAATTAAGACATAATGAGATACCAATACGCACTTATCTGAATGACTACACTAAAAATTAGTGACAACATCAAATACTGGTGAGAATGTGAGGAAACTAGATCATTATGCATTACTGGTAGGAATGTAAAATTGTATAGACACCGTGGAAAACAATTTGACATTTTCTTCAAAAAAGTATAAACTACCATACAACTTAGCAACATATTTCTGAGTGTTTATCCCAAAGATATGGACAAATTTTCACACAAATGCTGTGTATCAATATTTATAGCAGTTTTATTCATAAGAGCTGAAAACTGCAAACAATCCAAATCTTTTCAATGAGTAAGTAGATTTAAAAAACATGCAAAACTCTGATGCATCCATTCCATTCTATTGTGAGCTGAATCGAATAATATCCCTACAAAAGCTCATGTTGAAACTTTAAGCCCCTAGTACCACAGGATGAGACTGTATTTAGATATAAAATTTTTATAGCAATGGTTAAGTTAAAATGCAATCATTATGGTGGGCCTTAATCCAAAATGACTGCTGTTTAGAAAGAAAAGGAACTTCAGGAAACAAACAAACAAAAAAGGTGCATCAGAAGACAGTGTAAAGATACAAGGAGAAGATGTTCTCTACAAGCTAAGGCGAGAAGCCTGGAGCAGATTATTCCCTTATAACTCTCAGAAGAAAGCAATCCAGTGGATACCTTGATCTCAGACTTCCGATCTCTGGGACTATAAGAAAATTAATTTCTGTTGTTTAAGTACCCAGTCTATGATATTTTTTGTGGCATCCCTAGCAAACTAACACAGATTGATGTGTCAACCTGACTAGGCCACAGCACTCAGTTCTTTGGTCAAATGCCAGTCTAGACGTTTTTGTAAAAGTATTTTTATATGAGATTAATATTTAAATCATCATTCTTTCATTAAAACGTAATGTGGGTGGCCTTTATCCAATCAGTGAAAGCCTTAAGAGAAAAACAAGACTGAAGTTCTCTGAAGAGGGAATTCTGCCTCCTGAGTGCCTTCTGACTTGAACTGCAACATCAGCTCTTCTCTGGGTCTTCAGGATAATGGCCTACCTTGTAGGTTTTGGACTTTGTAGCTTCCACAACTGTTTGAGATTTAAAATCTCTCACCCTCCACAACATACATATTCTATTAGCTCGGTTTCATTAGGGAACTTTGATTAGCACACATATAGTATTACTAAGTTATAAAGATGAATATCTATTGCAACAACCTGGATGAATCATTAGAGAACAATACTGAATAAAAAAATGCCAATTCCAAAATTTCCCTATGGTATACTTATATTTGTATACAACTCTTGCAGTGACAATAGTATAACAATGGAGAACAGATTAGTAGTTAACAGAGTTTAAAAAGGGTGTGAGTTCAAAGTAAAAGTAAATGGTCATTGCATAGTCTAGTTGTTTTTAAACATAGCTGCTCATTAGAAACACATCTGGAGTTAGAGAGAGAGAGAAGAAAAGCAATACCTGTGCATTTGTATTTTTCAAAAAAGAATCCAACATAATTCTGATATGCATTTGGATTTTAAAATATGATAAAACCTTTATTTTTATCCAGTTTTCCACTTTTTCTATTTCATATTTAGTGCATGCATTTCATTTAGCTTATGTTTTCCACTTTCTCCTCTTTTTTGTTGCTGCTATTGTTGTTCTTTCTCAAGTGAAATAGAAAAGCTTTTGTATACATATATATGTACATGAATAGTATGTATTAATATAATATAGTATAATATAATATAATATATATGCACATAATATGATATGTATAATAGGTGAGATAATATGTATAAAATATGTATATATAATATAGTATATATTAATATAATACATATACAGCTAAAAATTATGACATTTTGATTCCACTTGTTTGACTTAGTATGAATAGGATGCTAGATTTCTAATCTATATTCACTCAAAATTTGCTATAGTTCCATGTATTTTGACAACTGGTATTATTGCTGAAAGTCTAGAAAATGTATTATTATTATCTTAGTGATCTAAGATATTGACTGGTTTGAACTTAGTGACTGATTTGAACCCCTTGAGGTCCAAGAGACTCTCAAAAGTGTTCTCCAGCACCACAAATTGAAAACTTCAATTCTTCAGTGCTCAACCTTGTTTATGAAAGACTGTAGACTATTGGGGAAACCTGGTGTCTCCGTATAAATAATCTGCCTGCCAATGCAGCAGCCACAGAAATGGGATGAATCCCTGGGTCAGGTAGATCCTCTGAAGAAGGAAATGACAACCCACTCCAGTATTCTTGCTGAAATAGTCCTGTGGACAGAGGAGCTTGGAGAGCCACAGTCAGTGGGGTCAGAAAAAGTCAGATACAACTGAAGTGACTGAAGACACACACACACACACTTTCTTCTTTTTGATCCATTCTCACATCCATACATGACTCCTGGAAAAACCATAGATTTGACTATATGAACCTTTGTTGGCAAAGTGATATCTCTACATTTTAATATGCTATCTAGATTTATCATAGTCTTCTTACAAGAATCTAGTGTCTTTTAATTTCATAGCTACACTCACCTTTTGCAATGATTTTAGAGCCCAGGAAAATAAAATCAGTCATTGCTTCCAATTTGTCCCTTTCTACTTGCTATGAAGTGATGGCACCAGATGCCATGATCTTAGATTTTTGAAAGTTGAATTTCAAATCAGATTTTTCACCATCCTCTTTCACCCTTATCAAGAGGATATTTAGTTCCTTTTACTTTCTGTCATTAGAGTGGCATCATCTGAATATCTGAGGTTGTTTGTATTTCTCCCTTCAATCTTGATTCCAGCTTGCACTTCATTTAGCCTGGCATTTCGCATAATGCACTCTGCATATAAATTAAATAAGCAGAGTGACAATATATAGCATTGTTGCACTTTTTATGCTAATTTTAAACCAGTCAGTTTTTCCATGTCCATTCAAATTGTTACTTCTTAAACCATATACAGGTTTCTCAGGAGACAGGTAAGATTGTTTGGGTACTCCTATATAAGAATTAGCCACAGCTTTCTTTTTGTGATCCACACAGTCTATGAAGCAGAAATAGATGTTTTAATAGAATTCCAATGCTTTCTCCAAGATCAAATGAATGTTGACGATCTGATCTCTGGCTCCCCTGCCTCTTGTGGGTTCACATACTGCTGAAGCCTAGTTTGAATGATTTTGAGCATAATCTTACTAGCATGTGAAATAAATGAAAATATATGATAGTTGGAAGATTTTTCCTTTCTTTTGGGATCAGAATGAAAATGGACCTTTTCCAGTCCTGTGACCACTGCTGAGTTTCCCAAATTTGTTGGCATATTGAGCGCAGCGCTTTAAGAGCATCATCTTTTTGACTTTTAAATAGCTCAGTTGGAAATTCATCACCTCCACCAGAATTGTTCATAATAATTCTTCCTAAGGCCCACATGACCTCACACTCTAATATGTCTTGGTCTAGGTGAGTTAACACACCATCATGGTTATGTGGTTCATCAAGACCTTTTTTGTACAGTTCTTTGGTATATCCTTGCAACCACTTCTTAATCTCTTCTGGTTCTATTAGGTCCTTACAGTTTCTGTCCTTTATTGTGCCTATTTTTTCATGAAATATTCCCTTTATATCTCCAATTTTCTTGAATATTCATTGGAAAGATTGATGCTAGAGTTGAAGCTCGAAAACTTTGGCTACCTGATATGAAGAGATGACTCATTGGAAAAATCCCGGATGCTGGGGCAAATAGAAGGCTGAAGGAGAAGGGACGACAGAAGACGAGATGGGCCATGTTTCTTAGATTTTTGAAAGTTGAATTTCAAATCAGATTTTTCACCATCCTCTTTCACCCTTATCAAGAGGATATTTAGTTCCTTTTACTTTCTGTCATTAGAGTGGCATCATCTGAATATCTGAGGTTGTTTGTATTTCTCCCTTCAATCTTGATTCCAGCTTGCACTTCATTTAGCCTGGCATTTCGCATAATGCACTCTGCATATAAATTAAATAAGCAGAGTGACAATATATAGCATTGTTGCACTTTTTATGCTAATTTTAAACCAGTCAGTTTTTCCATGTCCATTCAAATTGTTACTTCTTAAACCATATACAGGTTTCTCAGGAGACAGGTAAGATTGTTTGGGTACTCCTATATAAGAATTAGCCACAGCTTTCTTTTTGTGATCCACACAGTCTATGAAGCAGAAATAGATGTTTTAATAGAATTCCAATGCTTTCTCCAAGATCAAATGAATGTTGACGATCTGATCTCTGGCTCCCCTGCCTCTTGTGGGTTCACATACTGCTGAAGCCTAGTTTGAATGATTTTGAGCATAATCTTACTAGCATGTGAAATAAATGAAAATATATGATAGTTGGAAGATTTTTCCTTTCTTTTGGGATCAGAATGAAAATGGACCTTTTCCAGTCCTGTGACCACTGCTGAGTTTCCCAAATTTGTTGGCATATTGAGCGCAGCGCTTTAAGAGCATCATCTTTTTGACTTTTAAATAGCTCAGTTGGAAATTCATCACCTCCACCAGAATTGTTCATAATAATTCTTCCTAAGGCCCACATGACCTCACACTCTAATATGTCTTGGTCTAGGTGAGTTAACACACCATCATGGTTATGTGGTTCATCAAGACCTTTTTTGTACAGTTCTTTGGTATATCCTTGCAACCACTTCTTAATCTCTTCTGGTTCTATTAGGTCCTTACAGTTTCTGTCCTTTATTGTGCCTATTTTTTCATGAAATATTCCCTTTATATCTCCAATTTTCTTGAATATTCATTGGAAAGATTGATGCTAGAGTTGAAGCTCGAAAACTTTGGCTACCTGATATGAAGAGATGACTCATTGGAAAAATCCCGGATGCTGGGGCAAATAGAAGGCTGAAGGAGAAGGGGACGACAGAAGACGAGATGGTTGGATGGCATCACTGACTCAATGGACATGAGTTTGAACAAGTTCCAGGAGATGGTGAAGGACAGGGAAGCCTGATGTACTTCAGTCCACGGGGTCACAAATAGTCTGCCGTGACTGAGTGACTTTCCTGAACTGAACTGCATCCATGATCCTTCACCCTCAACCTTGCATAAAACTCCTATATGTGATAATGATATGGGGTTATCTGTCATTCTTTTCCATTGTTATTAGCGTCTTTATCTTCCATTCTATGCATTCTTGTTTATTTACATATCACTTTCTGTGTATGATTTCCTGGCACATAGTAGGAAGTCAGTAAGTGATGGTGGTGGTGGTTTATTTGTGCTTTTCATTATTATTATTATAATCATTAAGAGTAACAGTGTATACATTGATCTCAGATCATTTGTATTCATTACATCTCAGCTTTCTTTTCCCATAACTAAGAGAATGAAGTAGAGTTTGGTATAGCTTCTTTCCACCTGGACATCTTTGGTATACTTCGTAATTGTATAACTGAAATCACACAGGTACTTGGTGTCATATTCCTGCATCATTATTTCAGCTACCACTGAAATGAAAATGGGTGAAGTTCTTTCTCAAAAAGTTTTATATGTCTGTAGTATAGATGAGTACATAAGATGGGAAATTCCTTATACATGATCCTGCATAGACCTCCTGAATGAAGTTTTTTATTGTGATATGTGATAATGATACAGCCTTATCTGCCATCCTTTCAATTATCATCTTAACATTCCTTTCTATGTGTTCTTGTTTATTTATTTATCAATTTCTATATATGATTGCCTCATTTAGATTCTGAATTCATTTGCCACCACAAAAACCATTTATTTCATTGAATATTGTGCAGTGAGAAGCTGAATCATCACTCTTTTTGCATATTGTTCTGAATTTTTTCCTAAATCTATGAAGCTACTATCACCACAGCCCAAACTTACAATTATACAGAATCAGTTCTGAAGAGTTAAATAATATCAATTTGCCAAACAGCTAAAGGATGTGAAATCCACATCCTTCCATAGTAGCCTTACTGTGATATATATTAAGCCTGATATATTTAGAAGTGAACCAGAATTCCTTTGAACCTGACCTTTCTAAGGTTCCTGTGGGGAGAGGGAACCTCAATAGCCATGTCTTCTGTCCTGTCACCTTTCAAATGCTCAGATTGCCAATAGCCTTTTCAGTTTGTCTGTGATGATGAGACAAGCTGTTAACAGTCTTTGTCATTTCAATTTTTCACACATTTTCTTTTTGTAACAGTTCTTGCCATTGCATTTTTCACACATTTCCTCTCTTTCACTCTCACTCCCTCATTCTCTTTCTCCTTATGTGTGTGTGTGTGATTTCTAAGTGAGTAAAAACTACTCTCAGCAGCCAGCTACCACAGGTAACTCAGCTGTAAGAAAAGCACAGCTTCAGAATTGTCAAACAAAATAAAAATAAAGTAAATCCCAAAGTAACCAGTTGGCTATAATTAGGCCTTGGGATCCCACTCTAGCTATACCAAGTTGCCATGGTTTATCAGGGAAGTCGGAGGTAGGAAGACATTTTGCCTCCACTTCTGCAGCCACTCTCACGGGAACACATCAAAAGAATATTTACTGAAGCTTGCTGTGTAAGGGGTGATTACCAAAGAGAAGTTAAAGCCAGCTCAGGCCACCTGCTCTTTTGACACTTGTGGGAAGACACAGTTACTATCATGATCAGAGATAATTTGTAGCAGATGCTATGAATATACCTACTGTAAGCATTATTTATCCACTTATGACTATCCTATGAAATTCAAAACAATACTCGCTCAAGCTCTAGAGAGGTAGTAGGAAGAGTGACTCTCATAATTTTGCCCCAAAGAGTGTTTCTTCAATGAAGGTCAAGAGGAATGGGTGAAATGAAAACAATTGACTGATCTTTGTATTTTATGTTAGTAAAATTACAATGGACAGTGCTGTGAAAATGATCTATCGGTTAAACAGGAAACATATCCAAAATCAAGTCTATTCTTTTCAGGGAATAGGATTCCCTCTAAAAGTAACTAGTCTATTGAGTCTGATTTGCTCCATTGTATTTTTTGGTAGAGTCAGGTAGCGAGAAAACAACTTTGGAATCTAACTTTGAAACATGATGAGCCAGCTTCTCCCATATCCTGAGCTATTCCTAGGTGGGTGGTACACTAAGCATTTACTTTTTCAGACCTCCAAGCTCTGTTGAAATGGGTTTAATAAGTCCTACCCTGAGAACCTGAAAATAAGAATGCTTAATATACTTCCCAACAGTACCTTTTAGGCCCCAGGAGAATGTACCTTTTTATTTCTCTCCATATGAGTAGTAAATTAAAAAAAAAGTGTTCCTTTGAATTTATTTCAGTCCCAAACATCAACCCTTGAGACGTGCAGAGCTTATATTCACATTCAGACAAACCACAGCACAGCTAACACTTTCCCTTATTACTTGTAACCCCTAACTGGCTTTTCCTGCTGTGGGCTCAGCATCCTAATCCATACAGTGTGACCCTTTGCCTTTGTAGTTCCTGTTGTTCAATAAGGGAAATGAAGTGGCCAGCACTTCGCTGTAGGAATTTCTGTTCCATGTTGAGAAATGCTTTTGCTTTAAGACCCTTATAATATTTTACTTCAGTGGGAGGGAGAAAAAACAAGCAGTGATCATTTTCACAACACTATAAATTTGCAAACTACTTAGCAGAAGTTAAAAGAAAAGTAGAATGATTAAGAGGAGGATAGGTTTGAACAGAAAATTTGAAGGAGTTAAATATTTAGGGCTGGATAAATAAAGTCTGTTCATTTAGAACTGGAAATGAAATTATACAGTTTTCTGAAGAAGGAAGATGAGTATTTAAAGTGGATTTTGCTAGGAGAATTGACAAAACATTGAGATTGACTAGTGGTATCTATTTGTTTTTTGAATTTTACTTAATGAAAAGAGCACAACTCTGAATTGGGAACTGAGTATGACCTACTTTTGCTGATTACTAGCTATGTGATTTCATCATTCACTTTGAGGTCTCAGTCCTTATCTATAAAATAAGGGATTTGAGGATGATTTCATAGGTCACTTTTTGCTCTGCCATATGTTTTGCTTGGACAAAACCGGTATTCTGGTGATTCACCCTTTTCTATCGGTTAAACAGGAAACATAAACTATTCTTTTCAGGGAATAGGATTCCCTCTAAAAGTAACTAGTCTATTGAGTCTGATTTGCTCCATTGTATTTTTTGGTAGAGTCAGGTAGCGAGAAAACAACTTTGGAATCTAACTTTGAAACATGATGAGCCAGCTTCTCCCATATCCTGAGCTATTCCTAGGTGGGTGGTACACTAAGCATTTACTTTTTCAGACCTCCAAGCTCTGTTGAAATGGGTTTAATAAGTCCTACCCTGAGAACCTGAAAATAAGAATGCTTAATATACTTCCCAACAGTACCTTTTAGGCCCCAGGAGAATGTACCTTTTTATTTCTCTCCATATGAGTAGTAAATTAAAAAAAAAGTGTTCCTTTGAATTTATTTCAGTCCCAAACATCAACCCTTGAGACGTGCAGAGCTTATATTCACATTCAGACAAACCACAGCACAGCTAACACTTTCCCTTATTACTTGTAACCCCTAACTGGCTTTTCCTGCTGTGGGCTCAGCATCCTAATCCATACAGTGTGACCCTTTGCCTTTGTAGTTCCTGTTGTTCAATAAGGGAAATGAAGTGGCCAGCACTTCGCTGTAGGAATTTCTGTTCCATGTTGAGAAATGCTTTTGCTTTAAGACCCTTATAATATTTTACTTCAGTGGGAGGGAGAAAAAACAAGCAGTGATCATTTTCACAACACTATAAATTTGCAAACTACTTAGCAGAAGTTAAAAGAAAAGTAGAATGATTAAGAGGAGGATAGGTTTGAACAGAAAATTTGAAGGAGTTAAATATTTAGGGCTGGATAAATAAAGTCTGTTCATTTAGAACTGGAAATGAAATTATACAGTTTTCTGAAGAAGGAAGATGAGTATTTAAAGTGGATTTTGCTAGGAGAATTGACAAAACATTGAGATTGACTAGTGGTATCTATTTGTTTTTTGAATTTTACTTAATGAAAAGAGCACAACTCTGAATTGGGAACTGAGTATGACCTACTTTTGCTGATTACTAGCTATGTGATTTCATCATTCACTTTGAGGTCTCAGTCCTTATCTATAAAATAAGGGATTTGAGGATGATTTCATAGGTCACTTTTTGCTCTGCCATATGGCAATTTCATAGTTCTTGAATTTTCTATTGTGGTAGTCATTATTATTGATCACCAGGTATTCCTGGTGCTCTATATTCTGGACTTTTTTTTGGCACCCTCATGCTTGAGTGGAGCTCTGTGACTTGCTTTTGTAAATTAGAACTTTGTGATGTGATAATATGTCACTTCTGGGACAGAGCATTCATTTGCTTGTGTAAGACCTTCCACAAATATGTTTCTCTTTTGCATAGCCAGAAAAATCAAGATGAAGGCTACTCTGTTAACTTAAATCTATGAGGTATTACCATGAATAACATGGGTTTGATATGCAAGACATGTAACATGAGTAAACAATAAACATTTACAATCTTAATACACTGAGTTTGAGGATTTGTCTGGTGTTGCAGCATAGTCTAACCTATGTTTATCAATGTACCTGCCTCAACATGGTGTTTTCTACAACCTTTGCAGATATCCCCCCTTCAACTGATGGTGTTAAAAATTGTCAACAAAATTGTTTACTTTTTAGGAGAAAGTTTTGAAAGAGTGACAGGGTATAATAGAGAAAGAAGGAAGTAAGAATTAGTTTTAAACTCTCTTAAGTATAGTAAGATTAGTGGTTCTATAACACATAGGTCTTAGAATTCCCTGGTGGCTCAGTTGCTAAAGAATCTGCCTATGATGCAGGAGACCTGGGTTTGAATCTTGGGTTGGGAAGATTCTGTGGAGAAGGAAATCACATCCCATTCCAGTATTCTCGCCTGGGAAATGCCATGGGCAGAGGAGCCTGGTGGGCTACAGTCTATGAGATTCCAAGATTCTGATACAACTTAGCAACTAAACCACCAGTGCGTATGTGCTCAGTGGCTTCAGTCATGTCTGACTCTTTGTGACCCTATGGACTGTAGCCCACCAAGCTCCTCTGTCCATGGGGAGTCTCCAAGAACAAATATTGGAATGGGTTGCCATGCCCTTCTCCAGGGTATCTTCCTGACCCAGGGATAGCTATGTGATTTCATCATTCACTTTGAGGTCTCAGTCCTTATCTATAAAATAAGGGATTTGAGGATGATTTCATAGGTCACTTTTTGCTCTGCCATATGGCAATTTCATAGTTCTTGAATTTTCTATTGTGGTAGTCATTATTATTGATCACCAGGTATTCCTGGTGCTCTATATTCTGGACTTTTTGGCACCCTCATGCTTGAGTGGAGCTCTGTGACTTGCTTTTGTAAATTAGAACTTTGTGATGTGATAATATGTCACTTCTGGGACAGAGCATTCATTTGCTTGTGTAAGACCTTCCACAAATATGTTTCTCTTTTGCATAGCCAGAAAAATCAAGATGAAGGCTACTCTGTTAACTTAAATCTATGAGGTATTACCATGAATAACATGGGTTTGATATGCAAGACATGTAACATGAGTAAACAATAAACATTTACAATCTTAATACACTGAGTTTGAGGATTTGTCTGGTGTTGCAGCATAGTCTAACCTATGTTTATCAATGTACCTGCCTCAACATGGTGTTTTCTACAACCTTTGCAGATATCCCCCCTTCAACTGATGGTGTTAAAAATTGTCAACAAAATTGTTTACTTTTTAGGAGAAAGTTTTGAAAGAGTGACAGGGTATAATAGAGAAAGAAGGAAGTAAGAATTAGTTTTAAACTCTCTTAAGTATAGTAAGATTAGTGGTTCTATAACACATAGGTCTTAGAATTCCCTGGTGGCTCAGTTGCTAAAGAATCTGCCTATGATGCAGGAGACCTGGGTTTGAATCTTGGGTTGGGAAGATTCTGTGGAGAAGGAAATCACATCCCATTCCAGTATTCTCGCCTGGGAAATGCCATGGGCAGAGGAGCCTGGTGGGCTACAGTCTATGAGATTCCAAGATTCTGATACAACTTAGCAACTAAACCACCAGTGCGTATGTGCTCAGTGGCTTCAGTCATGTCTGACTCTTTGTGACCCTATGGACTGTAGCCCACCAAGCTCCTCTGTCCATGGGGAGTCTCCAAGAACAAATATTGGAATGGGTTGCCATGCCCTTCTCCAGGGTATCTTCCTGACCCAGGGATAGAGCCCAAGTCTACTGTATTGCAGGTGTATTTTTCACTCACTGTGCCACCTGAGAAACCCCAACCACCAATACATAGGTCTTAATTAGGCAAAAACCAGTAATAATTAGTACATTTGAACAATGTACACTACAAATCTTTTATTTTTGGTTATACTAACCACAAAGTAGATGCAATTAATAGTTGATCTTCTTGGTGGGTTCAGTGGTATTCAACAGTTAGCAGGCATGAATACTTTACAGAAGTTACAGAACATGGCCACGCTGGCAGTGGCTACAGCTGCAGCCAGACCTCAGCAACCACCACTAATGCAAATCCTCTCTCCACTATGAGCAGCGCCCTGGGAGCCCTTACCAGCCCTCTGGCTGCTTCAACAGGCACTCCACTGCTGGTGCAGCCAGACATTCTCAGACCTCTCTCAGAACTCCTTAAGGCCTGGCAGGAGGACTGAACAACATTGATGCCCTAGCAGATATGGTAGCTCTGAATGGAGGACTTGGCACCACGGACTTGACGGATCGCATGGTGGGCACCATGGGCGCCCTCACCCAGGCCTACTCAGGGATCCAGCCGTGTAGGGCCACGGCACTGCCCACTCTGCACAGTCAGAGCATGCTGCAGTAGCAGAGTGCGGCCAACAGCCAGAAAAAAGGTCAAGAGGGTTCAAACACCTTTACTTACCAACTTCCCTAGAAGTTTGGAGACCAGGAAATCCTGCAGATGTTCATGAAATGCCCATAAAACTTTACCAAATATAATCAAGAAGGGGATCCTCTAAACATTTAAAAAAAAAAAAAAAGGTATTCTAAATGGCTTGAGGAAATCTACTCTTCTTATTATGTGTTAACAATGGATAGTTTCAGTCAGTTTTCGAAAATTTGCGTTTTAAGAAGCAATTAGGCCTTTGTTTATATCTATCTCTTCCTCTGTTTAGAATCTTATCAAAATCTCTGCACAATCACTTGATGAAATTGATTTTGAAGGCTTGCAATGCCATCTTGTGGATAAATGATGGCAGCAGTTTGCTCTATAAGAGTTCTTTCATATATTATCAAGGAAGTATGCTGAAATTTGAATCCTTCTAACTTGTCAAGTTTTAATTCAAGGTTTTGCTTCCTAGACCAAAAATTAGATCAGAATATATGTCACAGTGTCCTGCTTTCTCTTCTTAAAATAGTAGTTGAACAATAGACCATTTTGTTGCTGCTGATAGTTTATGCTGGGTACTAATTTAAATGCACAGCCTATCAAAATGATCACTTCATAAGTTTCTGCTTTAATGATATATAGAGTGTAATATTTAAAACAGCTGAGTTTCAGTGACAGATTTGTGATTGCTTGTTTATGTTATCCCTATGGATACTTTATATATATACGAAGTAAGAATTTCTTTCTTCAAGCATAGATAAGTGGTATACATGAATAATTACTTGTAAGATGTTTTAGATCAAACTTTTTGCAGTACTATAGTGTATTCCATATCCTGGATGATCCTTTCCCTTTCTTCTACTGTAAACATCTAAAAACGCTGACAAAAATAAAAGGTAAAACAAATACATCATTTAAATGAAAATTTAGACATCCTCAGAAATCAAACAGTAAATGTAAATAGAAACCCAAGATACATGGGCACTAAAGTTACCTTTTATCTTAAAGACATTTGCTAAAGCTAAGAACTTTGATTTTCAAATTTTTTAGTGTGAGGGGTAAGGGGTAGAAGCTGGAGACAAACAGATCTGTTAAAGTTAACAATTTTAATCAAATACCATATGCAGAGAGGGACAAATAATAAAAAGTGATCCAGTGGTTAAGAATTTGCCTGCCAATACAGGGCACACATGATTGATCCCTGGTCCAGGAAGATTCCACATACTTTGAGGCATTAAGCCTGAACTCCACAATTACTGAATCCTATGTGCCCTAGAGCCTATAAGCTGCAACAAAAGAAGCCACTGAAATGAGAGGCCGCCTCACGGCAACTAGAGAGAAGTCCCCACTTGGCGCTAGTGGTAAAGAAATTGCCTGCCAGTGCAGGAGATCTAAGAGATGAGGGTTCGGCCCCTGGGTGGGGAACATTCCTTGGAGAAGGAAATGACAACCCACTCCATTATTCTTGCCTGCAGAATCCTATGGACAATGGACCCTGGTGGGCTACAGTCCATAGGGTTACACAGAATCAGACACAATTGAAGTGATTTAGCATGCATGCCACAACTAGAGGAAGCCCATGTGCAAGCAACAAAGACCCAGTGCACCCAGATAAATGAATAATTTTTAAAAAAGTTAGAACTCAGTCTATATAATACCACTATAAAAAATTGATTGTGGAGGTATATGAAGACTGTACTGTTTGCAAATTTTCTATAAATATAAAACTATTCTAAACTAAACTATTCTATTTTAAACATTTATTTGCAAAAAATTAGATGAGTTATATCAAAATAAAGGCAATAAATATGAAGATAATTAAATAGATAGACTAATCTAAATAAATAACCTATAATAAAGTATGGAAAAATAAAAAGGTGGAAAATTATAAGCAGTATTTTAAGAGATGTGGTGAACAGTGTAAGAAGTTCTAAAATTAAACTACTGGAAATTTAAAGAAAATTATGGTAATAATGGAGAAGAACCTTTATTTGCATAAAAATATTATTGAGTTTATGAAAGGTAGCAGTACACTGATTCAAGAAGCGAAGCGACTTCCAAGCTGGTTAAATAAAATGATGTGCATCTACGTGAAAATGAGTGTTAGTCACTCAGTCATGTCTGACTCTTTGTGACCCCATGAACTGTAGCCCACCAGGCTCCTCTGTTCATGGGATTCTCCAGGCAAGAATACTAGCAGGGGTAGCCTTTCCCTTCTCCAGGTGATCTTCCCAACCCAGGGATCAAACCCAGGTCTCTTGAATTGCAGTCAGATTCTTTACTGTCTGAGCCACCAGAGAAGCCCGTGCATCTACATAAATGATAGCAAAACTGAATGCAATCAATCAAAAAATCTTAAAAGCAATAAGAAATATATTACTTTCCAGGGGGAGTTAAGATGGTGGCATAGAAGGACTTGCATTCATCTCTCCTGCAAAATTGCCAGAATTGCAACAAGTTCCTGAAAAACCATCGACAAGAGGAAGTTGGATCTGATCACAAAAAAGATACCCCACATCGAAGAGCAAAGGAGAAGCTGCAACAAGACATTACGAGGGATGCAATCGTGATTTTAAAAGTCAAACCTCATATCTGCCAGAGAGGCTGGGTGGGCCAAATATGCAAAGACTGTTGCAAATCAAGACCCGGGAAAGGAGCAGTTGACCCCACAAGGGACTGAGCCAGATCTGCTTTAGAGAGTCCAAGTGCCCCCTTAAGCTAGAAGTGCTCTTGAGCAGTCTTTGGAAAGACAGCACTCAATTCCCTTTGAAGGAGGTTACCTTTAACCCGATCATAGAGCTGCAGAGTAGGACTGGGACTCTCTGCACGCACCAAGATCTGGGAGAGGGGAATAGCGATCCTGCAGGAGACTGAGCCAGATTCACCTCTGAGTAATCTGATGTCTCCCGCGGTGGCGGGGGTCAATGGTGGCCTGCAGCAGGGTCGGGGTCACTGCGAAAGTGCTTCTCATAGAGCGTGTGGGAGTGGATCCTTTGTGAGAGAGACGCCATTTTCCCTACTATAGTTTGGCTGCAGGTCAAACTACAGGGAGGGAATTTAGCTCCACCAAGCAAGATAAGGATTAAGAAACTATCAGGGCCAGCCTGGGCATGCCTTTTAGTTCTGGAATAGGCGGAAGTAAACAAGCAGTAAAAGAGGCCTTCAGATCCAACCCCTGCCAGAGGCAAGAAAAAGACTGATAATTCCTGAATAGTCAGCAAGAGACAGAAGAACATAAACATTCACTATTTTCACGTTTTGCCTGGAGCTGGAGTTACTGCTGGATTTTTTTTTTTATTTCATTTTATGTTTTATTCTTTTTTATTGCTTTTTTTTTCTTTTCGTTTTTTCACACTCCCCCCCCCCCACCTTGTTCCAAACTCCCTCAGCCCCCCACTGTTTTTGTTTGTTCGTTTGTTTCCTCCACTGAAGTGTATTGAAGCTACAAATCTTATCAGTAAGACATAATTTTTTTTTTCTTTTAAACCACATATTTCATTTTGGTATAAACTTATGGTTCCACATTGGCCTTTTTTTGTTTGGGGGTTTTGTTTGTTTTTATTGTTTTTGCTTTGTTTTTCTATATTTTTCTATATACTTATCTGTTTAATTTTTAGATTTTTTACATGTATTATTACTTCCTCTACAACTATTTCTTTGCTTTCTCTGAAGCTCTGTTCCTACAACACTAAACTTTAATACATACAAATCTTTATCTCCCTATATTTAACTTTGCAGGATTATTCTATATTTCTCTTCTATCCTCCCTCTCCCTTTTTCCCTTTCTCCACCACATTTCTTAGTCTGTTCTGTCCTCATTGCCTTATCCCCAACTGGGACTCTGCTCTAGCATTATTCTCCAATTTGTGCTCTAGTTAGTTTGGTTATTAACTGGTGGATATCATTCTTGGTTTTCTCTATTTGCCGTGCTAATGTATTCTACTGTATTTTTTGTTGGAATGTTTGGTTATGTTATGGCTGAATATGTTGGTGTGTATAATTCGGTACACTAGATAGTATTTACATGATATTTTAATTGCCATTTGTCAAAGGTATACCTTCTGTTTCTCATTTGTGTATATACGTTTTAACACCATTTAATACCATAACAAAAAAAGTCGTGAAATCTTCATTCCCTGGTCAGGTAACAAGCCCAGGGGCTTTAGGGAGGGAGCACTGACTCCAAAACTCTACAATACCAGAGAACACCTAACACTAGAGAGCATTAAACAGGGAGAATGTCAACAAAGACAAGCATTTGTATGCAAGTCCTGACATCACCCAACCACCAGCATCACCCAGAGAAAGACGCCTCATCCAAACAACAAATACCAACAGACGTAGCTCAAAGTGTAGGAAAAGGAACCCCCAAACATAGTGAGTTAAAAAATTAATAATAACAATGAAACAGCAGATAAATACCAAACAAGTGAAGGAACAATTTACAAACACACAAGTTCAAAAATACGAAGAGGAATTAGACAAACTTTCTGAAAGTGAATTTGGAAATATGATAGTAAAGATTCCAAAACACTGAAAAAAGAATTTTAGAGAAATTACAAGAAGCAACTAACACACTGAGTAAAGAAATACAAGAACTTAAGAAACAACCAACAGAGACAAACAACTCAATTGCTGAACTTAAAACAGTGTAGAAGGAAACAGGAGCACAGTATCTGAGACAGAAAACTAGGTAAGTGAGCTGGAAGATAGAATGGTGGAAGTAACTGCTGAAGAACAGAATCAAGCTCAAAGAATGAAAACAACAGAGGCCAGCCTCAGAGACCTCTGGGATAATATCAAACACACTAATATTTGAATTATTGAGGTTCCAGAAGAAGCAGAAAAAAAGAAGGATATGAGAAAATTTTTGAAGAGATTATAGTTGAAAATTTCCCCAACATGGGAAATAGTCAGTCAAGTCTAAGAAGCGCAAAGAGTACCATACAGAATAAACCCAAAAAGAAACATACGAAGACACATATTAATTAAGCTAACACAAATTAAACACAAAGACATATTTCTAAAAGCAGCAAGGGAAAAGCAACTAGTGACATAGAAGGGAAACCCCATACATTTAACAGCTGATCTTTCAACAGAAACTCTGCCGGCCAGGAGGAAATGACCAGACACATTTAAAGCACTGAAACAGAATAATTTGCAACCAAGAATACTCTACCCTTCAAGGATCTCATTCAAAATTGATGGAGAAATCAAAAGCTTTACAGATAAGCAAAATTTAAAAAAAATTAATCACACCAAACCAGCCTTACAGCAAGTGTTAAAGGGACTTATATAGACACCAAGTATAAGAGAAGGAGAAGATCCACAAAACTAAGCCATAATGACATCTAAGAAGATGACAATAGGATCATTTGTATCAATAATTACTTTGAATGTAAATAGACTAAATGCCCCAACCAAAAGACACAGACTGGCTGAATGGATTAAAAAACAAGATCCACACATATGCTCCTTATAGGAAAGTCACTTCAGACCTAGAGACACTCATAGACTGAAAATGAGAGGCTGGAAAAAGATATTCTATGCAAATGGAAATCAAAAGAAAGCTGGAGTAGCAATCCTCATATCAGACAAAATAGACCTCAAAATAAAGAAGATTAGAAGAGACAAGGCAGGACACTACATAATGATCAAGGGATTGATCCAAGAGGAAGACATAACAGTCATAAATACCTATGCACCCAACACAGGAGCACCCCAATACATAAGACAAACACTTTCAGACATAAAAGAAGACATCGACAATATCACAATCATAGTAGGAGAGTTTAACACTCCTTTCACACCAATGGACAGATGATCCAAACAGAAAATTGATAAAGAAACACAAGCCTTAAATGCCACACTAGAAGAGATGGACCTCATGGATATCTTTCAGACCTTCCATCCAAAAGCAGAAGAATACACTTTCTTCTCAAATGTTCTTGGAACATTCTCTAGGATAGACCACATCTTGGGCCACAAATCAAACCTCAGTCAATTCAAGAAAATTGAAATTAAATCAACCATCCTTTCTGACCACAATGCAATGAGTTGAGAGATCAACACAGGAAAAAAAAAAAAAACTGCTAAAAACACAAACACATGGAGATTAAACAACACATACCTAAAAAACAAACTGATCATTGAGGAAATCAAAGGAGAAATTTAAAAATTCCTAGAAGAAAGCAACAATGAACACAAGACAGTGCAAAACCTAAGGGATACTGCAAAAGCAGTTCTAAGAGGGAAATTTATAGCAATACAATTCTACCTCAAGAAATAAGAAAAATATGAAACAGACAACCTAATCCTGTGCTTAAAAGAATTGGAGAAAGAAGAACAAAAACACCCCAAAGTTAGCAGAAGAAGAGAAATCATAAAGATCAGAGCAGAAATAAGTGAAAAAGAAACAAAAGAAACAATAGTTAAGATACATAAAACAAAAAGATGGTTCTTCTCAAAGGTTAATAAAATCGATAAACCACTGGCCAGGCTCATCAAGAAAAAGAGAGAGAAGAACCAAATCAACAAAATCAAAAATGAAAAATGAGAGATTGCAACAGATAAGGCAGAAATCCAAAGGATTAGAAGAGACTATTGTGAACAACTATATGACAACAAACTGGACAACCTGGAAGAAATGGACAGTTTCCTGGAGAAGATTAATCTTCCAAGACTCAACCAGGAGGGAACAGAAATTATAAGCAACCCAATCACAAGTTCAGAAATAGAATTTGTGATCAAAAACCTACCCAAGAATAAGAGCCCAGGGCTAATCAACAAATTCAGCAAAGTTGTAGGATATGAAATCAATACACAGAAATCACTGGCATTCCTATCCACAAACAATGAAAAATCAGAAAATGAAATTGAAGATGCAATCCCCGTCATCATTGCAACCGAAAGAATAAAATATCAAGGAATAAATCTACCCAAAGAACAAAAGAACTGTACACAGAAAATTATAAGACACTCATGAGAACTAGCTAGCATGTGAAGTGAGTGCAATTGTGCAGTGGTTTGAACATTTTGGGCATTGTCATTCTTTGGGATTGGAATGAAAACTGACTTTTTGATAGTTTTCACACTTTTATTCACTTTCTGCTTTTAATAATATTATTATAATCTTTTTCCCACTGATATTATCTTCCCCTTAACTTCGGTATTGTCGGTTTATACCTTATATATACCCCCAGTGTCATCACAGTAGAGTTTCAGGTGGGAGAGTAAACACATTAGATTATCTTGTGTTTAGTGAAGAATTCAACAAAACATTTCCTTCCTGAAAATGCAACCTACCCTTCCCCCAAGAATTTTCCTACCAGAGCTTGACAGCATACACTCTTTAAGGAGATGTGAACACTTTACTGAAGTAATACTATCAAAAATATGGGGTGCACTTACAAAGAGTTTATTGAATTTAAGGGGTACAAGCTATAGCTTTCCACATCTCTCCTGTCTGCATGGCTGAGTAAACTTTTCTTTCATTGTCCTTGTCACTGGGCATTAATGACAGTTCTTCTGACAGGAGAAAGGCTAGTCCAAAGGACTTCTTATGTTTATCCTTGAATTTTAACTTCACTAATTCATCTAAATAAATGGCTAATGGATGTTTTCTCTTTATTTCATTTAGGCTTCAGGCCTTAGGCAAAAAAAAAGTGAGAGATTGCAACAGATAAGGCAGAAATCCAAAGGATTAGAAGAGACTATTGTGAACAACTATATGACAACAAACTGGACAACCTGGAAGAAATGGACAGTTTCCTGGAGAAGATTAATCTTCCAAGACTCAACCAGGAGGGAACAGAAATTATAAGCAACCCAATCACAAGTTCAGAAATAGAATTTGTGATCAAAAACCTACCCAAGAATAAGAGCCCAGGGCTAATCAACAAATTCAGCAAAGTTGTAGGATATGAAATCAATACACAGAAATCACTGGCATTCCTATCCACAAACAATGAAAAATCAGAAAATGAAATTGAAGATGCAATCCCCGTCATCATTGCAACCGAAAGAATAAAATATCAAGGAATAAATCTACCCAAAGAACAAAAGAACTGTACACAGAAAATTATAAGACACTCATGAGAACTAGCTAGCATGTGAAGTGAGTGCAATTGTGCAGTGGTTTGAACATTTTGGGCATTGTCATTCTTTGGGATTGGAATGAAAACTGACTTTTTGATAGTTTTCACACTTTTATTCACTTTCTGCTTTTAATAATATTATTATAATCTTTTTCCCACTGATATTATCTTCCCCTTAACTTCGGTATTGTCGGTTTATACCTTATATATACCCCCAGTGTCATCACAGTAGAGTTTCAGGTGGGAGAGTAAACACATTAGATTATCTTGTGTTTAGTGAAGAATTCAACAAAACATTTCCTTCCTGAAAATGCAACCTACCCTTCCCCCAAGAATTTTCCTACCAGAGCTTGACAGCATACACTCTTTAAGGAGATGTGAACACTTTACTGAAGTAATACTATCAAAAATATGGGGTGCACTTACAAAGAGTTTATTGAATTTAAGGGGTACAAGCTATAGCTTTCCACATCTCTCCTGTCTGCATGGCTGAGTAAACTTTTCTTTCATTGTCCTTGTCACTGGGCATTAATGACAGTTCTTCTGACAGGAGAAAGGCTAGTCCAAAGGACTTCTTATGTTTATCCTTGAATTTTAACTTCACTAATTCATCTAAATAAATGGCTAATAGTCTGGAATGTTTTTCCTCTTTATTTCATTTATGGCTTCTAGTGGTTTCCTTTCTCTACACATTGTCTTTAAAATTCCTATATTATATATTCTAACATTTTAAAGTTTACAAAAATTTACATTTTCTTGCACCAAAAGCCATCTTTCCACTGAAGTAACAATGTCCCTAATATATAATAAAATCATGTTGTATTCCACAATTTCATTTTCAAATTGAGCCTTTCTAGTTATATATGAAAAGAAATGACAAAAAAGTACTAGTTCATTTAATTTCCTACACTGACTAAGCAACTTTATTCATTCAAGGGCAGAAAAAAAGGAAGAATAAAGAAGAGGATTTCAGCTCTTACTAAATGCAAATTACCGACGACAATTGCAGATGCTTATCCCAACATAAAGCTGAATTTAAAGGGTGTTCTGGGGTTTTAAATCCTCTGAAAAGTTAATCTAATGGCTGATATGCACTTTCTTTCAGGAAAGTTTTCAATATTAAAATGAGAAATATGCAGGTAGGGAAACACACACCTTAGTGAACTATTGCATAATAAAAATTAATGATCAGTGTCTTGTTTATATCCAGTTTACAGATTATCAATAAAATATATTAGACTAGAAATCCATTATCCACATTTACTAAAATTACTCTCAGAGCTTATTATGAAGTGTTTATAAGGAAACAAACATTGAAAAATATTTTCTGGCACTCAATAGTAATTAATTTGAAGTATAAGGGAACTCTTTACCACATTCATATTTTAGTAATTGTGCTCTCTAATATACAAACTTTTCTCTTGATCATGTTTCTGAACCTGATAATAATAATCCAGAAATCATTTTATTAACTTTTATTCCATGATAAAATACTTAACAGTCATAAATCAAAATCTGATTTAATAAATGGACGGTATAACTAGAATTCTATAACTAATTGAAATGCCCACTCTTTCCTAATACAAATAAATGGTTATTTTATGTCTAGATAACTCAGGAGAAAAATATGTGACTCTGAAGAATGTTTTATGTATGACTTGTATATTAATACATGTGCTTTCTAATATTGTGAGCTTTAAAATTCCTATATTATATATTCTAACATTTTAAAGTTTACAAAAATTTACATTTTCTTGCACCAAAAGCCATCTTTCCACTGAAGTAACAATGTCCCTAATATATAATAAAATCATGTTGTATTCCACAATTTCATTTTCAAATTGAGCCTTTCTAGTTATATATGAAAAGAAATGACAAAAAAGTACTAGTTCATTTAATTTCCTACACTGACTAAGCAACTTTATTCATTCAAGGGCAGAAAAAAAGGAAGAATAAAGAAGAGGATTTCAGCTCTTACTAAATGCAAATTACCGACGACAATTGCAGATGCTTATCCCAACATAAAGCTGAATTTAAAGGGTGTTCTGGGGTTTTAAATCCTCTGAAAAGTTAATCTAATGGCTGATATGCACTTTCTTTCAGGAAAGTTTTCAATATTAAAATGAGAAATATGCAGGTAGGGAAACACACACCTTAGTGAACTATTGCATAATAAAAATTAATGATCAGTGTCTTGTTTATATCCAGTTTACAGATTATCAATAAAATATATTAGACTAGAAATCCATTATCCACATTTACTAAAATTACTCTCAGAGCTTATTATGAAGTGTTTATAAGGAAACAAACATTGAAAAATATTTTCTGGCACTCAATAGTAATTAATTTGAAGTATAAGGGAACTCTTTACCACATTCATATTTTAGTAATTGTGCTCTCTAATATACAAACTTTTCTCTTGATCATGTTTCTGAACCTGATAATAATAATCCAGAAATCATTTTATTAACTTTTATTCCATGATAAAATACTTAACAGTCATAAATCAAAATCTGATTTAATAAATGGACGGTATAACTAGAATTCTATAACTAATTGAAATGCCCACTCTTTCCTAATACAAATAAATGGTTATTTTATGTCTAGATAACTCAGGAGAAAAATATGTGACTCTGAAGAATGTTTTATGTATGACTTGTATATTAATACATGTGCTTTCTAATATTGTGAGCTCTTTTTACTAAATATTCAGATTTTAGGTAAGGTTAAAGGAATAGGGAGGTACCCTAAACAAGTTCAATTACCTAGAACTAATTGAAAGTCATCCTTACTAACCATTTTTATTTCTTATTTCAGTATTTAAAGATACAGAATTCATTGATGCATATATACATTATGACTGGAAGAAATATATTTTAAGATAAAACTGTAAGATTTTTGTGGGTAAGATATTACTATATATTTTAAACAATGGTATTCCATGTACTTATCCCATAAGATAATATTCCCTTTAGATTTTAGATTTTGGTATTATATATATTTATACTATGATATTTCCTTACAATTAGTCATAGCCCATAACTCTAATCATTAAAGTACTAGCTGTATACCCTTCAACTATGCCACTAATGAAATTAATATTTTGAGAAAAAATTCTAAAGTTAGTATTGATAATCCAAATTATCACCAAACTGGAAAATGTTTCCTTAGAACTTTCCACAGGATACATACTTTATAAAATCATAGTAATATTAATATATTTTATTTGGAAAAATGACAAAAAATCATAGGATGTTAGACGCATAGGTCACCATAGAGAATACCTACTTCAAGACTTACAGGGCTTCCCTGGTGTTCAAGTGGGTAAGGACACCACCTTGCAGTGCAAGGGGCACTGGTTCGATCCCTGGCCTGGGAAGATCCCACGTGTCCTGGAGCGGCTGGACCAATGTTTCCAATTACCGAGCCAGAGCTCTGGAGCACATGTGCCCAGAGGCGGTACTCGGGGACAACAGAGGCCACTGCGATGGGAGGCCCACACAGGCCAGGGAACAAAGATGGATGAAAATAGACAAATGAAAGACCAATAGAAGTGGCCCATCTGCTCCCCTCCCTCCCCACCCCACTCCCCCAAAATAAATAAATAAATCTTTAAAAAAATTAAAAAAAAAAAAAAGGCTTACAGTACTTAGTTGAAGGAATTTGTAACTAGAATTTGTCTTCTTGTGCTCAATAAGTTAAGTGGCCATGTATTACCATTCATGTTTTAGCCCTATTCTTAAATTTTTTTAAAAAAGAATAATACATATATATATTTCTATATTTGCAAAGAGAAAATTCTCATTTTATTAATGGAAAATAACCAAATTTTAAGAAAAATATATACTTTGTCTTTATAATTATAGTTCTTTCTGACATTTATTGAGTACTTGGATGATGCTCATCCTTTGAAGGAGGACCAGTATGAGGACACTGACTGAGCTGAATTATCTTAATAAGGTACTACTAACCCCACTCAAAAACTATTTGTAAACCAAACCAAAACCAACTGTATTTAGAAAATGTGCACTGCCGAAGTGTTACATTTTTTATCCTAAAATGGTTGTCTGCTTCCCTTATCAAACTTAGCCTGCATGAAACATACAACATAAAAAAGTAGTGAAGCATCAACTATTCCTATTCAGAGTCTTTGGACTTTAGGTGTGTGCATGCTCAGTTGCTCAGTCACATCTGACTCTTTGCCAACCCATGGACTGTAGCCTGCCAGGCTTCTCTGTCCGTGAGATTTCCTAGGCAAGAGTACTGGAGTGGGTTGCTATTTTTTAATCCAGGAGATCATCCAGACCCCAGGGGATTGAACTCACATCTCTTGTGTGTCTTAAGTTGACAGGTAGATTCTTTAACACTGCACCACCTGACTGGCATACATTAAAAGAAATGGAAAGATCAGTTATAAAAAATAGTTTTGTTTTGACTTTTGAAAAAGCTATTCAAAATCTCTGAATTAAGCCACTTTTTAACACCAGCTCACTGTGCAAAAACTAATCTTAAACTTCTAAATATATTACTTGACATTTTATAGCCCTCGGAGCTGAATATCAATTTTTCTAAATGTTAGTGGAAATTGGATAAGAAACCACATCTCAAAGGAGAATCACCAGAGTATGGAAGAAGGCTGTTAATTTACTTCCTGTTACTACCTGGAATCTCCTTTCAATGCTCTCACCTATCTATCATATGCTCTGCTTAGACTATACCCATAAAACTAATTTCCTGAGTAAGGGACTGAAAAATACCATTTTGTGATTTATATTTGATCACTAATCTCTGATTCATACTTGAAACTATTTTAAATTGTATCTAATTTTGACCTAATAAGATAGGCACTAATGAATATTATGTTAAATATGTGTTAATGGCTAAGTATCATTTGTGTAGATTTCACAATCACTTCAATGTACATATTTTGGTGTTTGATGTGAATGATAATAACCAACAAATCATAGACACTTGAGATCATAAATAACCTGTCCTGCTACTTCACCTTTAAGCAGAATTTCATTTAACCTGTTTTGATGTTCTTTCTTTCACACAAAAAGAGTTTCCTCTTCTTAAAAAAAAAAAAAAACCTTCTTTGTTCAAACAATAAACAAAACCACAGGAAAACTCCCCACTATGTCCCATCCTTTATAATTCTACCACCAAAAGAGAAGTATATTTTTGTGTATATACTTCAAGATATCTTTATCTGTGTTTTTGCATGTATACACATGCTTTTAAAAGTAATAACTATATATGGAATTGTATATATGTGTGTATATATATATATATATATATACACACACAAATATTGATTTACTCTCGCCACTTAGAAATACATAAGTAAGCCTCTTTCTAGATCAATAAACATAAAGACAAGCTATCATTAATTCTTCCAGAGCATTCAATTGCATGTATGCATTATAGTTTACTTAGCCACAACCCTGTTGTTGGTCATTTTTACTCCTTTAAAAACATTTTCCTCTATTTTATGTACTATTTCAATGAGTATCCTAATATATATGTTTGTGGAGTTGTCCTTTTTTTTGGATAAACTTCTGGAAATAGTATTTATTAATTAAAGTCTATTTTGTTTGGGTTTTTTTTTTGATAATACTGACAAATTGTACTCCAGAAATGTGTACCAATTTACACTCCCTCAGTGATGTGTTAGATTGTCTATTTGCCGAAGTTTAGGCAAAATCGTAGAAAATGGTAATCCTTAATTTGATGGATTAAAAAGGAACCTCATTATTTTTATAAATGATTATTTGAGTTTCAGTAAGGTTAAATAGTTTTCACACCATAGTTAACCATTTTGTGATTTATATTTGATCACTAATCTCTGATTCATACTTGAAACTATTTTAAATTGTATCTAATTTTGACCTAATAAGATAGGCACTAATGAATATTATGTTAAATATGTGTTAATGGCTAAGTATCATTTGTGTAGATTTCACAATCACTTCAATGTACATATTTTGGTGTTTGATGTGAATGATAATAACCAACAAATCATAGACACTTGAGATCATAAATAACCTGTCCTGCTACTTCACCTTTAAGCAGAATTTCATTTAACCTGTTTTGATGTTCTTTCTTTCACACAAAAAGAGTTTCCTCTTCTTAAAAAAAAAAAAAAAAAAACCTTCTTTGTTCAAACAATAAACAAAACCACAGGAAAACTCCCCACTATGTCCCATCCTTTATAATTCTACCACCAAAAGAGAAGTATATTTTTGTGTATATACTTCAAGATATCTTTATCTGTGTTTTTGCATGTATACACATGCTTTTAAAAGTAATAACTATATATGGAATTGTATATATGTGTGTATATATATATATATATATATACACACACAAATATTGATTTACTCTCGCCACTTAGAAATACATAAGTAAGCCTCTTTCTAGATCAATAAACATAAAGACAAGCTATCATTAATTCTTCCAGAGCATTCAATTGCATGTATGCATTATAGTTTACTTAGCCACAACCCTGTTGTTGGTCATTTTTACTCCTTTAAAAACATTTTCCTCTATTTTATGTACTATTTCAATGAGTATCCTAATATATATGTTTGTGGAGCTGTCCTTTTTTTTGGATAAACTTCTGGAAATAGTATTTATTAATTAAAGTCTATTTTGTTTGGGTTTTTTTTTTGATAATACTGACAAATTGTACTCCAGAAATGTGTACCAATTTACACTCCCTCAGTGATGTGTTAGATTGTCTATTTGCCGAAGTTTAGGCAAAATCGTAGAAAATGGTAATCCTTAATTTGATGGATTAAAAAAAGGAACCTCATTATTTTTATAAATGATTATTTGAGTTTCAGTAAGGTTAAATAGTTTTTCACACCATAGTTAACCATTTTGAACTCTTATGTTAATTGACCATCCATGTCCTTACTAACTTTCTGTAGCATTTTAAGCATTTTATTGTTGGCCTGTACTGCCATGTGTTCTAATATGAAAAGTAAAATAATTCAGTTCTGAAACAAATTCTTTTTTGTTGGTTCATCTGGGAATCATTTTTACTTTCTTGAGCAGTACGATGAAATGTTAAGACAAAAAACTCTAGTTAACAGATTCAATTTGATCGTTGGATTGATATATTTTTTTGATATTTTTAATAGCTATAAACTTGTGAAGAATAGATGAGTTTGATAACTAATCATATCCCCAAATACAGAATAAGTATGCAGAAAATATAAATTAATGTTATTTTTGTCTTTGGGTAATGTTGCTTTTCTCTTGAGCAGCAACTCACTGGTTAGCATAGGACAAAAATTTCCAATCTGATTTTGTCTTATATGAAATTGCTTACTTGGACTTTCAGCTGGACTACCCTATAATCAAAGCCATTGTGATCCCATTTTAGTGACTGCATTTTACAAATTCTCAACCCAACTATTTAACTACAATAAGTCCTGTTTATGCTGTGTGAGAGACAACAATATATACCTTCTCTCTGTTACACCCCACCATCTCTGTCTCATGACTATCACTAAATGTCATCCATTTCTATAATTTGTCATGTTAAGAATGTTATATAAATGAAGTCATACACTGTATAAACTTTTAGGATTATCTTTTTATTCAGCACACTTTTCCTGAGATCCATCCAGCTTGTTACATATTTCAATAGTTTGTTTCTTTTTATGCCTGAATAGTACTCTATGATATGAATGTGTTATACCACAACGTGTTTAACTACTATTGATTTTTTGAAGGGTATCTGAGTGGTTTCCAATTTTTAGCTATTACAGATAAATCTGGTCTAAATATTAATGTATGGATTTCTGTGTGACCATACTTTTCATTTCTCTGCAAAAAATTGACAACAGTATATTCACTGGTCACACAGCAGTGATACATTTAGTTTTGTAAGAAACTGCCAAACTTTGACCAGGAAAAAGACATAGAGGCAACTAATCACTTGTGAAAGTGATGATTGTTATAGATTATTAGCCGGTTTTGAAGAAAAAAAATAACGAGAGAAAATATTAGAGAAACTATATAGGAGAAAAGCTTCAGAATTTAAGGCTGGGCAGAAGCTTAATTTTTAATGTCAAAAGCTGAATATTACTTGATCTTATTGCTTGTGCTCCTTCTGTAGCAAACCCTAATTTTGTTTCAGACTGATGGATGCCATAGGCAGACTAGAATTATAAGAGTGTTTGGAAAAGCAAAAGAAAAAGCTTTTTCTTTCAAAATATTACCTTATTATTTTAATATGAAAATTGACCAAATTTTCAAATATTACACTAAATGGTCAACAGAAATACCCATGAATCTGCCTCCTGTGCAGTTAATTTGCTAGAGTATATATATTTATTTTTATTTTTCAGGGTTAGTCTTTTCTAAACTCTACAACATTGTATCTCAGTAGATTATTCATAGATAAGAAAGCATATTAACATACGCAGACTCTTATGTCTCTGATATTCAAACCTACACTGAAATTTGGTGGGGACAGAAGGTAGCTTACCAGTAATTCCCAATGTTTGATCAAATATATGCTTAGTCAAGGAACTCAATACATTTTTCTGCGTTAACAGGACAAAGCAAACAAACTTTAAACAAGTGTGACTTAGAGTGAGAACGAAAAGTAACTTTATAGGTTGATTAATCAACACAGCATTCATAATGACCAGAAAGCCACTTTATACAGAAGCACGTATTTAAGTTAATACAAGTAATTCCTTTTCCATAGGAGCCAACAGGTATGGCACTTAAATCCTATTTTGATTAGTAATTAAGTGCCACACACTAATTAAATACTTCCTGAACTTCATCTGAAGACTCACCATCTTTATACTGTTAGTATTTCAGGGAAAAGATAGGCTTTAAACTAATTAATATTTTAAGGAAGGCAAGGGTGAAGGAATAAAACATTAAATGAAAATTGTAAACGTTGGTGAAATTTGGAAGTATTTCCAAATAAGGAAAACATGAATGGGAGGAGGATGAAAATAGCATATTCACTGGTCACACAGCAGTGATACATTTAGTTTTGTAAGAAACTGCCAAACTTTGACCAGGAAAAAGACATAGAGGCAACTAATCACTTGTGAAAGTGATGATTGTTATAGATTATTAGCCGGTTTTGAAGAAAAAAAATAACGAGAGAAAATATTAGAGAAACTATATAGGAGAAAAGCTTCAGAATTTAAGGCTGGGCAGAAGCTTAATTTTTAATGTCAAAAGCTGAATATTACTTGATCTTATTGCTTGTGCTCCTTCTGTAGCAAACCCTAATTTTGTTTCAGACTGATGGATGCCATAGGCAGACTAGAATTATAAGAGTGTTTGGAAAAGCAAAAGAAAAAGCTTTTTCTTTCAAAATATTACCTTATTATTTTAATATGAAAATTGACCAAATTTTCAAATATTACACTAAATGGTCAACAGAAATACCCATGAATCTGCCTCCTGTGCAGTTAATTTGCTAGAGTATATATATTTATTTTTATTTTTCAGGGTTAGTCTTTTCTAAACTCTACAACATTGTATCTCAGTAGATTATTCATAGATAAGAAAGCATATTAACATACGCAGACTCTTATGTCTCTGATATTCAAACCTACACTGAAATTTGGTGGGGACAGAAGGTAGCTTACCAGTAATTCCCAATGTTTGATCAAATATATGCTTAGTCAAGGAACTCAATACATTTTTCTGCGTTAACAGGACAAAGCAAACAAACTTTAAACAAGTGTGACTTAGAGTGAGAACGAAAAGTAACTTTATAGGTTGATTAATCAACACAGCATTCATAATGACCAGAAAGCCACTTTATACAGAAGCACGTATTTAAGTTAATACAAGTAATTCCTTTTCCATAGGAGCCAACAGGTATGGCACTTAAATCCTATTTTGATTAGTAATTAAGTGCCACACACTAATTAAATACTTCCTGAACTTCATCTGAAGACTCACCATCTTTATACTGTTAGTATTTCAGGGAAAAGATAGGCTTTAAACTAATTAATATTTTAAGGAAGGCAAGGGTGAAGGAATAAAACATTAAATGAAAATTGTAAACGTTGGTGAAATTTGGAAGTATTTCCAAATAAGGAAAACATGAATGGGAGGAGGATGAAAATAGCATACTTGGTTTATCTCACGTCTTTTCAACAATATAACAGTGAATGAGTGGCAAAGGCTATATTGTTGTGTAACCAGACATAGCTGATCCCCTTAACCTGGGACAACATATGGGGGAACAGATTTCCTGATCATAGTGGCTACAAGTTCAAGTGATAGATTATTGCTTTGGAGAGAACCAAGGCCAAATCAGTGAAGCATATTTAACTGAAGCACAGTCTAGAGGCACTCTGAGCTACGCACATAATCAAGCAATGAACAAATGTTCCAAAAGTGGCCCATCACTGCCCATATTAGCTGTGACTTTAAAGTCATTTAAACGTCTAATTTTCTGTTGGTTTTCTTTAATGAAAAAAGAAAAGAACGACTGACTTTATAAGGTTAAGTATTTAAAGAATAAATTAAAATTATTGATCTTAGCTTCATAATACTTTCCTCTAGCTCTCATTTTCCCTGTCTGGCACTTTAAAGATATGGTATACATCAATATTCTCACTAAATATTCAAGTTTTGCCTTTTCATTCGTGGTTTTAAAAGGCTAAATATAGTCTTACCTTGCATCTTTATGACATTCTGAGGACAAACGCTCCAATATGAATATATCATAATATATTTTATATTGAAAGTAAAGGGCAAAATAATGTTGGTATACTGTACACATTTCTGTTTTACACACCTATATGACATGGCTGAAGTAATAGTTTCTAAAATCATTTTACTCACTCAGGCATATCTACTGCATGCTGACTACTGAAGTACACTCTTCCATTGTTGTTTCTCTATTTCCTCAAACAGAAAAAGCCTCCATGTGCAAATTCTTTCATCAAGTAGATTCTAAAATGTTAATTTCATCTCCCCAGTCACCACCTGTGAAATAAACACCAAAGAAATTTAAATTGAATGTCAGACTTTTTCCAAGCAGATTTAAAGAGACAGAGTCTTGTGCCTAGTAGTTTTTTTATAATCTAATCATCTCTAGAAAGAATTGGTTTTCTTCCTCACGCTAAATCTATTATCTGGAGTATATAACCTATGATCATAGTCAAAGAATGACAGATTAAACTGTAGAAATGAAACAATTTTTAGAAGTATATTGAAAAGAATTATTTTTTACTATTAAAACATGCTATAATTTGTACTAAGAAGTGTTAATTGATAATCATCATGTAACAGTTGAGGCATATTCTTCAAGAGACTACACTAGTCTAGTTGCTTAAGATTAATGTAGTGTACTATTTTTCAAAAGGAGTAAATCTCTCAACACATGCAGTAAGCAACTTATAAATGACTTTTTAAAAATTTCTTTTGTAAGTCACTTTTATGATATGTTTAGCAGAAAATACAATTTAAAAACACTCACTTATGAATGATAGAACAGTTCCCAGGCTATCCCATTTAAGCTTATTTAATCAACAATGTACTTTACATGTTGTATATGTAAAGTTAGCATTCAAAAAAAAAAAATAAACTGTTATATATAACTTTTGTCCTCATGTAAAAATGATATTATATCACTAAATTTTTGAAAAGTGTTCACAGTAGTTTCCTGATATGTTGAAATATTATTAAACAAAAACATATCAAAGAAACAAATATAATTCTTTTAAAAATTTATCACATTACCACATTACTGGAAAAGGTCAGGTTTAATTTGAACTCCAAAGAAGGCCAATGCTAAGGAATATTCAAACTACCATACAATTACATGCATTTCACATGCTAGCAAGGTTATGCTCAAAACTCTTCAAGCTCTGCTTCAGCAATAAATGAACAAAGTACTTCCAGATGTACAAGCTGGGTTTAGAAAATACAAACAAGAGATGAAATTGCTAACATTTGTTGGATCAGGGACAAAGCGAGCGAGTTTCAAAGAAAAATATACAACTGCTCCATTGAATAAAAAACCTACATCTGCTTCATCCACTAAAGCCTTTGACTGTGTGTATCAGAACAAACTGTGGAAAATCCTTAAAGAGATAGGAGTAACCAAACAGCTTCCCTGTATCCTGAGAAATCTGTATGTGGGTCAAGAAGCAACAGTTACAACTGGACATGGAACAACAGACTGGTTAAAAATTGGGAAAGGAGTATAACAAAGCTATATACTGTAACCCTGCTTATGTAGCTTTTATGCAGAATATATCATGTGAAATATCAAGCTTGAATGATGAATCACAGGTGAGAATCAAGATGGCTGGGAGAAATATCAACATCCTCAGATGTACAGATGACATCACCCTAATGTCAGAAAGCAAAGAGGAACTAACCTTTTGAGGAGGGTCAAAGTGGAGAGTGAAAAAGCTGGCTTGAAGTTCAGCATTCAAAAACTAAAATCATGATGTCTGACCACATTACTTTATGGTAAATAGAGGAGGGATAAATGGAAGCAGTGACAGATTTCATTTTCTTGGGCTGCAAAATCACTTTGGATGGTGACTGCAGCCACAAAATTAAAAGAAACTTGATCCTTGGAAGAAAATCAGTAACAAACCTAGAATTCCTATTAAAAAGCAGAGTTATGACTTTGCTGAAAAAGGTCTGTATAGTCAAAGCTATGACTTTTCTGGTCATCATATATAGATGTGAGACTTGGGGAATAAAGAAGGCTGAGCACTGAAGAATTGATGCCTTTGAACTGTGGTGTTGGAGAAGAAAGACTCTTGAGAGTCCTTTGGACCACAAAGAGATCAAACCAGTCAATCCTGATGGAGATCCATGCTGAATATTCATTGGACTATCTGATGCTGCAGCTGAAGCTCCAATACTTTGGCCACCTGATGCAGAGATGACTCATTGGAAAAGATTTTAATGCTGGAAAAAGTAGGAAGCAGAAGGAAAAGGGGATGGCAGAGGATGAGATGGTTGGATGATCTCACCAACTCAGTGGACGTGAGTTTGAGCAAGTTTCAGGAGATGGTGAAGCACAGGGAAGCCTGGCATGCTGCAGTCCATGGTGTCGCAGAGGTTTGGACATGACTGAGTGATTGAAGAAAACTGAACTGAGCTTAAGAGACATTCTCATGAACATGTTAAATGGTCATTTCCTTCCCCAGTGAAGTAAAAGTTGACGTTGGTCAAAAGGAAATGTGTGTATGGGTATTTTCACTAGATACTGGAAAATATCCCTTAGTTTTATTATGTTCTGGAGCTCTACAATTTGCTGCCTATCAAATGCCGATTTTTCAAAAGGACTCAAGTTGCCCACATGTTAACACATTTACATGTCACTCAGTGTTTTCCTTTTTATGCTTTTACTGTCAGGTAGGGAGAGGATAATCATTCACACTGCCAGTGTTTCACCCTTCAAAATACTTGAGGAGTTTTTACATTTTAACTCGTTTTATAACTTTTGAGTCTCAGATTTTGATGTCAATCCATTTCTTGCATTCCTGCTGATTCATATGAAAATAATTCAAGTTTGTGCATATTAATTCTTTACATGTTATATATATATATATATAACATATATATATATATATACACACACACACACACACATATATATATATATCTTTTTCTTCAATTTAGATTTTAAATATTAGTTTTTACCCTTTGTTCTTTAAGGAAGCAGTTTATTTTGTGATGTAGTGAAAAGAAACTTATACATTTAAAATTCAGTAGTTTGTTATTTTCATTGATTTTAATTCACCTTGAAAGACACCAAGAGGTATATTTATTTTCTTCATCAACCTACTTTTAAAATACTTGTGCATTTAAGTTGCCTAGCATCTCTTATGGGAATTTCAATGTATTCTATTTACAAATAAGTGAGCAAATTTATGAAAATTACAATTCTATCAAGTATCATTTCTGACTACAATATATGAATATAGAAATCAACAACAAGAAGAAGGTTAGAAAATCTACAAATATGTGGAAGCTAAACAACACGTGCAAAAACACCTGATGCAGAGATGACTCATGGATGTAAAATCAGAAGGAAAAGGGGATGGCAGAGGATGAGATGGTTGGATGATCTCACCAACTCAGTGGACGTGAGTTTGAGCAAGTTTCAGGAGATGGTGAAGCACAGGGAAGCCTGGCATGCTGCAGTCCATGGTGTCGCAGAGGTTTGGACATGACTGAGTGATTGAAGAAAACTGAACTGAGCTTAAGAGACATTCTCATGAACATGTTAAATGGTCATTTCCTTCCCCAGTGAAGTAAAAGTTGACGTTGGTCAAAAGGAAATGTGTGTATGGGTATTTTCACTAGATACTGGAAAATATCCCTTAGTTTTATTATGTTCTGGAGCTCTACAATTTGCTGCCTATCAAATGCCGATTTTTCAAAAGGACTCAAGTTGCCCACATGTTAACACATTTACATGTCACTCAGTGTTTTCCTTTTTATGCTTTTACTGTCAGGTAGGGAGAGGATAATCATTCACACTGCCAGTGTTTCACCCTTCAAAATACTTGAGGAGTTTTTACATTTTAACTCGTTTTATAACTTTTGAGTCTCAGATTTTGATGTCAATCCATTTCTTGCATTCCTGCTGATTCATATGAAAATAATTCAAGTTTGTGCATATTAATTCTTTACATGTTATATATATATATATATAACATATATATATATATACACACACACACACACACATATATATATATATCTTTTTCTTCAATTTAGATTTTAAATATTAGTTTTTACCCTTTGTTCTTTAAGGAAGCAGTTTATTTTGTGATGTAGTGAAAAGAAACTTATACATTTAAAATTCAGTAGTTTGTTATTTTCATTGATTTTAATTCACCTTGAAAGACACCAAGAGGTATATTTATTTTCTTCATCAACCTACTTTTAAAATACTTGTGCATTTAAGTTGCCTAGCATCTCTTATGGGAATTTCAATGTATTCTATTTACAAATAAGTGAGCAAATTTATGAAAATTACAATTCTATCAAGTATCATTTCTGACTACAATATATGAATATAGAAATCAACAACAAGAAGAAGGTTAGAAAATCTACAAATATGTGGAAGCTAAACAACACGTGCTTGAACAACTAATGTGTTGCAAGAGAAGTCAAAATGGAAATCAATGAATATCTCAAAACAAATTTAGAAAGACATGAACCCACCAAAAAACTACGGGACACTGCTAAGTCATTCAAGTGGCCATCAGATACATTAAAGTTGGTCAAAATCACTATCAGGAAGATGGAATCAAACCTTAGATATTATCTCACACCTGTTAGAATGATTATTATAAAAAAGACATGTCATATATTGATGAGGATGTGGTGCAAAGTGAAATTTTGTGCACTGTTAAAGATATTATATGTGGATACAGCCACTATGGAAAACAGTGTAGAGATCCCTCAAAAAATTAATAATAGAACTCTCATATAATCTTGCAATTCCAATTCTGGCAAACGGACAGATGAAATAAAATCATCACAAAAAGGTGCCTATATTGCTAAGTTCACAGCAGTGCTATTCATAATAATAAAGGTATGGAAAAAACTTAGTGTGTCTGTAAGTGGGTGAATAGGTATACACAATGGAATATTATTTCAACTTAAAAGGAGGGCAATTCTGGCATTTTTAATGACTTGGATGAATTTGAGTACACTATGCTAAGTGAAATAAGTCAGACAGGGAAAAACAAATACTGCATGATATCACCTACATGTGGAATTTAAAAACTAAAGGTTGAATTTATAGATAGAAAAAGTAGAAAATTGCTAGGGTCCAAAGGGTGGGAGAAATAGAGGCAAGTTGGTAATTGGGTGTAAGCTTTCATTTATAAGATGAATAAGGTATGAGGATGTAATGTATGATCTGATGGCTATAACCGATAATGCTGAATTGTATAGTTGAAATTTGCTAAGACACCAAGAGGTATATTTATTTTCTTCATCAACCTACTTTTAAAATACTTGTGCATTTAAGTTGCCTAGCATCTCTTATGGGAATTTCAATGTATTCTATTTACAAATAAGTGAGCAAATTTATGAAAATTACAATTCTATCAAGTATCATTTCTGACTACAATATATGAATATAGAAATCAACAACAAGAAGAAGGTTAGAAAATCTACAAATATGTGGAAGCTAAACAACACGTGCTTGAACAACTAATGTGTTGCAAGAGAAGTCAAAATGGAAATCAATGAATATCTCAAAACAAATTTAGAAAGACATGAACCCACCAAAAAACTACGGGACACTGCTAAGTCATTCAAGTGGCCATCAGATACATTAAAGTTGGTCAAAATCACTATCAGGAAGATGGAATCAAACCTTAGATATTATCTCACACCTGTTAGAATGATTATTATAAAAAAGACATGTCATATATTGATGAGGATGTGGTGCAAAGTGAAATTTTGTGCACTGTTAAAGATATTATATGTGGATACAGCCACTATGGAAAACAGTGTAGAGATCCCTCAAAAAATTAATAATAGAACTCTCATATAATCTTGCAATTCCAATTCTGGCAAACGGACAGATGAAATAAAATCATCACAAAAAGGTGCCTATATTGCTAAGTTCACAGCAGTGCTATTCATAATAATAAAGGTATGGAAAAAACTTAGTGTGTCTGTAAGTGGGTGAATAGGTATACACAATGGAATATTATTTCAACTTAAAAGGAGGGCAATTCTGGCATTTTTAATGACTTGGATGAATTTGAGTACACTATGCTAAGTGAAATAAGTCAGACAGGGAAAAACAAATACTGCATGATATCACCTACATGTGGAATTTAAAAACTAAAGGTTGAATTTATAGATAGAAAAAGTAGAAAATTGCTAGGGTCCAAAGGGTGGGAGAAATAGAGGCAAGTTGGTAATTGGGTGTAAGCTTTCATTTATAAGATGAATAAGGTATGAGGATGTAATGTATGATCTGATGGCTATAACCGATAATGCTGAATTGTATAGTTGAAATTTGCTAAGACAGTGGAAACTAAATGTCACAGAAATTTAAACATGTGAGGTAATGAATGTGTTAATTAGCTTGATAGGAAGAATCCTTTCACCATGTGTGTGTATGTATAACCATTATATTGTATAATTTAAATATCTGAAAATTAAATTTTACTTCAGCAAAGCTGGAAAAAATAAAGGATTACAAAAAATACAAAAGGAACACATACAATCTGTTGGTAAGAATGTAAATTAGTACAGCCATTATGAAAAACAGTATGGAGTATCCTCAGAAACTATAATAAATAAAACTACCGTGTTACACAGGAAGCCCACATGAAACTGGACATACAAACCTTGTAGAGGAAAACTTCGGCAGAACACTCTCTGACATCAATATCTTTTTCAATTTGTCTCCCACAATAATGGAAATAAAAATGAAATTAAACAAATGGGATCTACTGCGGGGGCCTTCCGCAGAAAGGAAGGCAGCGGGATTGCCCCTGGCTGAACCGGGAGATCTCAGAGAGAGGTGGGTCTTGCTGCTGGCCCCCCAGACCCCTGGCACACGCGGGGGACAATCAGACGCGACAGGGGTTCCGTCAAAGCAGTTCTGCTTTATTACTGTAGATGCACAGCTTTTATAGGCAAGTGAAGGGGGTTTTGCATGGGACTTCCTATAGATTACACCGATCAAGCTAAAGGTCAAGCAATCATCCATGGGCACCGGAAACCAGGGGAACCAATCAGAAATTTTGACCATCACTTAACAATTAAGATCACGTCCACATGTCTTCCTGTAGGCGCCATCTTAGCTCCAAACTGCAAACATGTGCTTAAGCTTCTTTTCACAATGTGCTTAAGCTTGCTTTCACTCCCACGTCCCTTCCTATAGGCGCCATCTTAGCTCCAAACTGAAACAATGTGCTTAAGCTTCCTTATACTTGCAACGGTCCTCTTTCAATTCAGAGCCCCACAATCTACTTAAACTCAAAAGCTTTTTTACAGCAAATGAAACAACAAAAAGACAACCCACATATTGGCAAAAAATATCTGCAAATTTTGTGGCCAATAAGGGATATATTTCCAAAATATACATACAGCTCATGAGCTTAGCACCATCAAAACAACCCAATGAAAAACTGGCAAAAGTACTAGATATTTATCCAAGGAAGACAGATGGACGGTCAACACACACACAAAAACTTGTTCAACATTGGAATACTACTTGACATCAAAAAGAATAAAATGATATCATCTGCTGCAATGCAGATGTATTTATAGATTACCGTACTGAGTGAATTAAGACAGAGAAGCAGAAACATGGTATGATGCTCTTTATAAGCAGAATCTAAAAGACATTATACAAATTAATTTATTTGAAAACAAAAAGAGACACATAGACTAAGAATAAATTTATGGTTGCTGGGAGAAGGATGTGGGAAAGGGATTGTAGGGAGTTTGGGATGGATATGTAAGCACCACTATATCTAAAATGGGTGACCAACTATGACCCACTGTGTAGCACATTGAACTCTGCTCATTTTATATAATAAACTGGATGGGAGGGGAGTTCCTCCCTGGTGGGCTACAGTCCATGTGATCACAAAGAGTTGAACATGACGGAGAGACTAAGCACAGCATACATTGTGTGGCAGGCACTCTTCATGAGTACTTTCTGTGAATGAATTACTTTAAATTTCACAACACTCCTATGAGACTGGTGCAATTATTACACCAGGTAACAAACCAGAACTGAGGAAATGAAAGGATGAGAAAATTTTCTCAGTTCTTGACTGATTTAACATGCATGGCTGAATTACTTAGCTGCCCACTTGAAACTATCACAACATAAGCAATCAGCTATATCCCAATAAAAAATAAAAAACATAAAAAAGTTTAAAAAGGAATGAAGAAAATAAGCAGAATTTTGAAGACCTGTGGGACACAATCAAGTATAATAAATATACCAAAAGGAAGTCCAAGAAAAGAGAGAAAAGAGTAAGAAAGAATATTTGCATAAATAATATTTGAAAACTTCCAAAGCTTGATGATAAACATAAATTCTATACATCCAAGAAACTCAATGTAGTACAAATAGCAACTCAAATAATGCAAGAATAGGTAGACAAATCAAATCAAACTGTTGAAAAAAAAAAGATAATCTTGAGAACATAAAGAGATAAGTGATTCATCACTTGCAAGGGATCTTCAATAATATTAACAGCTGATTTCTAAACAGAAACAATGGAGGCCAGATAATACTCAAAGCACTGACAGAAGAAAAAAACGGTGTCAGCTAATAATTTCATAACAAAATTGTTCTGAAGGGGAAAATGAGATTTCTCAGATGACAAAAAGATAAATAAAAAAGCTGGCAGAATTCATTGATAGCCATGTAAGAAATCCTAAAAAGAGTCTTCAAAGCCAAAATGAAAGGAGACTAAACAATAAATCAAATGATTCATGAACAGAAAATATTGAAAAGCTGTCACAATTGACAGTAACCATATAAGTCTTACAAAATAATTATAAATCTTTGAAATAAATTTATGGTTGCTGGGAGAAGGATGTGGGAAAGGGATTGTAGGGAGTTTGGGATGGATATGTAAGCACCACTATATCTAAAATGGGTGACCAACTATGACCCACTGTGTAGCACATTGAACTCTGCTCATTTTATATAATAAACTGGATGGGAGGGGAGTTCCTCCCTGGTGGGCTACAGTCCATGTGATCACAAAGAGTTGAACATGACGGAGAGACTAAGCACAGCATACATTGTGTGGCAGGCACTCTTCATGAGTACTTTCTGTGAATGAATTACTTTAAATTTCACAACACTCCTATGAGACTGGTGCAATTATTACACCAGGTAACAAACCAGAACTGAGGAAATGAAAGGATGAGAAAATTTTCTCAGTTCTTGACTGATTTAACATGCATGGCTGAATTACTTAGCTGCCCACTTGAAACTATCACAACATAAGCAATCAGCTATATCCCAATAAAAAATAAAAAACATAAAAAAGTTTAAAAAGGAATGAAGAAAATAAGCAGAATTTTGAAGACCTGTGGGACACAATCAAGTATAATAAATATACCAAAAGGAAGTCCAAGAAAAGAGAGAAAAGAGTAAGAAAGAATATTTGCATAAATAATATTTGAAAACTTCCAAAGCTTGATGATAAACATAAATTCTATACATCCAAGAAACTCAATGTAGTACAAATAGCAACTCAAATAATGCAAGAATAGGTAGACAAATCAAATCAAACTGTTGAAAAAAAAAAGATAATCTTGAGAACATAAAGAGATAAGTGATTCATCACTTGCAAGGGATCTTCAATAATATTAACAGCTGATTTCTAAACAGAAACAATGGAGGCCAGATAATACTCAAAGCACTGACAGAAGAAAAAAACGGTGTCAGCTAATAATTTCATAACAAAATTGTTCTGAAGGGGAAAATGAGATTTCTCAGATGACAAAAAGATAAATAAAAAAGCTGGCAGAATTCATTGATAGCCATGTAAGAAATCCTAAAAAGAGTCTTCAAAGCCAAAATGAAAGGAGACTAAACAATAAATCAAATGATTCATGAACAGAAAATATTGAAAAAGCTGTCACAATTGACAGTAACCATATAAGTCTTACAAAAATAATTATAAATCTTTGAAACATCCATTATAAGAAAAGACTATCCTACGTAATCAAAAATATCACTTCTTTCTCTCAAGAGACAAACATTGTGACTCAAAAAGAAGGAGAGTAATAATAATAGCTGACATTTGGTGTGGGTTTATTGTGTTACATGATGACAAAGAATGCAGCAGTAAGGCAGGAGACTCAGGTTTGATACCTGGGTAAAGAAAATTCCATAGAGAAGGGAATGGTTACCCACTCTAATATTCCTGCCTGGAGAATTCCATGAACAGAGTAGCCCGGTGGGCTATAGTCCATGGGGTGACAAAGAGTCAAACATGACTGAGTGACTAAGCACAGCACACATTGTGTGGCAGACACCCTTCATAAATTCTCCCTATGAATGGATTACTTTAAATCTCACAACACTTACATGTATTGTTACAACTAATTAGCTCTGATTATTTAAGACAGTCTGTTGTCTCTTTTGCCTTATTTCTCCCAGCTAGAGAGTTCTAGAAGGTTTTTACTGTGTCACTGTGGATGTATGGAGGATAGAGGGACACTTGGTTCCTTTCACCGAGGAAACTCATTTACCTTTTTCAAACCCTTCCCTATAGATTAGGAGGTATGAGTGACATTTTTCCAAATGCTTAGCACTTTCCTCCAGCCAATACCACCCTCAGCCCTGTCATCAAAACACTCCTTAGGCAATGTGAATAGAAGTTATGTATCAGTTTCTAGAATCCCTGGTGAGTCTGTCTTTGGACACCAATTTCCCGAGGGCATGGTAGGAGATTATGCCCCTTATTTTTCTTATGGTGCTGAAGTATTTACTTTTTCATTATAAAATTCATTTTTTTTTCATGCACTCCAGAGCGCTGGATCATAATTGGACACACTGGTCCAGCCGCTCTGAGGCACATGGGATCCTCCCTGGCCAGGGATCAAACTGGTGCCCCTTGCACTACCAGGCGACTCTCTACCCACTGGACTACCAGGGAAGCCCTAAAATCCATTTTTGTTCATATAATTTATTGAGGATGAGTTCTGTTTGCGTGCTCTCTATCATGTTACTTACTCAGAGGTCTTTCCAAATTGAATATTTTAAAGGTTTACTTTGACAGAGGATGAATGGATGTATGCACAGACATATGGATGGAAGGAGGAAGGAGAATAGATTGGAAAAGGAAAAGAGAAGATCAGAAAGACTATTTAGGATGCTCCTCTGGTCACTCGGGCGGATGACGGAGAGGAATTTACTACTGGCAAGATAATGTACAGGTGGGGAGAAGTGGATACATGGGGGAATGTAATTTGAGACACAGCTGACCATATTGTAGATTGGGTATGGAAATAAGAGAAGTGTCAAGAATAAAGTGAATCACGAGGTTTTAGACAGGAGCAACTGCATTGACGGGCTTGGAATACTCAGAAGTAAGACATGGGCAAGGAGGAGATGTCAGAATGGGTAGAATAAGAGAGAGACTACAACTGCAAGGTTGAGAGGACTGTGCGATATGCAAGTGGAGTTCAGAATAAACGTTTCAAGTGTAAGAACATTTTTGGAATCAGGTGAGAGACAAATGCTATCTAAAGTCAGTGAAATAAGCTGGTGGTGATAAGGGATAGTCTGTTCTCATATCAAGGGCCATATTGTGAGAAGCATTAAATGAGAGGTCAGGTCATATCCCTGTTTCTTTCTCTCCAGCTGCTCTCTCCCCATCTTTGTGAAACTAGTCCAGCAGGGTGGGCCAGAGGGGCGTGGCCATGATTTGAAGGCACTTTTCTCTCACTACTTGCACAACAGTAAGATTCTGACAGAGGACTTGGTTTCCAGGTTACTACTGCTAAATAACTGGAGGCAGGTGATTCTGTTCTCACATACAGACAGGGTCTGCCAATTGTGAGATGTTGCCAGCAAGGTTCAAAACTGTGTGAGGTTTGGAAGGAATGTGAAAAGAGGTGCGGATGCTCAAAAGAAGTGAGGCACACCTGACCTTTCAACTTTCCCAGTAAAATAACGTGATTCTGAAATGTCATTACATGAAGGGCCCTTGAATCAATCATCCGTGCCCGGAAAAATTCAAGATGATGTACTTCAGGTAACCCAGATGTCTTTAAACAATCAAGAAGTGAGTTTTCTAAATAAAAATCCCGAATACATATTTGGAGAACTAACCAAAGTGGTTGATAGACTCCCTTGCAAACTTGAGCCTTTACAACTGACTGAAATCCAGTTAACTGGTGCATTACCCACAAGGATCCAAATGAAGGAATGTCCTTGCAAGTTAGAAAATCCAGGAGGACGTTTCAAAATGTACTTTTGAAAATACAACCAATGCATGGAGCCGGTGCTGTGAGAAATCCACGTAGCTCTGTGAAGTATGGAATTGGAGCAGGCAAACAGCTGCAACCCCCACCTCAGCCTCTACCTTGTCTTAAAACAGAGGTGTCTGTGAGTCCCACAGCACCAACAGCACCACCCCCACTACTGCCTGATTGCTTAGCTCTATTAAGAGCTGCAAAGAAGACAAGTCCTTCCTCAAGAATACATTCTCCGCCTCCACTGACACCAACTGTTCTCAGTAATCCAGCAGCATCCCCATCTCCTGATTGCTTGCAGACCACTCTTGATACAGCTCTTTTCCTTACACTGCCTGAAACACAGTTCTCTCCTCCTGCACCAGAACCTTCGCAGCATTATCAATTGACACCAGATGATCTAGCCCCACAAGGTGAAGATCCGGGAATGCCTCCACCTTTATGTCCTTGTCCAGTCACCTCACCTGGAATTCAATTGAGGACTGCAGTTACAGATCTAACTGACTCTGCTTCAGATGTACAGCCACTAAAATCTTCAGTTCCATCCAGACAAATACCCTCACTTCCACCACCACCAAGATACATGATTCTACCAACATCAAGATCTTCAATTGCACCATTACCAAGATCTCCATTTCTACCAACATTACAAAGTGCAGTTTCAATCTCACCAGTAACTCCACATCCACAGACATCACTCTTGGACTGCATCATCAAAACGTTCAGTTACCTAGTTACCAAGTCGTTCAGTTGCCCAACTGTCCCAGTAAAATAACGTGATTCTGAAATGTCATTACATGAAGGGCCCTTGAATCAATCATCCGTGCCCGGAAAAATTCAAGATGATGTACTTCAGGTAACCCAGATGTCTTTAAACAATCAAGAAGTGAGTTTTCTAAATAAAAATCCCGAATACATATTTGGAGAACTAACCAAAGTGGTTGATAGACTCCCTTGCAAACTTGAGCCTTTACAACTGACTGAAATCCAGTTAACTGGTGCATTACCCACAAGGATCCAAATGAAGGAATGTCCTTGCAAGTTAGAAAATCCAGGAGGACGTTTCAAAATGTATTTTTGAAAATACAACCAATGCATGGAGCCGGTGCTGTGAGAAATCCACGTAGCTCTGTGAAGTATGGAATTGGAGCAGGCAAACAGCTGCAACCCCCACCTCAGCCTCTACCTTGTCTTAAAACAGAGGTGTCTGTGAGTCCCACAGCACCAACAGCACCACCCCCACTACTGCCTGATTGCTTAGCTCTATTAAGAGCTGCAAAGAAGACAAGTCCTTCCTCAAGAATACATTCTCCGCCTCCACTGACACCAACTGTTCTCAGTAATCCAGCAGCATCCCCATCTCCTGATTGCTTGCAGACCACTCTTGATACAGCTCTTTTCCTTACACTGCCTGAAACACAGTTCTCTCCTCCTGCACCAGAACCTTCGCAGCATTATCAATTGACACCAGATGATCTAGCCCCACAAGGTGAAGATCCGGGAATGCCTCCACCTTTATGTCCTTGTCCAGTCACCTCACCTGGAATTCAATTGAGGACTGCAGTTACAGATCTAACTGACTCTGCTTCAGATGTACAGCCACTAAAATCTTCAGTTCCATCCAGACAAATACCCTCACTTCCACCACCACCAAGATACATGATTCTACCAACATCAAGATCTTCAATTGCACCATTACCAAGATCTCCATTTCTACCAACATTACAAAGTGCAGTTTCAATCTCACCAGTAACTCCACATCCACAGACATCACTCTTGGACTGCATCATCAAAACGTTCAGTTACCTAGTTACCAAGTCGTTCAGTTGCCCAACTGTCAGGATGTTCAGATACGCAGTCATCAAGATCTTCCATTGCACAACCAACAGGACATTTGCTTATACCACACCCAGGAGCATCATGTTTGAAGTCAACAAAGTCATTGACAGTAAAATCACTGTTTTCCACTGCCCAGGTTCCATCTTCCACTTCAAGCCCTTGGGATTTGTAATGGTGTTGAACTTCATCAGCTGTAGTTTGTGGAGGCTTACATCAATCGCCTCCACACACTCTATCTGTGATTAATAAACAAGGAGGGTTTTGATGGAAACCATAAGAAAAGGTGTCGGGCTTCCCCTGATGGTCCAGTGGGTAAGGACACCGCCTTGCAGTGCAAGGGGTGCCGGTTTGATCCCTGGCCTGGGAAGATCCCACGTGCCGCAGAGCGGCTGGACCGATGTGTCCAATTACCAAGCCGGAGCTCTGGGGCGCATGCACCCAGAACCGGTGCTCTGCGACGACAGACGCCACCGCGATGGGAGGCCCACAGGAGCCAAAGAACAAAGACGGATGAAAACAGAGAAATGAAAGACCAATAGCAGTGGCCCGCCCGTCCCCCCCCCCCCCCACCCCACCCCACAAAAGATAAAAAAAAAAAAAGGTTTCAGCTACGCAAAACTAAACATCAGTGTGTACACAAAGTTGAAATGGAAACTACTGTAAGTATAGCAAGTATTCTCATGATTTGTCTTATATTGCTCTTTAAATCAGACAGTGAGACTGATTGAATGGATGAAAATTAAACAAATGCATACCACCCAAGTAAAAATAAATGTCTATTGTCTTATTCTATTTTAAGTCGTTCCTATGATTTTACCTTTTAGAATTAAACACTATTTCTACTTTTTTTTTCAAAAAGAAAAAAGAAGAAAACCTGTCAGTATGTACTCCACCCTCAATGTTTTACAGTTTTAATTTGCTCAAACAAACTAAAAATACTGAATATTAAGCATAGACAATCCTTAACATTAGGGCTTCCCTTATGACTCAGCAGGTAAAGAATCCAACTGCAATGCAGGAGACACAGGAGCCATGGGTTCAATTCGTGGGTCAGGAAGATCTTTTGAGAGAAGGCACTGCAATCCACACCAGTTCTCTTGCCTGGATAGTAAGAGTGGACTGAAGAAGCTGGCAAACTACATTCCTAAGGACAGCAAAGAGCTGGACATGATCAAGCTACTAAATATGCATGCACACAGGCCTTACAGTAGCTTTTTAAGAAATGATTTTGAAGACCTAGAATATTAAAACTCTGCACTTACTTAAGGACATTTTTCTACTTCAAGTAATGCTTAACATAAGCTTTAAGAATCTCTGTCTCAGTCACATGGAGGTATTCAGTAAACATATATATTTGATAGTTCTAAATGTACCTCAGAGAGCAAGAAACATCAGCTTTTCATTTTTTAGGTGGCCTTATAATCTAGCAAAATTCAACTATAGCAAGAGTTGAAAGTTTTCTAAATGAAATACTTAGAATTGATAACTTTGATCAAATAATATGAGAGTATGTTTTAGTAAATTATTTTAGGAAGTCAATTAAGTTCATGTGTCTAGTTGAATTTACTTCAGGAAAGGGTATAAGAGAGAGGCACATTCAGGGCCCTAAGAAATTCTAAAACTTCAAGATATGGGAAAGGTGGAGACTCCTCACACAAGACTAAAGCTAAACGGTCATAAAACTAGGCAGTGCATGTTTGCTCTGGGAAGTAGGCCAATGTCAAGAAATCCAGAGAATGAATATTTCAAGAAAGGAAAATTCAATTATATCAGGTATTGCAGAGAGGTAAGATAATATGAGGACTGAAAATACCCATTATCTTTGTAACTCCATACTGTACAGCACAAATTAAACCCTGTAAATTGATTAAACCTTAAGGTAAATAAGAACAACCATGGACAGTGAAGTTCAGTTTAGTTATGCCCTCAGTTATGTCTGGCTCTTTGTGACCACATGGACAGCAGCACATTAGACTTTCCTATCCTTAACCAAATTTGCTCAAACAAACTAAAAATACTGAATATTAAGCATAGACAATCCTTAACATTAGGGCTTCCCTTATGACTCAGCAGGTAAAGAATCCAACTGCAATGCAGGAGACACAGGAGCCATGGGTTCAATTCGTGGGTCAGGAAGATCTTTTGAGAGAAGGCACTGCAATCCACACCAGTTCTCTTGCCTGGATAGTAAGAGTGGACTGAAGAAGCTGGCAAACTACATTCCTAAGGACAGCAAAGAGCTGGACATGATCAAGCTACTAAATATGCATGCACACAGGCCTTACAGTAGCTTTTTAAGAAATGATTTTGAAGACCTAGAATATTAAAACTCTGCACTTACTTAAGGACATTTTTCTACTTCAAGTAATGCTTAACATAAGCTTTAAGAATCTCTGTCTCAGTCACATGGAGGTATTCAGTAAACATATATATTTGATAGTTCTAAATGTACCTCAGAGAGCAAGAAACATCAGCTTTTCATTTTTTAGGTGGCCTTATAATCTAGCAAAATTCAACTATAGCAAGAGTTGAAAGTTTTCTAAATGAAATACTTAGAATTGATAACTTTGATCAAATAATATGAGAGTATGTTTTAGTAAATTATTTTAGGAAGTCAATTAAGTTCATGTGTCTAGTTGAATTTACTTCAGGAAAGGGTATAAGAGAGAGGCACATTCAGGGCCCTAAGAAATTCTAAAACTTCAAGATATGGGAAAGGTGGAGACTCCTCACACAAGACTAAAGCTAAACGGTCATAAAACTAGGCAGTGCATGTTTGCTCTGGGAAGTAGGCCAATGTCAAGAAATCCAGAGAATGAATATTTCAAGAAAGGAAAATTCAATTATATCAGGTATTGCAGAGAGGTAAGATAATATGAGGACTGAAAATACCCATTATCTTTGTAACTCCATACTGTACAGCACAAATTAAACCCTGTAAATTGATTAAACCTTAAGGTAAATAAGAACAACCATGGACAGTGAAGTTCAGTTTAGTTATGCCCTCAGTTATGTCTGGCTCTTTGTGACCACATGGACAGCAGCACATTAGACTTTCCTATCCTTAACCAGCTCCTAGAGCTTCTACAAACTCATGCCCTTTGAGTCAATGATCTGATCCAACCATACTGTCCTCTACCATCTCCCTTTTAACTCTTATTTTCACCCTCGTCAACAGGCTCTTTACTTCCTCTTCCCTTTTTTGCCATTGGAATGGTATCACCTGCTTATCTGAGTTTGTTGATGTTTCTTTTGGAAATCTTGATTTCAGCTTGAAATTCATCCAGTCCAGCGTTGGACATGATGTACTCTGCATAGACGTTAAATAAGCAGGGTGACAATATACAGCCTTGAGATATTATTTTCCCAACTTTGAAGCATTCCACTGTTTCACAGATGATTCTAACTGTTGCTTCTTGACCTGCATACAAGTTTCTCAAGGAGGCAGATTAGATGATCTAGTATTCTCATCTCCCGTCTTCACAATTTGTTGTGATCCATGCAGTCAAAGGCTTTAATGTAGTCAATGAAGCAGAAGTAAATCTTTTTTCTGCAATCATCTTACTTGTTCTATGATCCAACAGATGTTGGCAGTTTGATATCTAGCTCCTCTGCCTTTTTAAAATTCAGCTTATACATCTGGAAATTCTCAGTTCATGTACTGTTGAAGTCTAGCCTGAAGAACTTTGAGCATAATCTTGCTAGTCTATGAAATACGCAAGATTGGAGGGTAGTTTGAACATTCTTTGGCATTACTCTTCTTTGAGATTGGAATGAAAACTGACCTTTTCCAATTTTATAGCCACTCTGGAGCTTTCCAAATTTGCTGGCATATTAAATGCAGCACTTTAACAGCATCATCTTTTAGGATTTGAAATAGTTCAGCTGAAATTCTATCACCTCCACTAGGTTTGTTCACAGTGATGCTTCCTAAGGCCCACTTGACTTCACGCTTCAGGAGGTCTATGTCTATACCAACCACACCAACAGTGGTTATCTGGGTCATTAAGATCTTTTTTCTACAGTTCTTATGCTTATTCTTGCCAAAAGTCTAGCTCTTCTAATATTGAGAAAACTCACTTCTCTCAATTAGATCAAGTCTTGATAAACACAATAAGAAAATTACCTTAGGCACAAAATCTTTGTTTTCAAGGCTCATTATTTAAAAGATTAAAAAAAAAAATCTTTCAGAATCTCTTTTCAAAGAGCATGCCAATAGGTTGTTGTGAAAGTTTATGATTTCCTTGGTTCAGTCTCTCCACAACAAAGATCTGTAACGGTGGACAAGTGTTAACAGGTCAGTTACAACTCAGAGTTTTATTCAATAAAACAAGGATAGTACACCCATTGAGGCCTGAGTGTGGGCTGACCCAGAAGGATAGGCTCCAATCCCTTGGTTCCCTCTTTTTATATGTTTTGTCTCCTCTCCCCTGAGCCTGATATATGCAAATTAGGGTTTAGCCAGGAAGGAGGCCTGTTGATTTCACTTGAGCTTCTCACTCTGGTCTGTGGATTTTTCCTTTGTTACTTTTCATGGGCTTTTCCCCTCTGTCTATTTCTAGCCATTGCCAATTTGGACTCTTTTTCCCTGTTCTAACTACCTAATACATTCATTATAATTTGTGTTTTTAGCAGAGAGATAACCACATTCTGATTTTGCACCAGAGTGTGCTTGGTATTAAGTCTTACCTTCTTATTTTGAAACAACCAGTCGTTCATTTTAAGAACACTATTACTCTCTTCTTATATTTAACAAAAAACATGTTCTTCATACACCTTTCTTTATCCAAAAATGACATTCTGCTTTCCTTGCATACTTTTCATACAGTTGTTTGCTTTCATTAATATTTGAAATAATTTTAATTATCTATGTTGATTAGAATTCTCAGTCCCTGGAAATCTTAACTTCCGGTGAAAACTAAGAAGAAATTATGGACTTTGTTTTAATACTAGTATTTTGTGTATTGAAAAGTTTATGACTATATATCTCAATTTATTGAAGTTTATATTTTCTCACTGTAAATTTTTAATGTAACACAAACATGCTAATAAATATAGTTTTAGTTCCTCTGCAATAATAAGCCAAGATCGATACACCATAAACCATAATTATTGTTAATAATTTTGTTTTTAAATTTTACTTATATCTAGTATACCTGCCTTAATAATTTTTTAGCTTATTCCTGAAAAGTTTCAAGACATTAACTAGCAAGCCATCATTTTATTTTTCTTGCTTTTAGATTTTGTAAGAAATATCATAAACATGACTTGGACACCCCAATAGTTATATGTCTGCATTATGTTTGATATTAACAATTCTGAAGATTTTCTTATATTAATTAGGCTGACAAACAAGCTGGCTTTTATATAGAAAAGATTATCCTAGATCATGTGAATCTGAAAAACACTTGAGTTAGCTTCTATATATCTGAGAGTATACTTAATTTACGTAAGTGCTTATTTTGTGACCATGGGATCACAAAGAGTCAGACATGACTGAATGACTAACACACTTATGGGCTTTCCTGGTGGTTCAGACAGTAAAGAATCTGCCTGTAACATAGGAGACAAGGTTTTGATTCCTAGATTATGAGGATCCCCAGAAGAAAGGAATGGCTACCCTTCTCTAGTATTTTTGTCTGGAGAAGCTCATAAACAGAGGAGCCTGGTGGGCTACAGTCACAGGAGTTCAAAGAGTCAAATACAATTGAGTGACTAATACTTTTTATGATTTTCCCCGTTATTTTTAGTTCATCGAGTAATGATTGCATTTATACTAACCAGGTGTCAGAAAGATGCTCTGGAGTATAAAATGGCAGTCTACTCCAGTACTTTTGCCAGACACAACTGAGTGACCAGCACAGTTTATTTTTCTTTAAGCAAATTAAATAAAGCTTTTCAGAAATTAATTTTGTCTGCCATCCAAAGGTAAAAATGTCACACATCTATAAAATACACAAACATGCATACAGATGCGAAAAGAGAACTTACAACTTTTACTTTTATATTTTGGCCATCAGACAGGTACCTTAATACAAAGCTTTGCAAAAGAGTGCTTAGATCCACATTGTTGTACAGCAGAAACCATCACTACATTGTAAAGCAATTTTCCTCAAGTTAAAAATTACATTAAAAAAAAGAGAGAGAACAGATCCAAATGGTGTTTCTGGTAGATGGAATAAGAGCTGACCAAAAGTTTGTACTAACATTTGTGGGAAAGAGTTTTAAATGTTTTGTCTAATTTCCAAATATTTAATTTTTCTCTAAAAACTCCCTCCCTGAAGCTTGCATTTTAAGATTTGACTCTGAGTTCTGAAAAAAGATCAAGTCAAACATACATCTCAAAACACAGAGGAAGGATGTAGGTTTCTTCAAGAAATGTTTTTGTTTCCTAAATCTGAAAGGGTTTTACCTCAATTTAAGACTTAAACCCAGGGCCCAGACCTGATCGAACCCTGCCTGGGAATTGAATCCATGTGACTGGGGCTTGAACCTAGCCAAAACCGGTTTGGGACTCGAACCCACATGGCTAAGGCCTAACCCCAGCCAAAACCCTGCTTGGGACTTGAACCCAGGTAGTCAGGACTAATCCTGGCCAAAACCCTGTCTGGGACTCGAACCCACGTGGTCGGGACTTAATCCAGCACTCACCCAATGTCTGGACCCACTGAGGCTCAGGTTCTTCATGCCTCAACCCAGAAGAAAGGAATGGCTACCCTTCTCTAGTATTTTTGTCTGGAGAAGCTCATAAACAGAGGAGCCTGGTGGGCTACAGTCACAGGAGTTCAAAGAGTCAAATACAATTGAGTGACTAATACTTTTTATGATTTTCCCCGTTATTTTTAGTTCATCGAGTAATGATTGCATTTATACTAACCAGGTGTCAGAAAGATGCTCTGGAGTATAAAATGGCAGTCTACTCCAGTACTTTTGCCAGACACAACTGAGTGACCAGCACAGTTTATTTTTCTTTAAGCAAATTAAATAAAGCTTTTCAGAAATTAATTTTGTCTGCCATCCAAAGGTAAAAATGTCACACATCTATAAAATACACAAACATGCATACAGATGCGAAAAGAGAACTTACAACTTTTACTTTTATATTTTGGCCATCAGACAGGTACCTTAATACAAAGCTTTGCAAAAGAGTGCTTAGATCCACATTGTTGTACAGCAGAAACCATCACTACATTGTAAAGCAATTTTCCTCAAGTTAAAAATTACATTAAAAAAAAGAGAGAGAACAGATCCAAATGGTGTTTCTGGTAGATGGAATAAGAGCTGACCAAAAGTTTGTACTAACATTTGTGGGAAAGAGTTTTAAATGTTTTGTCTAATTTCCAAATATTTAATTTTTCTCTAAAAACTCCCTCCCTGAAGCTTGCATTTTAAGATTTGACTCTGAGTTCTGAAAAAAGATCAAGTCAAACATACATCTCAAAACACAGAGGAAGGATGTAGGTTTCTTCAAGAAATGTTTTTGTTTCCTAAATCTGAAAGGGTTTTACCTCAATTTAAGACTTAAACCCAGGGCCCAGACCTGATCGAACCCTGCCTGGGAATTGAATCCATGTGACTGGGGCTTGAACCTAGCCAAAACCGGTTTGGGACTCGAACCCACATGGCTAAGGCCTAACCCCAGCCAAAACCCTGCTTGGGACTTGAACCCAGGTAGTCAGGACTAATCCTGGCCAAAACCCTGTCTGGGACTCGAACCCACGTGGTCGGGACTTAATCCAGCACTCACCCAATGTCTGGACCCACTGAGGCTCAGGTTCTTCATGCCTCAACACAGAAGGAATTCAGCAAGAGGCAGAGTGATAGGCAAGAAGAGGATTTATTAGGATATTTATTAGGATAGGGTACTTGTAAGAGGTGCAAGTGAACAGACAGGCAGGCAGGAAAGCTCTGCTCTGCTCCCCTTCAATTGAGTGGGCAGCCATATATATAGGCTGGTAGAAGACCGCCTTAGAATTGTTTCTAAAGCTGCATTTCTGTTCTCAAAAATACTCTATTTGTAAGACAAGTACAGTTATTTTTAATTCCTCATAGAACTGGATTGCAATCTGAATAATATCAAGAGCCTGACCCACCATCAACTTAAATTATCTTCAGTTTACTTCTTTTAAGAGGGAGAAGTGTTCAACTAACCTGAAAAACAAAAGATGCCTATGTTTTAGATTTAGAGCTGTGTCTTTGGGAGGTTTTACTAAATCCTTCCACAGTAGCTTCAGATTTTCCCTCTTGGTAGATAGTTTCATTTAAATTCCTTTCAGACCCTTTTTTCTTTTCCCCAGAGTCTCAATATTAGCATACAATTGGACCAATTTCTGAGGTTAAAAAAAAAATTCTTTCAAATGGCTTGTCAAGTTTCATCTGGGACAAACAGTAACATTCCTGGCAGTATTTAGCAGCTGTAAGAAGTGTCCCAAAAGAATACTACCTTCGCAGATTCCAGAGCTACTCTCAAAAGTAACTGAAAGAAAGAGAGCTTATAATAACTGGTAGCATGGCAACAGATAGATGGGACCTAGAATAAGCAGCATTTGTCCCCTGTGAAAAGACAGGCACTCCAACATGAAGATTAAAGCAGGAACGAGGAGGAGCTGAGCCCTGCCCAGATAAGAGATAAAATGCTCACAGATTTCTTATTCCTGAAGTTAAGGAGACCTTCCCAACTACGCATGCACAGAAAAGCTCCTTGGGGTCAAAAAGTGAAGGGGCACCACCCTGTAGAATGTGATGTCAATCTACCCACAGGTCTCTCTGCTAGAAATCCATCTTGTTCAAAAGATGCACATGCACACTGGGGAGGACCCTGAGTAAAGCCAAATATGGACTCAGAGCCACGCAAACAAGATGATTGGCCAGAGAAAACCAGACGGAAATGTGTAACATAAATGATTCAAACAATCACAAGGGTGTGGTTGTCTCTGAGTATACCCATGTGAGTCTATTCACACATACTTTTCTTCCTCCTAATAAACATTTTACTTGTTTCACTACTTTCTGTCTCTATGTGGAAATTAATTTCTACATAGTTGACAGTCCAGAGCCTTGTCTCCAGCCTGTGGATCCTGGTGGTCTAGTAGTTAGGTTTGTCACTGCTGTGGCCTGACTTCAATGTCTGGATGGGAACAGGAAACTTGCTACAAGCCATTGCACCCTGAAGCCACCTGCGATCACTAGGACCCTAGCTGAAAATGTAGTGCAACCCACATGTCTATCTATCCATAATTTGGGAGCCGCCAACTGACAGTTGCCAAGACAAATTCTTAGGACACGGAATGAGATAGACAAGTAGGCATTAATAGTCACCCCTGTGAGAGAAAGACTCAACAACCAATGGGAGAAAAAGCAAAAGTACTAGTCACTCAGTTGTGCCCGATTCTTTGCAACCCCATGGACTATAGCCCGCCAGGATCCTCTGTCCATGAAATTGACCAGGCAACAGTGCTAGAGTGGGTAGTCATTTCCTTCTCGAGGTGGTCTTCCCAACTCAGGGATGGAACTCGGGTCTCCTGTATTGCAGATATAATCTTTATCCTTTAAGCCATCCAAAAGCAAATTTAGGAGTCACAATTCAAAGTCCTAATTCTTACAAAAGTTTGTTTTGCTTTGCTTTCCCCTGCCAATCCATATTTGTAAAGTAAGGGACAGAATGAAATTTTACCTTCCTCTCTAGACCATGAACCACTGCTAGAGATTCAGGAAAGCTAACTTTTATAAGAATACTCACTCTGCCAGTGCTCTCAGTATCTCAAATGCGGTCTCTGGAGAAAGTGGGGCATCCTAACAGGTTTCATCATGATCACCAGAAACTGTAGAGGAGAAAAGATAATTTTTCCTCTACCGTTTACATGGGTGAGTGGTTGGCTGAGATCCCTAGGGTACTTTGTAAATGTTTAAGTTTTTCTAGGTGAAAAGTTCTCCACTGCAGCTACTGTAATTCAAGATCATCTTTTGTAAGGTGAAGCTACTTGTTCAGTTTAAAAAGTATATATGTTCATTTGAAGCTTCACACTGGAGCTAGTCCAATTCAAGACAGATCTAGTCCAACCCTGGATCCAGTGCAATTTGTAAATGGAATCCAGTCTGAACCTGTGTGGTAACTGGACCCATTCAGGAAAAAGAAATGCTCAAATAAAGTCTCACAGCCTATAACACAAAAGCTGCAGAACTAGCATCCTAGAGGGACTTAGTGACCTCCAGAGGCAGCAAGAAAGCGGTGAGAATAAAGGGGTCAGGGGTTGGCCTTTCTCCCTGGTTGCTTATTGCTTCTTGGGACCATAGAGGGATCTTTCAGTTCCCTCATCTGACATTAAGACTGTTGAAAGATAAACTGAGGCACATTAAAATTTTTAAGAGTTTACCTGAGCAAAAATCTATTTGAATTGGACAGCACAGAATGGGGAGTGATTAGAAGTGCTCCCTGGACAGGCATTCAAGGAGGCACTTTAATAGAGAAAAGGTGGAAACACGGTAAGGAAATAACTGTTTGACTTTAAATCGTAATTGACTGTTTGTGATTGGGTGTCTCTAAGCCTCCATTTTTAAACTTGAATTGTTTACAGGCTCAGATTTTGGTTTGCTTACACAGATCAAACAGGGCCAGTCTAATGGCTTCATTGTTTAATTAATCTTTATCCTTTAAGCCATCCAAAAGCAAATTTAGGAGTCACAATTCAAAGTCCTAATTCTTACAAAAGTTTGTTTTGCTTTGCTTTCCCCTGCCAATCCATATTTGTAAAGTAAGGGACAGAATGAAATTTTACCTTCCTCTCTAGACCATGAACCACTGCTAGAGATTCAGGAAAGCTAACTTTTATAAGAATACTCACTCTGCCAGTGCTCTCAGTATCTCAAATGCGGTCTCTGGAGAAAGTGGGGCATCCTAACAGGTTTCATCATGATCACCAGAAACTGTAGAGGAGAAAAGATAATTTTTCCTCTACCGTTTACATGGGTGAGTGGTTGGCTGAGATCCCTAGGGTACTTTGTAAATGTTTAAGTTTTTCTAGGTGAAAAGTTCTCCACTGCAGCTACTGTAATTCAAGATCATCTTTTGTAAGGTGAAGCTACTTGTTCAGTTTAAAAAGTATATATGTTCATTTGAAGCTTCACACTGGAGCTAGTCCAATTCAAGACAGATCTAGTCCAACCCTGGATCCAGTGCAATTTGTAAATGGAATCCAGTCTGAACCTGTGTGGTAACTGGACCCATTCAGGAAAAAGAAATGCTCAAATAAAGTCTCACAGCCTATAACACAAAAGCTGCAGAACTAGCATCCTAGAGGGACTTAGTGACCTCCAGAGGCAGCAAGAAAGCGGTGAGAATAAAGGGGTCAGGGGTTGGCCTTTCTCCCTGGTTGCTTATTGCTTCTTGGGACCATAGAGGGATCTTTCAGTTCCCTCATCTGACATTAAGACTGTTGAAAGATAAACTGAGGCACATTAAAATTTTTAAGAGTTTACCTGAGCAAAAATCTATTTGAATTGGACAGCACAGAATGGGGAGTGATTAGAAGTGCTCCCTGGACAGGCATTCAAGGAGGCACTTTAATAGAGAAAAGGTGGAAACACGGTAAGGAAATAACTGTTTGACTTTAAATCGTAATTGACTGTTTGTGATTGGGTGTCTCTAAGCCTCCATTTTTAAACTTGAATTGTTTACAGGCTCAGATTTTGGTTTGCTTACACAGATCAACAGAGCATCAGGGCCAGTCTAATGGCTTCATTGTTTAATTAATCAAATATACATAAATATTATGTTTAACTATATATGCTAAATAAAGTTTCGTATTAAAGATATATATATATATGGGACTTGGATTTCTTCGAGTAATCTCATTGTTTTGCAATAGATGTCTGAAAACTTGAATGTGAAAAAGAAAGATGAGATGACTCATAATAGCCTTTAGATGGAGCTGTTTCTCCTTAGAAGTTACCACAGACACATAATTTTCCTTAGCTGACCAGAAAAATAGGAATAGCTTAAATAATGCCATATCACAATAATGGATTTTTAAAACATTAATTTTGAGCACGACTAAAAGAGAACATAATAAAAACTCACTTCAAACCTGTTCAAGTTTTCACTAGACTCTAAAGAAACTTAATCTAAATTGAAACCAAGTCACAGCAGTGTTTGGTACATACACAAGTCAATTTCAGTGCTGATATAACTCTGAAGGTTTTAAAAACAGTAGAAAGTGTTATTAAACAGTTAATAAAGTTATCTGTTTAAATTTCTTAGTTTAAAGGAGTACTCAAGGGAAAATGCCATAATTTTAATAAGACAAAAACAGACTCGTGAATGATCTCATTTTAAAGGCAGAAACATACATTTGGGGCATAGCATGATCTCTGGCAAACTGATTATTAGATGAAGCAGACAAAACTTGTAAATAAGGAAGAAAAGCATTATAAAAATGTGAGCAAATTTTGAGCAGTTATCTAAATGTTCTAAGGCTGATTTTATATTAGTCACTATGATACTCTTAAAAAGATTGACATTCTGGAAGAGGTTATGTTAGGAACAATAGTGAACAGTAGTGAATATTTCCTGAGTTTATTCCTCACTGTACAGTGGACACAGATGGATCCAGCCTACACCTACAGTTTTGTGCTTGGAAGGTTTTGCCTTTTTTTTTTGCCTCAGGATAAGTGTTTTCCAACCAAAACATGATAAAAATTGCTAAACATATTCAATCTTTTTTCTTCCCTCCAAATTACAAAATAGACATTCACATACATGTATATACACACATGCACACACAGGAAGGCAAGGAGAAAGTTACTGAATATTTGTGAGCAATGTGATCTGATTGCTGTTTTACAACCATGCCTTGGTGGCACTGGATACATTTATTAGACTGAGGAAATATTATAATAGCAAGATTACTTAAGATACTCTTCTGTAGTCTTAAATGAGTGGTTGTGAACGTTTGATTTAGTGAATAGAGAATGTAAATGAGAAAAAAAGAAACAGATGAGGCATTATTGAGGTAAGAATGATTATGAATATATAGAGCTTGTTGGTGATCATCTGCAAGTAGAATTTCTATTGAGAAAAAAAAAGTATTTTACTATCCGTTGAAATGAGTAGTACATCAAAGAAAGACTACATCGCAGAAAAACGAATTTTGAGGAAAACAGTTTTATGCTAAGAATGCAAAGCACTGAAAACAGAATAGTGTTATGTTGTGCTGTTTATTATAGACTTCTATCACAATTGAACACAACTGGAACCAAATAAACTGGTTCTGAGGTACTCACAGTTCAAGCCAAAACCAGAAATATTTGCATTTAACGAGGAAAATATTTCCTGGTGTCAACTACAAATTGGCTCTCACCAATTACATTGCCAATGTCTGAACAACAAGGGCATTTGCCATCCATCACTGTGGAGGCTGACCCCTGTGCTGTGACAGCTGCTGACACTCAACACCCCCTGAGGGAGCTCAGGGTGGAGTGAGGCACTCAGTGCTCCAGGGTGTCTGGTGGGGCAGGTCTTTAGACAGGCTGATGTTTTTAGGAACAGATTTTATGATCACAATCCTTGCATCTCCTCATACCTAGGAAAGCACTAAATCCCTTCATGGTGACATCAGATTCTTGTGACTAACCAAAATTCCTTTGTAAAATGAGTGTTTAATGGCATTGAAACCGCTCTTCATCAAAATTTTTAAGATCCCTTCAGATAGTACACCTACAGTTTTGTGCTTGGAAGGTTTTTTTTTTTTTGCCTCAATAAGTGTTTTCCAACCAAAACATGATAAAAATTGCTAAACATATTCAATCTTTTTTCTTCCCTCCAAATTACAAAATAGACATTCACATACATGTATATACACACATGCACACACAGGAAGGCAAGGAGAAAGTTACTGAATATTTGTGAGCAATGTGATCTGATTGCTGTTTTACAACCATGCCTTGGTGGCACTGGATACATTTATTAGACTGAGGAAATATTATAATAGCAAGATTACTTAAGATACTCTTCTGTAGTCTTAAATGAGTGGTTGTGAACGTTTGATTTAGTGAATAGAGAATGTAAATGAGAAAAAAAGAAACAGATGAGGCATTATTGAGGTAAGAATGATTATGAATATATAGAGCTTGTTGGTGATCATCTGCAAGTAGAATTTCTATTGAGAAAAAATAAGTAATTTACTATCCGTTGAAATGAGTAGTACATCAAAGAAAGACTACATCGCAGAAAAACGAATTTTGAGGAAAACAGTTTTATGCTAAGAATGCAAAGCACTGAAAACAGAATAGTGTTATGTTGTGCTGTTTATTATAGACTTCTATCACAATTGAACACAACTGGAACCAAATAAACTGGTTCTGAGGTACTCACAGTTCAAGCCAAAACCAGAAATATTTGCATTTAACGAGGAAAATATTTCCTGGTGTCAACTACAAATTGGCTCTCACCAATTACATTGCCAATGTCTGAACAACAAGGGCATTTGCCATCCATCACTGTGGAGGCTGACCCCTGTGCTGTGACAGCTGCTGACACTCAACACCCCCTGAGGGAGCTCAGGGTGGAGTGAGGCACTCAGTGCTCCAGGGTGTCTGGTGGGGCAGGTCTTTAGACAGGCTGATGTTTTTAGGAACAGATTTTATGATCACAATCCTTGCATCTCCTCATACCTAGGAAAGCACTAAATCCCTTCATGGTGACATCAGATTCTTGTGACTAACCAAAATTCCTTTGTAAAATGAGTGTTTAATGGCATTGAAACCGCTCTTCATCAAAACCTTATATATTGATTCTCCTTTGCTGCTTATTCGGAGCAGTCTCTCAGAGCTATCTGGGGTGCTGCCTCCCAGGCTGCCATCCTCATTTTGCTCCAAATAGAACAACTTACAACTCACAACTCTCAAGTTGTTCATATTTTTTAGTTAATCATTCCTACCTCAATAATGCCTCATCTGTTTCCTTTTTTCTCATTTACACACACTCTATTCACTAAATCAAACATTCGCAACCACTCACTTAAGACTACAGAAGAGTATTTTAAGTAATCTTGCTGTTTATAATATTTCCTCAGTCTAATAAATCTATCCAGTGCCACCAAGGCATGGTTGTAAAACAGCAATCAGATCACATTGCTCAGAAATATTCAGTAGCTTTCTCCTTGCCTTCCTGTGTGTGCATGTGTGTATATACACATGCATGAATGTCCATTTTATAATGGACAAAGAAGGCTCAACATTGTAACTAAAAGGACATTAACAGGCTTCAGGTAACCATCCTACAATTTCCATCTCTTTCACAACCTATGCCTTCATATATGCACACATGTACCATGGTAAAATCTGATCTTAACGGATTTCTCAGTTTAAAAGTTTTAATTTTTACTTTTGCTTTCTAAATGTGCTTTAAAATATTGTTGACTCATCCAGCATAGAATAATTTTGTTTTTTATTATTAACATGTAAAGAGAGAGAGATAATCATATCTTATTAAACTCTACTTTATACTAAGATCTGCTTTTTTTTCTTAAAAAATACCAACTCACTTTTCTGCTAAATTTATATTTTAAAATATACACATTTTATAAGGTGAAAATTTTATCATATAGATTTCCATCTACAGTCATTAAATTATCCTGGTAATGGATAAAATAAAAACCAGTGATATATATACACCTTGCTAGCTGTGACTATTCAAGATAATATCGTGAGGGTATTAGATTGGTTATAGTCATGTGAAGAACTGTGCTCAAATCACTCTGCTTCTCTGAGAAATCTCTAAATATATATGTTAAAATGTGGCATAGAGCCAATGAGAAATAATGTGCATTGTCATTTTACCTAGGGCGGTCCGCAAATCCCCACTAAAAAATTCCTTTGTAAAATGAGTGTTTAATGGCATTGAAACCGCTCACAATTTTTCTCCATTGCTGCTTATTCGGAGCAGTCTCTCAGAGCTATCTGGGGTGCTGCCTCCCAGGCTGCCATCCTCATTTTGCTCCAAATAGAACAACTTACAACTCACAACTCTCAAGTTGTTCATATTTTTTAGTTAATCATTCCTACCTCAATAATGCCTCATCTGTTTCCTTTTTTCTCATTTACACACACTCTATTCACTAAATCAAACATTCGCAACCACTCACTTAAGACTACAGAAGAGTATTTTAAGTAATCTTGCTGTTTATAATATTTCCTCAGTCTAATAAATCTATCCAGTGCCACCAAGGCATGGTTGTAAAACAGCAATCAGATCACATTGCTCAGAAATATTCAGTAGCTTTCTCCTTGCCTTCCTGTGTGTGCATGTGTGTATATACACATGCATGAATGTCCATTTTATAATGGACAAAGAAGGCTCAACATTGTAACTAAAAGGACATTAACAGGCTTCAGGTAACCATCCTACAATTTCCATCTCTTTCACAACCTATGCCTTCATATATGCACACATGTACCATGGTAAAATCTGATCTTAACGGATTTCTCAGTTTAAAAGTTTTAATTTTTACTTTTGCTTTCTAAATGTGCTTTAAAATATTGTTGACTCATCCAGCATAGAATAATTTTGTTTTTTATTATTAACATGTAAAGAGAGAGAGATAATCATATCTTATTAAACTCTACTTTATACTAAGATCTGCGTTTTTTTCTTAAAAAATACCAACTCACTTTTCTGCTAAATTTATATTTTAAAATATACACATTTTATAAGGTGAAAATTTTATCATATAGATTTCCATCTACAGTCATTAAATTATCCTGGTAATGGATAAAATAAAAACCAGTGATATATATACACCTTGCTAGCTGTGACTATTCAAGATAATATCGTGAGGGTATTAGATTGGTTATAGTCATGTGAAGAACTGTGCTCAAATCACTCTGCTTCTCTGAGAAATCTCTAAATATATATGTTAAAATGTGGCATAGAGCCAATGAGAAATAATGTGCATTGTCATTTTTACCTAGGGCGGTCCGCAAATCACCCATCACCAAACTCAAAGCAGTTTAGGCTTAATATAGCAATAGGAATTCTATTCTGTTTAATTATAAACCAAAAGCTTGGACTCTTGCTATTCTCTGGTGATCCATATTATGCAGAAGCACAAAATAATGGTAAGCACACTTAAGCAGGAAAAGAGACAGAGATGGAGAGGAAGAGAGAGAGGTTGATTACAGATTCTCTTGACAGAAAACCCTGCCTCGGTTTGTTTCAATACAATGCCTCTGACCATTTGTAAGCACATTCTAATAATGCAGTCAAACGTGTAACATTTCCTCTTATGGAGTAGCAGATTTTTGTTTTCCTCTCAAAAAACACTTGCAAAAATATAATCAGAGCGTCAGTTTTCTGTTTTTTTTTTTTTTTTTGATTGAGTATAAGCAACTGACATCCAAGTGTTTTGGTAACTTCAAAAGAAAGAGAGAAAGCCTGAGCAGCTTCAGAATAAGGCAAGTTTGAGAGATGAAAGATGCGAAAGGAACAATTACTGTCTAATGGAGCCTGTTATTTGGGAAAAGAAATGCTAACCAATTACTGATTACTAAAAATAATTCAATTTAAATTATAAATATAAATACATTTCAAAGAAATATGTTTCATGTATGTCAAGAAAGCCCAACCAAATTTCATTAGTTAGTAAGTAATGAAACTAAAACAAGCATGGATGCTTTGTGAAAATATTTCAAAAATTTTCATGTTAGCATACTGATATTCATTTCTAAGTTATTTGGATTTTTTTTTTTTTTAATTTTAGTAAAACCTCTTTTCTTTCATTTTGGTTAAAAGAAATAAAAATTATAAGCAATGGGAGCATATACCCACTTCGACTTTCTTAGGTGGTAGATTACTCAGTACTTTCAATATTCATGATGGCAGTAAAACATGATTTATCATTGTTGCAGAAAATAATTTCTTTTCAGTTCAGTGAAAAAAGCACCTATCATTTGATGCTGAGATCTAATATTAAAAATTGAAAGATGCATATATATATATATATATATATATATATGCAAATTATCCAGATTTCTTTCACATACTCTCTAGTCCTAACTTTTCGTGAATGAAAGTAAGGGTTTCACCACTACCTAAAGATTTTTTTTTAGAAAAAATCATTTTTTTGCTATGTAATATAAAATATTTTTCAAAAAGTAATAACTTTTCAACTTTTAACTGACTTAATCCATGTATTTAAAATTGCCAGTTACTTAATCATATGCACTTTATACATACACATACTATTCAATATTCTGGAACAAGTGAGGCAATGATTAAAAAATAGGAGATTGCCTAGGTAAACTGTTATATATTTATGCAAACAAATGATATTCAGATATGAAGGAAGTTGCTTGGAAAAGTCTTCTCATATAAAACTATTAAGTAATTAAAAATATATAGCCTATTTAAGAAAAAAGTATATTAAGTACAGGCAGGAAAAACAGTTTGAAATTATATGTGTTCAAATTTTAACAGTGAATTTCTTAGTCATGAAATTTGAGTATTTTTTGATATTTTCTTCCTAATAAATATGAGCACTTTCTAATTTTTTCTGTATCGAATATGCATTATTTCTGTAATTAAAAAAACAGATGTTTTGCTGAATAAAATTTTTTTAATATACAAAAATATTCTATTGAACATGTTGATTTATTCTGAAAGCAGCATAATGGTGCCCCACCAATTAAAGTTGCACTGTCTAATTGTGTCAGTTCATTGGGTTAGTCAGAAGATAAATGTGGTAAGCTGCAAATAAGCTCTATATAGGTAACATTAGCCCTGCTAATAGGAAGCTGTTACTGGAATATTATTTCAGGAACTAAATTCTGCATATAAACACACATTTAGACAAACGAAAAAATCTTTTCCCCCACCCCTTCTTGTCTGCCGTCTAAACAGAAAGAATTTAATTGGCAATGCTTCTAAAATGGAAATGCTTTTTCTGGTACAAATGGAAGGGCACCAACTGCCTGAAGTACAACAGTAGCCCCTGCAAAAGAGCCAAAGGAAGGCAAAATAGCAGATTAACAAAATAGTACTATTATTGCTACTGTTACCAGCATTATTGCTTCTACAACCACTACTATTAATATTACTATCACAATTACCACTAACTACAACTAATGCACTGCATGCAAGTGCGCACTCAGTCACTCAGTCCTGTCCAACTCTTTGCAATCCCATTGACTGTAGCTTGCCTGGCAGCTCCACTAACCATGGAATTTTCCAGGCAAGAATACTGAACCGGGTTGCCATTTCCTACTGTTCAAACTCAGGAATCAACCAGTGTCTCTTGCATTGATGGGTGGATTCCTTACCACTTACCTGGGAAGCCCTAACTACAACTATTGCTTATAATAAAAATGAGTATAAGTTGCCATGCATTTTCCATGTGCAAAGAACTTCAAAGAAATTATATAATTTAATTTTAATGATTCTATAATTTGTAAATGTTACTGTCCTCATTTCAAAATGGAGAACTCAGAAAAGTCACTGAATTCAATGAATTGCTCTTGATAACAGCTAATACACAGTGTAGATTATACTTGAACCCCGATTCAACTTAAAACCGAAACCATAACTCCAATTTTGCAACATTGCATCTTATAGAATTGTTCATTATTCCCAATGCCTAAACTGCATATGATTTCCATAAAAATTTTCAATTTCTATTGATTTTTACACCCCATGAAGTCTGATATAGATCTATTAATGTTTACCAGTCTTATCATCATTTTATTGCTTCTGAACTAGTTCCCATTCTGCACTGTGTTATTAGTAAGTAAATATACATTTGTGGTAAAGAATTTTGAGTGATTATATATCATATACTCTGTAGTCTGTATTCCTCATCATACTAGATGGGGAATGAGAAAAGACAAAGCTTAAAGTATACTTGCACTATAAATGAAGTATAGCTTTTATTAGTATTAGATGGTATTCAGGTATAAAATAATTTTACATTCTGATTTTAAGAAATAGCAAGAATAGTTTTAATTTAATAAATACAATATGTGCTCCTTACTATGTGTCAAACAATTTAAAATATTATAATTAAATTATTTAAAATTGGATTATATATTTATAAAATAATTTAAATATAAAAATTAATTTAACTATGTTACATTTGGTAACATGTTAATTCCTCCAGATACCCTTATACAGAATGTACTATTAGCATCTATAGTTTACACATAAAAACATGTCATTGTTCAGTTACTAAGTCCTTTCTGACTCTTTGTGACACCATGAACTGCAGCAAGCCAGACTCTCCTCCTCCACTATCTCCCAGAGTTTGCTCAAATTCAAGTCCAGTGAGTCGTTGATGCTATCTAACCATCTCATCCTCTGCTGCCCTAGTTTCCTTTTGCCATCCATCTTTCCCACCATCAGGCTCTTTTCCAATGAGTATAAGTTGCTATGCATTTTCCATGTGCAAAGAACTTCAAAGAAATTATATAATTTAATTTTAATGATTCTATAATTTGTAAATGTTACTGTCCTCATTTCAAAATGGAGAACTCAGAAAAGTCACTGAATTCAATGAATTGCTCTTGATAACAGCTAATACACAGTGTAGATTATACTTGAACCCCGATTCAACTTAAAACCGAAACCATAACTCCAATTTTGCAACATTGCATCTTATAGAATTGTTCATTATTCCCAATGCCTAAACTGCATATGATTTCCATAAAAATTTTCAATTTCTATTGATTTTTACACCCCATGAAGTCTGATATAGATCTATTAATGTTTACCAGTCTTATCATCATTTTATTGCTTCTGAACTAGTTCCCATTCTGCACTGTGTTATTAGTAAGTAAATATACATTTGTGGTAAAGAATTTTGAGTGATTATATATCATATACTCTGTAGTCTGTATTCCTCATCATACTAGATGGGGAATGAGAAAAGACAAAGCTTAAAGTATACTTGCACTATAAATGAAGTATAGCTTTTATTAGTATTAGATGGTATTCAGGTATAAAATAATTTTACATTCTGATTTTAAGAAATAGCAAGAATAGTTTTAATTTAATAAATACAATATGTGCTCCTTACTATGTGTCAAACAATTTAAAATATTATAATTAAATTATTTAAAATTGGATTATATATTTATAAAATAATTTAAATATAAAAATTAATTTAACTATGTTACATTTGGTAACATGTTAATTCCTCCAGATACCCTTATACAGAATGTACTATTAGCATCTATAGTTTACACATAAAAACATGTCATTGTTCAGTTACTAAGTCCTTTCTGACTCTTTGTGACACCATGAACTGCAGCAAGCCAGACTCTCCTCCTCCACTATCTCCCAGAGTTTGCTCAAATTCAAGTCCAGTGAGTCGTTGATGCTATCTAACCATCTCATCCTCTGCTGCCCTAGTTTCCTTTTGCCATCCATCTTTCCCACCATCAGGCTCTTTTCCAATGTGTAAGCACGTTGCATCAAGTAGTCAAAGTATTGGACCTTCAGTATCAATTCTTCCAGTGAATATTCATGGTTGATTTCCTTTAGGATTCATTGACTTGATCTCCTTGCAGTCCCAGGAACTCTCAAGAGTATTTTCCAGCACCAAAATTCAAAAGCAACAATTCTTTGGTGCTCAGCTGTCTTTATGGTTCAACTCTCACATCCATAAATAATTACTGGAAAAAGCATAGCTTTGGCAACATGGACCTTTGTCAGCAAAGTGATGTTTCTACTTTTTAATACACTGCCTAGGTTTGTCGCAATTTTCCTACCTAGGAGCAAGTGTCTTAATTCATGGCTCTAGTCACCATCTGCAGTGATTTTGTAGCCCAAGAAAATAAAATCTATCACTGCTACCACTTTTCCCAAGGTAACTCAATGCGATTTCTTATAGAAGGTAAAGGTAATCAAGATGCCACTAGAACCCTGCTCAGACTTCAGACCATACTACAAAGCTACAGTAATCAAAAAACATGGTTTCAGAAAAAAAAAATGTAGATCAATGAAACAGAACAGAATGCCCAGAAATAAACACATATAGCTATTTAAGTTTAAGTATTGATAGTTAAGGAGTTAGTATTGCAATTTTGTTCATTTTTTTCTAGATGACTTATATTACCTTGATTCTTGTAGTCCTCTTTGTCTGTTTCTTTTATACATATTTTTATAGTTATATCTTTAGTTCCTTTTTACTTATGTCTTGTGAATCAATAGACACTTTCTCTTTGTGATTACCATGAGGCTTACATTAAAAACCTGATTGGTATAACAATCTGTATTAGGCTGAAAACAACTTATCTTCAATCACATATAAAAATGCTAGACTTTTATTTATCTTCCACACTTTATGCTACTGATATTACACTTTACACCTTTTTATATTGATCATACATTAACAAATCATTTTCCCTATTATGTTAAATATCATCTTTTTACCATTTACACTGAAGATAAGAGTGATGGTGTTGGTTTAGTCATTAAGCCATGTCTGAGTCTTGCAACTACATGGACTTTAGCCTGCTGGTCTCCTCTGTCCATGGGATTTCCCAGGTAAGAATACTAGATTGCCCCAGGTTCTTCCCCTCAAAGTATTGGACCTTCAGTATCAATTCTTCCAGTGAATATTCATGGTTGCCTTTAGGATTCATTGACTTGATCTCCTTGCAGTCCCAGGAACTCTCAAGAGTATTTTCCAGCACCAAAATTCAAAAGCAACAATTCTTTGGTGCTCAGCTGTCTTTATGGTTCAACTCTCACATCCATAAATAATTACTGGAAAAGCATAGCTTTGGCAACATGGACCTTTGTCAGCAAAGTGATGTTTCTACTTTTTAATACACTGCCTAGGTTTGTCGCAATTTTCCTACCTAGGAGCAAGTGTCTTAATTCATGGCTCTAGTCACCATCTGCAGTGATTTTGTAGCCCAAGAAAATAAAATCTATCACTGCTACCACTTTTCCCAAGGTAACTCAATGCGATTTCTTATAGAAGGTAAAGGTAATCAAGATGCCACTAGAACCCTGCTCAGACTTCAGACCATACTACAAAGCTACAGTAATCAAAAAACATGGTTTCAGAAAAAAAAAATGTAGATCAATGAAACAGAACAGAATGCCCAGAAATAAACACATATAGCTATTTAAGTTTAAGTATTGATAGTTAAGGAGTTAGTATTGCAATTTTGTTCATTTTTTTCTAGATGACTTATATTACCTTGATTCTTGTAGTCCTCTTTTGCTGTTTCTTTTATACATATTTTTATAGTTATATCTTTAGTTCCTTTTTACTTATGTCTTGTGAATCAATAGACACTTTCTCTTTGTGATTACCATGAGGCTTACATTAAAAACCTGATTGGTATAACAATCTGTATTAGGCTGAAAACAACTTATCTTCAATCACATATAAAAATGCTAGACTTTTATTTATCTTCCACACTTTATGCTACTGATATTACACTTTACACCTTTTTATATTGATCATACATTAACAAATCATTTTCCCTATTATGTTAAATATCATCTTTTTACCATTTACACTGAAGATAAGAGTGATGGTGTTGGTTTAGTCATTAAGCCATGTCTGAGTCTTGCAACTACATGGACTTTAGCCTGCTGGTCTCCTCTGTCCATGGGATTTCTCAGGTAAGAATACTAGAGTGGGTTGCCATTTCCCTTTTCAGGGGGTCTTCCGGACCCAGGGGTTGAACCCAGGTCACCTACATGGCAGGTGGATTCTCCAGTGCTGAGTCAGAGTGTTGCACCATTATTATAGTATTAGCATAATCTCAGTTTGACAATATATTTACAGTTGTCCCTCAGTATACATGGGCTATTGTTTGCAGACTTCCTCTTTATACCAAAATCTGTGGAAGCTCAAGTCTTTTAGATAAAATGGCGTATTCTTTGTCTATAACTTATACCCATATTTCTGCATACTTTAAAAATCTCTAGACATCTTATAATACCTAATACAATACAAATACAAATGCAATATAGATATTTGTAAATACAATGGAAGTACTGTGAAAATATTTGCAAGTTCATGAAAAAATGTTTTGCTTTATGGAACTTTCTGACTTTTTTAAAAATATTTTTTATCTCTAGATGCAGAACCAGTCGATATGGAGGGATGACTGTACCTTAATCAGTGAGTTTTATACTTTTTATATGTTTTTAAAATGTTATTAGTAGTCTTTCATTTCAACTGGAAACACTATCATTAGTATTTCTTATAAGTATAGTGGTAACGATTTTGCAAAAGAGAGAGAGGAGATCAAGGAGATTGAACCAGTCAGTCTTAAAGGAAATCAACCCTGAATATTCGTTGGAAGGACTGATGCTAAAGCTGAAGCTCCAATACTCCGGCCACTTGATGCTAAGAGCTGGCTCACTGGAAAAGATCCTGATGCTGGGAGAGATTGAGGGCAGGAGGAGAAAGGGGAAACAGAGGATGAGATGGTTGGATGGCATCAACTCAATGAACATGAGTTTGAGCAAACTATGGAAGATAGTGATGGACAGGGAAATCTGGCATGTCTATGGCGGTCACAAAGAGTTGGACATGACCAAGTGACTGAACAACAAGTGGTAATGAACTCTTTTATTTATTTCGGAATGTTTTTACATTTGAAGATAAGAGTGATGGTGTTGGTTTAGTCATTAAGCCATGTCTGAGTCTTGCAACTACATGGACTTTAGCCTGCTGGTCTCCTCTGTCCATGGGATTTCCCAGGTAAGAATACTAGAGTGGGTTGCCATTTCCTTCTCCAGGGGATCTTCCTGACCCAGGGATTGAACCCAGGTCACCTACATGGCAGGTGGATTCTCCAGTGCTGAGTCAGAGTGTTGCACCATTATTATAGTATTAGCATAATCTCAGTTTGACAATATATTTACAGTTGTCCCTCAGTATACATGGGCTATTGTTTGCAGACTTCCTCTTTATACCAAAATCTGTGGAAGCTCAAGTCTTTTAGATAAAATGGCGTATTCTTTGTCTATAACTTATACCCATATTTCTGCATACTTTAAAAATCTCTAGACATCTTATAATACCTAATACAATACAAATACAAATGCAATATAGATATTTGTAAATACAATGGAAGTACTGTGAAAATATTTGCAAGTTCATGAAAAAATGTTTTGCTTTATGGAACTTTCTGACTTTTTTAAAAATATTTTTTATCTCTAGATGCAGAACCAGTCGATATGGAGGGATGACTGTACCTTAATCAGTGAGTTTTATACTTTTTATATGTTTTTAAAATGTTATTAGTAGTCTTTCATTTCAACTGGAAACACTATCATTAGTATTTCTTATAAGTATAGTGGTAACGATTTTGCAAAAGAGAGAGAGGAGATCAAGGAGATTGAACCAGTCAGTCTTAAAGGAAATCAACCCTGAATATTCGTTGGAAGGACTGATGCTAAAGCTGAAGCTCCAATACTCTGGCCACTTGATGCTAAGAGCTGGCTCACTGGAAAAGATCCTGATGCTGGGAGAGATTGAGGGCAGGAGGAGAAAGGGGAAACAGAGGATGAGATGGTTGGATGGCATCAACTCAATGAACATGAGTTTGAGCAAACTATGGAAGATAGTGATGGACAGGGAAATCTGGCATGTCTATGGCGGTCACAAAGAGTTGGACATGACCAAGTGACTGAACAACAAGTGGTAATGAACTCTTTTATTTATTTGGGAATGTCTTTATATCTCTTTCATTTCAGTGTTGCCAGATATAGTATTCTTCGTTTGCAGTTTTCTTTTATCTTTTTTAGAATTTTTAATGTATCATCTCACTCCCTCCAATTTCCAAGTATTCTTCAGAAAAATCCATTCCTTTATAGCTTCTGTCTTTAACGTTGGCATTTAATATTTTGATCTTGCTTGGAGAATTCTGATAATCATGGAACTGGATGTTCATTCCTCTCCCAAGAGTTGAACAGTTTTCAGCTATTATACCTTTAAATAAGCTTTCTATCTCCTTCTCTCTCTAGTCTTCTTCTAGGGCTCTCGATATATAAATGTGTGTTTGCATGATTGTGTCCCACAATTCACATACCATTTTTTTTTCTTTTGAATGATAGATTCTACTGTTGAAGCTCTCTATTTATTTTTTAAATTATGTCATGGATCTTTTCTGTGGTTTTTTCTTTACCAAACTCTTCATTTTTTCATATATTATTTTCTTGATTTTGTTTAGTTGCCTATTTGTGTTATTTTGCAATTTATTGAGTTACTTTGAGATGATCATTTTGAATTCTTTGTGAGGCAGTTAATAGATCTCCATTTCTTAAGGGTCATTTACTGGAGCTTTATCATTTCTTTTGGTGGTGTCATATTTGCCTCATTCATCTTGATTTGTGTAGCATTGCATCTGTGTCTGTGTGTTTGAAGTAGCAAAATACCACTTCTAGTCTTGTTAGACTGACTTCGTATGTAAAGCTGAAGCTCCAATACTCTGGCCACTTGATGCTAAGAGCTGGCTCACTGGAAAAGATCCTGATGCTGGGAGAGATTGAGGGCAGGAGGAGAAAGGGGAAACAGAGGATGAGATGGTTGGATGGCATCAACTCAATGAACATGAGTTTGAGCAAACTATGGAAGATAGTGATGGACAGGGAAATCTGGCATGTCTATGGCGGTCACAAAGAGTTGGACATGACCAAGTGACTGAACAACAAGTGGTAATGAACTCTTTTATTTATTTGGGAATGTCTTTATATCTCTTTCATTTCAGTGTTGCCAGATATAGTATTCTTCGTTTGCAGTTTTCTTTTATCTTTTTTAGAATTTTTAATGTATCATCTCACTCCCTCCAATTTCCAAGTATTCTTCAGAAAAATCCATTCCTTTATAGCTTCTGTCTTTAACGTTGGCATTTAATATTTTGATCTTGCTTGGAGAATTCTGATAATCATGGAACTGGATGTTCATTCCTCTCCCAAGAGTTGAACAGTTTTCAGCTATTATACCTTTAAATAAGCTTTCTATCTCCTTCTCTCTCTAGTCTTCTTCTAGGGCTCTCGATATATAAATGTGTGTTTGCATGATTGTGTCCCACAATTCACATACCATTTTTTTTTCTTTTGAATGATAGATTCTACTGTTGAAGCTCTCTATTTATTTTTTAAATTATGTCATGGATCTTTTCTGTGGTTTTTTCTTTACCAAACTCTTCATTTTTTCATATATTATTTTCTTGATTTTGTTTAGTTGCCTATTTGTGTTATTTTGCAATTTATTGAGTTACTTTGAGATGATCATTTTGAATTCTTTGTGAGGCAGTTAATAGATCTCCATTTCTTAAGGGTCATTTACTGGAGCTTTATCATTTCTTTTGGTGGTGTCATATTTGCCTCATTCATCTTGATTTGTGTAGCATTGCATCTGTGTCTGTGTGTTTGAAGTAGCAAAATACCACTTCTAGTCTTGTTAGACTGACTTCGTATGTAAAGTCTTTCTCCTCTATGTTCCCTGGGCTAATGGGATTGCCTCTAGAATCAGTCATGCTGGCTTATAGCCAGGTTATGAAGTTGCTGCTGAGTGCACATTAGGTTGTGCAATTGGTGGACTTGTTAAGAAGTATTTAAGAAGATGTGAATCCTATCTGGTCCTTAGGTGGATGGAACTGCCTTCAGGACCTTGTTCAGCAGGTTGGCACTAGTAATAAGGACATGCTTCAGAGACTACAGTTGGGACTACAGAGAACTTGCTTGTTAATAGTTGCATGGACAGGTGTGGCCCCCATCAGATCTCTGGGTTGACTGCTGCCCATTCACCAGATAGGTCCATGGACAGTCAGGAATAGTCACAGATCATGGCTGAGATGGACTGGAGTTCCTGTGCTGTTTCACAGTCCGCAGCTGAGACTGAAGTGTTCACACCTGACTCTGGAGGCACTGGTGGATGTCACTGACCAGGTTCCTTACTAGGTAGGAATGCTCCATCATAACAGCTAGTAGTGGCTGGTGCCTAGTTACAGGGAAATTTCAAGGTATTCAGCCAGACTAAAGCATGGTGGGCTTACAACTGGGAGCACTGATAGGCCTGTCACCCATTAAGTCCCTGGCCTGACAAGACTATTCATAGATTATAACAGGGAAGAGAGGTGCTGGGGCTAAGTCAAAGAGTCATTTTCAGGATGTGCTGTCAGACTAAGTTCAGCTGACCTACCTCTGGGGACACTGATGCGCATGCCTCCCTGTCCCACCTTGTGTTGGCAAGAGTGTTCATGTATTGTAGATGGGAAGGGTTAGGACCAAGTCTTGAATTCTACTGAAGTTTCATAATCTTCTACTTGAAGCTAAAGCTTCCACCAAACAATTTTTCCTGTGGATGGCTACCAAGTTATTGTTGTTGAAGGATATATGTGCAAGGAACGTTCTATCCCACTTACTGCTGATGTTGGGTATACATTATTTTGAGAATCTTTGTAAAGGGTATATTTGCCTCATTCATCTTGATTTGTGTAGCATTGCATCTGTGTCTGTGTGTTTGAAGTAGCAAAATACCACTTCTAGTCTTGTTAGACTGACTTCGTATGTAAAGTCTTTCTCCTCTATGTTCCCTGGGCTAATGGGATTGCCTCTAGAATCAGTCATGCTGGCTTATAGCCAGGTTATGAAGTTGCTGCTGAGTGCACATTAGGTTGTGCAATTGGTGGACTTGTTAAGAAGTATTTAAGAAGATGTGAATCCTATCTGGTCCTTAGGTGGATGGAACTGCCTTCAGGACCTTGTTCAGCAGGTTGGCACTAGTAATAAGGACATGCTTCAGAGACTACAGTTGGGACTACAGAGAACTTGCTTGTTAATAGTTGCATGGACAGGTGTGGCCCCCATCAGATCTCTGGGTTGACTGCTGCCCATTCACCAGATAGGTCCATGGACAGTCAGGAATAGTCACAGATCATGGCTGAGATGGACTGGAGTTCCTGTGCTGTTTCACAGTCCGCAGCTGAGACTGAAGTGTTCACACCTGACTCTGGAGGCACTGGTGGATGTCACTGACCAGGTTCCTTACTAGGTAGGAATGCTCCATCATAACAGCTAGTAGTGGCTGGTGCCTAGTTACAGGGAAATTTCAAGGTATTCAGCCAGACTAAAGCATGGTGGGCTTACAACTGGGAGCACTGATAGGCCTGTCACCCATTAAGTCCCTGGCCTGACAAGACTATTCATAGATTATAACAGGGAAGAGAGGTGCTGGGGCTAAGTCAAAGAGTCATTTTCAGGATGTGCTGTCAGACTAAGTTCAGCTGACCTACCTCTGGGGACACTGATGCGCATGCCTCCCTGTCCCACCTTGTGTTGGCAAGAGTGTTCATGTATTGTAGATGGGAAGGGTTAGGACCAAGTCTTGAATTCTACTGAAGTTTCATAATCTTCTACTTGGAAGCTAAAGCTTCCACCAAACAATTTTTCCTGTGGATGGCTACCAAGTTATTGTTGTTGAAGGGGATATATGTGCAAGGAACGTTCTATCCCACTTACTGCTGATGTTGGGTATACATTATTTTGAGAATCTTTGTAAAGGGTATATTGACATTGTTTATACAACTCTGCAACTCTTTTGTAAGTTTAAATTATCCCCAAATAAAAGTTATAAGTATTTAAAAGTTCAAAAGAATAACAATGGTGATGGATTGAATAGACATGAGATAATGAAAGAATCCATGAATCCGTTATTGACACTAATTAAAGAGGGAGGATGGAGGAATAGAACTCTTTCAGAAAAATCTCAGCTAATAACAACAAAAAAAATGAGGGAGTTTGAAAATCCATATTTTATAGTCACCAGTGGAAGAATTGACTGAGTAAAGTTTATGCAATCTCCAAAGAAAAACAATGCAACAAATAGCATGCATTTGTAAGGGTGGAAAAGATTTTTCCTAGTACCCTACTAGGTTCTCTAGCTGTGTCTCTATAAATGGACTGACAAAAGACAGACTAATCAAAGAAAAAACAACAACAGAAGGCTATTAATATGTGTATACTCATGTACAAATGAGAGGATTCAGAAATGAGTAACTCAAAAAAGTGATTATAATTTGGATTTATATAGTGTAAAAGTCATTAGGTGAAATCCTCCACACATCGTGAAGAATTCAGGTCTATATACTGATATCTTGCCATCGAAATATTTTATCTCTAAACTTTCATGCACACAACCATTAGGGTTAAGAAATCTGACAACTTTGATGCCTCTGATATTATTTTCACTAAATATAAATTAATCTGATGTTCAATTTTTTTTTAACATATTTAAACATTTAGTTAGGCACTAATAAATTTTGCAGATATATTTTTATTGGATTATATTTAGTAACACCTTTATACTAGCTTGACTGTTTTGTTTTGATTTCAATTTAGCTGTATAGCAAATAAAATATTTGGCATATATATGTACATACGTAAGCATAGGTATATATTTATCCTTATGTGTTTAAAATAATTTTATTAATTCCTATAGTTAGATTTATATATATGTACATATATATTAACTGAAATGAAATCTATAAAGCATATTTCATTTTATAATGAAATGGGTCATTTGCCTGCATCATTTGTCAATTAAGTTAGGTACAGATATACATCTCTCGTTGACTTTGATTTCATTTCCCAAACATGTATCTACTGCATTTTAAATGGGGTTTTTAAATGTAATACTTTCTCATATTATACTTTTTACTTAATTTAAGAAGCAAATTGACTTTGTTTATAACCATGTACAAAAGAAAATTAAGTCATCACTTACTTTATAAAGCTAATTTACCATATTCATAGTAATACAAGTAGTACTTTAAGGAAAAAATGCTCATTCCTCTTCCATACTTTCTTTTTAGCCTCTCATCCTTCAGTTGGATATAAAATAGCTTCAGAAAACTCATAAGTATTATTGTTGGAGTGTAAGATGATACTGTGTGAGGATATTTATAGTTTAGAGGAAAAATAAACAGATTTTCCTAGTCTCCAACTAGGTTCTCTAGCGGTGTCTCTATAAATGGACTGACAAAAGACAGACTAATCAAAGAAAAAACAACAACAGAAGGCTATTAATATGTGTATACTCATGTACAAATGAGAGGATTCAGAAATGAGTAACTCAAAAAAGTGATTATAATTTGGATTTATATAGTGTAAAAGTCATTAGGTGAAATCCTCCACACATCGTGAAGAATTCAGGTCTATATACTGATATCTTGCCATCGAAATATTTTATCTCTAAACTTTCATGCACACAACCATTAGGGTTAAGAAATCTGACAACTTTGATGCCTCTGATATTATTTTCACTAAATATAAATTAATCTGATGTTCAATTTTTATTTAACATATTTAAACATTTAGTTAGGCACTAATAAATTTTGCAGATATATTTTTATTGGATTATATTTAGTAACACCTTTATACTAGCTTGACTGTTTTGTTTTGATTTCAATTTAGCTGTATAGCAAATAAAATATTTGGCATATATATGTACATACGTAAGCATAGGTATATATTTATCCTTATGTGTTTAAAATAATTTTATTAATTCCTATAGTTAGATTTATATATATGTACATATATATTAACTGAAATGAAATCTATAAAGCATATTTCATTTTATAATGAAATGGGTCATTTGCCTGCATCATTTGTCAATTAAGTTAGGTACAGATATACATCTCTCGTTGACTTTGATTTCATTTCCCAAACATGTATCTACTGCATTTTAAATGGGGTTTTTAAATGTAATACTTTCTCATATTATACTTTTTACTTAATTTAAGAAGCAAATTGACTTTGTTTATAACCATGTACAAAAGAAAATTAAGTCATCACTTACTTTATAAAGCTAATTTACCATATTCATAGTAATACAAGTAGTACTTTAAGGAAAAAATGCTCATTCCTCTTCCATACTTTCTTTTTAGCCTCTCATCCTTCAGTTGGATATAAAATAGCTTCAGAAAACTCATAAGTATTATTGTTGGAGTGTAAGATGATACTGTGTGAGGATATTTATAGTTCAGAGGGAAAAATAAACAGATTACAGCAGTTTCTTCACAATTTCAATTTTTCTCAGTGAAATGGAAAAAATGGAAAAAAAGAGAAAGATTAATATTGTGAACATCAGGTTAAAGGAGAACTTAAAAATATAATAATCATCAATAATAGCTGAAAATCAATAGATTCAGAAATTACATTGAGAAACTGCATGCAAAAATATCAACCATTTTTGTAATAGTTCTTTCTCATGTCCATAATGCCAGTTCAAGTTGTTATTGAAAAGATTTCAAAATTCTCATCATTATGTAAAGGACAAGAATGAATTTATTCATGAATATAAATGTATTCATTTTTTGTGTTGTCCTAAACTGTACTTTCTCCTACCAGCAAGCATCTGTAGATTTTGACTTGTTGAAAGTCACTCAAAAATGAATGTAATCCAAAGCATTCCCCTTGCCAGTAAAATTTAACCTTTACAAACTTCTTGAAGAGTAAAAGTATTTTAGGAAGTCATAGCTTTACCAATGACTTTTTTTCTTTTACTTTATCCCTTTGGTTTTTAATTCTCTGGCCTTAGTCATCTGAAGATTTGACCTAGAAAAGACGGTAGGTAGCTGCATACATTTCAGCATCTATGAACACTAAAATGATCTTGCACTTTTCACACTGGTTTTGTTTCAATTTACAAAAAAGGACTAACCACAATAGCTACAAAAAGTGGTCACACATAATGTGATCTTTAAGCAAATGTTTATTCATGAAGTACCCACTTCTCTGCCAGTGTTCTCCAACTGACTGGTTGCTCAGCATGTACTGTAATAATCACCACATGGTACACTACCAAGCACTGAGAAACCAGCAATAAGGCATCTGCTATGCATTAAAGAAAATATCAAATGTAATTCTCCAGAAAAATTGTGCACATTTTATATAGACTGCAGATGATTTGAGTATTTGTACCTTTAGGGGATATTCTTTCTTAGGACAAAGATACATGGAGAACATGGCAACATGTATATATGTCTACATGCATACATTTATTCCTATTATTGGGGATGCATGAACTCTTTGGAAAATGTTATTAAACACATGCACACATTGTCTGCTATAGGTTGGCCAACTTACCATAGACTGGGTGGATAAGCAACAAAAATTTATTTTTCACAGTTCTAAAGACTGAAACTCTCCTATCAGGGTACCAACATGATCAAATTCTGGTGAGGGCTCCTTTCTAGGTTGCAGACTGCATATTGATCCTTATCCTTGTATCCTCACATGTCAGAAGGATAGCTAGAGAGCTTTCTGGGGTCTTCTTATAGGGACAATGATCACATTCATGAATGCTTCTCTCTCTCATGACCTAATACATTCTAATGGCATCACATTGGGGGTTAAGATTTCGACATATCAATTTTGATGGAGACACAAAACATCAATCCAATGTGCATGCATACATGCACACATATACATGTACATACACAAAGAAACCCTCAAGCTCCATAAAATTTGAAAGGACTATTGTCCTCTAAATAAGGAGATTCCAACTATTTTGATTGGGACTTAACAGTAAAAAGCAGAGTTTATACTATAAACCTAAAATATATAGGGGTGTCATTCTTTATATAGCTAAATGATAAATTTCATGAAGTTTATAAGTGAACACTAATATTTTATCTTCTTATGCTCAATTTCATTAAAAAATAACTTCTCTGGATATGAAATGCTGAATGTAATTTGGTAAAAACCACATCATCATTACTGTCAATGTGAAAATAGCAACTCAATGTTATGTGATAATATCAAGTACCAATATTCATATTTATTTCAAACTAAAGTTATTAAGGTAATAGTTTAGAAAAATTTAATAGAAACAGGATTGAATTTGAAAAAATATAGTGTGTTATTAGTTTTTGTGAATATCTGTAGATGATTTTACCTAACCTAAAATGCACTTCTTCAGCTTCAAATTCATAAGATACATTTTAAAAACATTTAAATATGCACAAACTTAGAAGGAAAGTCATTTTTAGTAATCACTTCAATCACTTCAATCACTAACAATTACTTTCTGACTTTGTAAATAATATAAATTACTTCTGTTCAATCACTGGAATATAAATCTAATGTATCTTAGAAACTTCTTTTTAAAGCTTATTTCTGTAAAGTGCCACCTGAATGCTTATCCTTAACTATTTCCATCAAATCAAGTAAGACTAAACTAGAATAATCATAGTCCAGCCTTCTCACTTGTGTATTCACCAGGACATATCTAAAGAATTAACTGTGAAAGATTTTGTCTTCTATTAAAGTCCAGTTTGGAAGAAATTCTCAGAGAGAACTAGTTTAATCTGAAGAGACCCTCATTTTGGAAAAGGTTGAGGGAAGGAGGAGAATGGAGTGATAAAGGATTAAGATGGTTGGATAGAATCACTGCCTCAATGAATATAACTTGGAGCAAACTCCAGTAGATGGAGACTCCTGTCTCTTTTATGGACAGGGAAACCTGGGGCACTTAAATAAGTCCTGATTTATATGAAAGTATCATTATACTAATACTGAGAGTGAAGTCATTGATGGTGTTAATATCAATGCTAAAAATATACCTAAACTATTATATCTCTATCATGACTAGGTATACTATTTCTAAGTATACTATTGATTACTTGCTTGCCTAGAAATCCCAAATCAATGGGAAATATGGTCAATGCCACAACATAAAGAAATATTGAAGTGTTATAAAGTGCTATCAGTGGAATAACTTATTAAAGTGGCACATAAAAATTGCGGGAATTAGCAAAACAGCATAGTACTTGTTATTGCGACTCACAGGTATATAAAGAATATTTTTCTTCAACTTTCATAGTAGTTCAGTTATATATTCACCTTCCCTGAGCTTACAGCTGTATTTTAAGATTAAAATTAGATAGGTTTGGGCTTCCCCTGGTGGTCCAGTGGGTAAGGACACCGCCTTGCAGTGCAAGGGGTGCCGGTTCGATCCCTGGCCTGGGAAGATCCCACGTGCAGCGGAGTGGCTGGACTGATGTGTCCAATTACCGAGCCAGAGCTCTGGGGCGCATGCGCCCAGAGCCGGTGCTCTGCGACGACAGAGGCCACTGCGATGGGAGGCCCACTGGAGCCAAAGAACAAAGACGGATGAAAACAGAGAAATGAAAGACCAATAGAAGTGGCCCGCCTGTCCCCTCCCTCCCCACTCCACACCACACCCCCCCCAAATAAATAAATATATAAAATTAGATAGGTTAGTTAAATATAATATTTGATACCAGCTGAATTTAAGATTCAGGTGATAATTTGGTTGAAGTCTGAAATATTATAAATTTTTTCTACTTTGCCTAAAAATGTGCTACAGGAGAAAGTTCTATGCACACTATTCTTGTTTGTTTAGAAGGATCAAAAAACTGAATCAGACCTGTTTTAAATTAAATCCCAAGTCAGGTGCATATCACCTGCTTTTGGTAATTTTTTTTTTCAAAACCAACACACCTGTAGTTGGATTATGTGCTCTGTTTGTGATTAAAATTGGAAAGAGGGTATTGGGTACAATTTTATCCAATAAGGACAAAATTATAAAGGACTATAAATTTGTTTCAACATGAAACACACAGAAATTTGTTTCCTTTTAATATTTTTGTATGTTATTTGCATGAATTTGGAGGTTATTTGGTAATAACAGCTAAAATCAAGTGAGATATAATTCTTACAAAGTATACTATTTTCTATGACAAAAAACTAAATTTTGACATTGAGCTTAAAAATATGTAAGGAAGTTATGAAAATGGTTTGAGGACAAAAATATTCTTGTTTATACTTTTATATGCTAACTAATTCTCTTAAAAGTTTTAAATCTGTTATATCTGATTACATTGTGATGTGCACACACACACACACACAGACTCTTGAGCCTAAAATAGAATGAAAAACACTATTAAAAAACTATAAAAACCATATACATTTAGAAGTTCAGATCATTGACTCATTCAGCTATTATTTAATGGGTTCATACCAAAAGACAGATCAAACAGTCCAGTTCTATCTCTCATTCTCTATGTGTATTGAGCTAAGTAATTTAGTATCTCTAATTCTTGGTTTCCTCATTCATAAAATGGTGAAAAATAATATTTAATCAATTTTTTGTAGAAGCTCCCATGGGATAACACAGCATGGCTGGACTGATGTGTCCAATTACCGAGCCAGAGCTCTGGGGCGCATGCGCCCAGAGCCGGTGCTCTGCGACGACAGAGGCCACTGCGATGGGAGGCCCACTGGAGCCAAAGAACAAAGACGGATGAAAACAGAGAAATGAAAGACCAATAGAAGTGGCCCGCCTGTCCCCTCCCTCCCCACTCCACACCACACCCCCCCCAAATAAATAAATATATAAAATTAGATAGGTTAGTTAAATATAATATTTGATACCAGCTGAATTTAAGATTCAGGTGATAATTTGGTTGAAGTCTGAAATATTATAAATTTTTTCTACTTTGCCTAAAAATGTGCTACAGGAGAAAGTTCTATGCACACTATTCTTGTTTGTTTAGAAGGATCAAAAAACTGAATCAGACCTGTTTTAAATTAAATCCCAAGTCAGGTGCATATCACCTGCTTTTGGTAATTTTTTTTTTCAAAACCAACACACCTGTAGTTGGATTATGTGCTCTGTTTGTGATTAAAATTGGAAAGAGGGTATTGGGTACAATTTTATCCAATAAGGACAAAATTATAAAGGACTATAAATTTGTTTCAACATGAAACACACAGAAATTTGTTTCCTTTTAATATTTTTGTATGTTATTTGCATGAATTTGGAGGTTATTTGGTAATAACAGCTAAAATCAAGTGAGATATAATTCTTACAAAGTATACTATTTTCTATGACAAAAAACTAAATTTTGACATTGAGCTTAAAAATATGTAAGGAAGTTATGAAAATGGTTTGAGGACAAAAATATTCTTGTTTATACTTTTATATGCTAACTAATTCTCTTAAAAGTTTTAAATCTGTTATATCTGATTACATTGTGATGTGCACACACACACACACACAGACTCTTGAGCCTAAAATAGAATGAAAAACACTATTAAAAAACTATAAAAACCATATACATTTAGAAGTTCAGATCATTGACTCATTCAGCTATTATTTAATGGGTTCATACCAAAAGACAGATCAAACAGTCCAGTTCTATCTCTCATTCTCTATGTGTATTGAGCTAAGTAATTTAGTATCTCTAATTCTTGGTTTCCTCATTCATAAAATGGTGAAAAATAATATTTAATCAATTTTTTGTAGAAGCTCCCATGGGATAACACAGCACTTAGCAGGAACTATCAGTTCAGTGGATAAGGCATGAATGGTAATTTGCTTCAATTGTGTCTGACTCTTTCATACCCCGTGGACTCTAGCCTGCCAGGTTCCCCTGTCCATGGGATTCTCCAGGTAAGAAAAATGGAGTGGGCTGTCATTTCCTTCTTCAAGGTAAGGTATATATCTAAATATATAATGATTATGCAAAAATGATCATTTCTTGATAATATTGATATGATATTGGTATATAGGTCCTGTCATCTTCATAGATGATATTAGTGATCATGTGGACGACTCTTTCAAGAACTGTGGTTTACAATTGCTTTATGTCTTAAATTCTAGTCCACTTCAACAGTCATACTCAGGGCCACACTTCAGACTTTTTAAAAACTCAAAGTCATTAGTCTTTTAAAATATTAAAATCTAATATTCAAACATATGATAACAAATTCATCTTTTTCTAAGTCTTTCATCTTGCTTCTACTACACACCATTTTAAAAATTTACCCCATTGACACTGTCCTGGACACTGCAGGTGTCCTCCAGTGAACATATTATCTAATTTTTTTCTTTGAGGACTAAACTTTGGAAAAGAACAGTCTTGTACCAAGAGCAGAGGAAGTTGTGTTGAGAAGGTAGAAGTAATCTATTCTGGGTGTACTAAAGTTCACTAAAATTGTGTATGCTTTTTTGTTATCACCATGCAGCCAGTAGTTCTAAACAATGTCGGGATTGAAAACTCTTCTTTAAGCCAATTTTTTGTTGATCTAATTTCTAAACTATTGTGTAGTTGATATTGAGTTTTGATAACAAATATGTAAACGCTGTTTCAAAGAGTAAATCACTTTGTAGGCAGATTTCCAGTGTCAAAATCTATTGCTAATTATATCAAGAACTCCAAGAATACAGGGATTAAAGTGTGAGGAAGCTCTAGCCCACCTGTATTTTATTTTTACTGTTTTTTGGGGGGGCACTTCTATTGGTCTTTCATTTATTTATTTTTGTTCTTTGGCCTGTGTGGGCCTCCCTTCGCAGTGGCTTCTCTCGTTGCAGAGCACCAGCTCTGGGCGTATGCACTCCAGAGCTCCAGCTCGGGAGTTGGACACATCGGTTCAGCAGCTTTGGGGCACATGGGATCTTCCCAGGCCAGGGATCGAACCGGCGCCCCTTGCACTGCAAGGTGGTGTCCTTACTCACTGCACCACCAGGGAAGCCCCACTGGTATTTTAAATTGAAGTACAATTTCCTTTGAAAATTTCCTGAATCCCTTTCTTTCTCAGAGACACAAATGTCCGAACATCTTTTAAGATACTTGCGTTTAAGCTGGACCTGTTGATTTCTAAGCTGTCATATAGAGTAGGCATTATATCAACTCAGGTATTTTTATTTGACATACTGTCAGATATTCCACTAGAAAAGAGTTTAATGAGTGTACAATGGAAGACAAATCAAACAGCACAACTCCATCACTCACTATTTCTTGGTGTTCACTGCTTGCTACTTTTCCTTTCCATCTATTCACTCCTGAACTCTTACCACTTGCTTTTCTACTTCAGTAGTTCCATTGAATCTGACTTTTCCTCGGTTGTCAATGGATGATCTGTCTCTGATAAATTATCAGAGGTCTATGGTAATTACTATTTAATTTTTTTCTTAAGTGTAAGATGGTTGTTTTCCCAATATTCTGATCTTTTACAATATCCACAATGTTTTCAGATGAATAGGGAAGAATTGGGAATTGGTAAGAATATGTGGGTTTGAGTTACTTCTATGGCCATGTTTCTTGTTTTGTAAAGTCTGAAATTGAACCAGACAAGAAAATATGTTTTTAATTTCTGAAAAAATTAGATTTCAGTCTGAATGATATCAAGGCATTGCTCTGTGCAAACATGTTACTTTCAGATTACTTATTTATATCAGAGAGATTTCCAACTGATATAGAAATAAACACCCTCTTAAACCTTTTTTATAACTTAAAACCTGTATTTTATTTTACTGTTTTTTGGGGGGGCACTTCTATTGGTCTTTCATTTATTTATTTTTGTTCTTTGGCCTGTGTGGGCCTCCCTTCGCAGTGGCTTCTCTCGTTGCAGAGCACCAGCTCGGGAGTTGGACACATCGGTTCAGCAGCTTTGGGGCACATGGGATCTTCCCAGGCCAGGGATCGAACCGGCGCCCCTTGCACTGCAAGGTGGTGTCCTTACTCACTGCACCACCAGGGAAGCCCCACTGGTATTTTAAATTGAAGTACAATTTCCTTTGAAAATTTCCTGAATCCCTTTCTTTCTCAGAGACACAAATGTCCGAACATCTTTTAAGATACTTGCGTTTAAGCTGGACCTGTTGATTTCTAAGCTGTCATATAGAGTAGGCATTATATCAACTCAGGTATTTTTATTTGACATACTGTCAGATATTCCACTAGAAAAGAGTTTAATGAGTGTACAATGGAAGACAAATCAAACAGCACAACTCCATCACTCACTATTTCTTGGTGTTCACTGCTTGCTACTTTTCCTTTCCATCTATTCACTCCTGAACTCTTACCACTTGCTTTTCTACTTCAGTAGTTCCATTGAATCTGACTTTTCCTCGGTTGTCAATGGATGATCTGTCTCTGATAAATTATCAGAGGTCTATGGTAATTACTATTTAATTTTTTTCTTAAGTGTAAGATGGTTGTTTTCCCAATATTCTGATCTTTTACAATATCCACAATGTTTTCAGATGAATAGGGAAGAATTGGGAATTGGTAAGAATATGTGGGTTTGAGTTACTTCTATGGCCATGTTTCTTGTTTTGTAAAGTCTGAAATTGAACCAGACAAGAAAATATGTTTTTAATTTCTGAAAAAATTAGATTTCAGTCTGAATGATATCAAGGCATTGCTCTGTGCAAACATGTTACTTTCAGATTACTTATTTATATCAGAGAGATTTCCAACTGATATAGAAATAAACACTTCTTACCTTCTATACTTAAAACTGTGCAACTTTTGAATGTCTTAATAAATCTTTCCACAAAGGTATCTGTATGTTTTATTTCCCTCTGATTATGTAGCTCCATTTTAAATTAGGGGAGAAGGTATCACAACTGTTCCTATCAGGCTCTGAACATCAGCTTACAATTTGGTTAACTTCTGCTATAGAGCTCTCTTAAAAATAATTTCAAGTATTTAAATCAAATTATACCTATAAAATGATTCAAAACCCAAACTAAAACTTACCTATGGATGTAGGAAGCATTCTCAAAGAAGATCCAAATTGTGCAGCTCTCCTAAGTTCCAGAAACATTCCCAAAGATAGCTAAAATAAAAAGAATTAGGTCATCCCATGTGAAAAACTGACAATGGTTACTAGGATATTAATTGAAATGGGACACCATTCATATTTCTGTTTTAGTTGCATTTGTAGGGCACCAATATGACAATTGGCTACCTGCATACACAATCATTGACAAACTGTGCACTTTGATAGATGGAAAGCCAAGTTTTCAGAACAGAAAACAAGATACAATAGGAAAGCAATAGCTGTTCCTGGAAGGAACAGTAGCCAAATGGCCACTCTCCCAAAACAAATCTTAGCCAGAGTCACAATCCAAAGAAATTATTTTTAAAAAATATTTTTCTTCTGATACAAAAAGACTCCCATGACTTTTACTACATTGAACGCCACAGGTAGAGATCCAAGAGACTGATGTGATACCAATTTTCCAGTTTGGCAGTGAGGGAAGAGCTAGTAAGTGTGTGAAAAACAGCTAACTTATTAGTTTTTAGAATTAGAAACTAATAGCTAAGTTCTATATCTGAAACAGAAAATGGTAGTGAAAGGGTTTTACCTCAATTTGAGACTTAAACCCAGCACCCAGACCTGATCAAACCCTGCTTGGGACTTGAACCCACGTGACTGGAGCTTGAATTCCAGCCAAAGCCCTGTTTGAGACTTGAATCCATGTGACTAGGGCTTCAACCTGGCTGAAACCGGTTTGGGACTTGAACCCACGTGGCTAAGGCCTAACCCCAGCCAAAACCCTGCTTTGACTTGAATCAACATAGTCAGGACTCAGTCCCGGCCAAAACCCTGTCTGGGACTCGAACCCACACAGCTAGGACTTAATCCAGCACTCACCCAATGTCTGGACCCACTGAGGCTCAGGTTCTTCGTGCCTCAACACAGAAGGAATTCAGCAAGAGGCAGAGTGATAGGCAAGAAGAGGATTTATTAGGATAGGATACTTGTAAGGGGTGCAAGTGAGCAGGCAGGAAAGCTCTGCTCTGCTCCCCTTCAGTTGAGTAGGCAGCCATATATATAGGCTGGTAGAAGACCGCCCCCCACCTCAAGTAGACGCAGATGCAGGATATACATCATTGGTTGCTTCTTGACCAGCTCCTTCTTTATCAGCTGTTTATACCTAGTCGAGCCTGCTTTACTGAACAAGGAGCAGCTCTCCTGAGTTATCGTCAACTCACTGGCCTCCCAACCTTTCTCAGGTGTCTCCCTTCTACCTACCATCCCCTACTAGGACTCTACAACCACCTACCTATTCTACTTTGTTTCTATCAGTAGCAATAAAAATAGGTTATTTAAATAAATTAAATGAAATAGTCAAAGTATGAGAAATAGGTGCTCCGAGTAGTATAAAATGGAGGTGTGAATGAGGAAATTCTTGTTCTTCTTAATAAGCTTGGTGAATTTCTTGAATTTTAAAACTATGTGCACATATAATTTTCACTGAAGAAAACACTAATCATTTCAATTATAAATGCAAAAAACAGTATACACATAAATAAAAACTCAATACATTTTTATCACTTAAAATTATCCAGACAATGTTTACACATATATGCTGCTAAAAAATCAATTAGACACCAAAATAGAAATAGTTGTAAATTTTCATTATTATGAAGCTATTTTTTCCCAATTTATTTTGTCTATTTTTATTAAAAAGAAATATCAGAAATCAAGTAAAATGAAGTGAAATAGAATAATTTGACTGTCATGTCACAGACTACTTCTTTTTTCTATTTTTCTTTTTTGCTTTTACAGTTTTGTTGTTTACAGATATGTATAATTCCAGATTAGTCATATGTATATCCTATCCCTCCCCATCCCACCCCTCCAGGCCATTGACTATTTCTTGAGGTGGTCTAAATTTATGAAAAATTATGAATAATAGTAAAATAATGGAATTATCATTTTATTTTTATTTATTTTAATTTTAGGAACAACTAAAAAGCACCTCTGAAAAGATCAAAATAATCTAAGCACTATTTTATTCACAGCTGTATTTTAAAGTTTTTGATTGCTTTATGCTCTTGAAAATAAGAGCCTGAAGTTTGGAAGACTTCTTTTTTGCCTCGAAACAAGCACAGACATTCTTGACTGCACAAGCACTTTCAACTGCATTTGATATATAAAAAAAATCCCTTTTATAGATCAGTAAATAGCTGTGAAATTCTTTGAATGACAATGCTGGTGGAATCATAAAACACAGGGCAATTCTATCTTTTTAAAGATCTTTTTATTTATTTATTTTTTGCCTGAGCAGGATCTTTATGGCAGCACATAGGCTGCTTTGTGGGAGCTTTCTCTAATTGTGGGGTGAGCTTCTTTTGTTGCAGAGCATGGACTCCAGAGCATGCAGACAGTAGTTGAGGCACATGGGCTTAGTTTTCCTCTGTTATGTGGGATTTTAGTTCCTTGACCAGGGATTGAACTCACATCCCCTGCACTGGAAGGCAGATTCTTAACTACTGAACTACCAGCGAACTCCCTTATTAGACATCCTTTAAGTCTTCCTTTTCCATAACATCTCCATTGGTAAGCTCTTGTGAATGAGACTTTAAATACCCAAGAATTTTAGGATCAGTTATGCCTGACATCTCTGGGTTGTCTTTCAAATTGGCATAATTTTTATATCACTCTTAGTGTGGTTTTGATTACAGAAATCACGACCTTAAAAAAAGAATGACATGTAGAGCCATTCAGAGTTGCTTGTGTTTATTTAGAAAGAAATTTCTTATGTGAGGTGATACCTGGACTTATGATGAATTGGTTGTTTTCCTTGTATACATTTTTCCCATGCCTTACCGAATTTTACAAGGGACTCGGAGGAAGAAAGAATAGAATATATCTGTCAATGTGACAGTATCTATTTTTAAGCATGATGAAAACATTCTGCAATTAGATAGTGATGATTGCACAATATTGTGAACATACTATACACCCACTCAGTTTTATGCTTTAAAAAGGATTATAAATGAAACAAACTAGTCACGGAGGATCAACGACTGTATAATTACACTAATATGAAGTATACAAAACAAACTCAAACTCCTAGAAGCAGAGGGTATAATGGTGGTTGGCAGAGACTGGAGGGAGAGGATAATGTGGAGTTGCTATGCAACAGGGATAAACTCGCAGTTATGCAAGATGAATAAACTCTAGAGTTCTGCTGCACAACATCATGCTTATAATTAACAATGCTGTGTTATACGTTTAAAAATGTGTTAATAAAGTAGATCTCATATTAAAAGTTCTACTACAATAAAATAAGTAAAGGTTATGGTATGAGATTTATATCTTAATTCAGGAGAATATTTGAGAAATTGAGTCCAATACAAAGAGATGACTCATTGGAAAATAACCTGATGCTAGGAAAGACTGCGGGCAGAAGGAAAAGGGGACGACAGAGGATGAGATGGCTAGATGGCATCACTGAGTCAACGGACATGAGTATGAGCAGACTCCAGGAGATGGTGAAGGACAGGAAAGCCTGGTGTGCCACAGTCCATTGGGTCGCAGAGAATCGGACATGTCGGAGGGACAGAACTGAACTGAATGGAACTGTAGCAAGCCATTGCCAGGCTAAAAAAGCAAGACTCAAGTATTTATTGCCAGTTAAGCAATCTAAATATGTTTTTATCTAAGTGAATGAAACTTTAAATCACTTCCAAAAAGAGGGAGAGAAAAATACAAAAAACTTGAGACTAACTGAGCACAAGGTCAGCAAGATGTGAAGGAAAAACTGTAAGGAATTTCTAATGCACAAGTGGATTGATGCAGAACAGTGAAAGCATTGGACAACTAAGAAATTAGACTCAAAGTAATGCAGGGGATATCAAACACAGATGATGATGATTATTTTTTTTACTTGAGTTCTTTTGGCTTAAAAATTTGCCTGTGTTTAACTATTGGATATTCTAAGCATAATTTCTAGAGGATGTGGAAAAGAATAACATTTAGAATATTAGTAGCAGTTTTCAAAATCAGGATACTCACTTGTTTTTATAAGGCTTGGTTTATTCTAGTCCTGAATTTAACATTCTTCATAAGTACGAACTTTGCTATTATAGCTCTTGTCCTGTGAAACTATACAGTAATTTCTATATTTGACAGCACTTCCTTTTTTTCCATTTCATCACCACATCATCCATAACCTACAGTATGTTTTACGTTTGTTGGCATAGTTTATTTCACCACCAATCACTTTCTAGTCATAAACAGCAGGAAACAAGTAAATATGTAAATTTTCTAAATAATATTGGAAACAATGTTAGAATGTAACAAGGTAGAAGAAGTATATTATAATTGCAATTGAAGACAATAACTGTAAAAGGAAAGCCATGGATAAGGCAACAGGATAGTTGGCCGAATTACAATCATAATAGCAAAAACTTTTTTGAAAAATGAAGAATATATTGTTATATTGATTCACCATATTATGTATTATATTATGACAGTTACCTATTTAAGTATTCATGGTTTGTAAAATGTACTTTCAAAGACATCCAAACCCTTCCAAAATCTATTTCTGTCTGTTTCTAAAATAAATATGAAGCTTAAGCATAATCTTCTGAAGTTTAAAATGTTTTGTTGATTTCAACAATACATGTATAATGAATTGTACTAGTGACATTGGTTATAAACCAATAACAATCTTAACATAACAGTTTATGGATAATACTATTTTTATTTATAAATATTATAAAGAATCCACATATTTTCATCAATTCTCACAATAATGAAATAATTTATGGAAAACAAAAAAATATATATAAACAAAGAAAAACTCATGCTTTTAATTTTGTTCACTTAAGTTCTTTCTTGTAAGTAATAATACAGCTCATATTTTCAAGAGCTCCATGCTGCCTTTCTAGTAAAATTTTGCATGATTTCATGCATATACATTTTATAATGATCAAAAAAATAGATGGAGGCTTTTTTAAACAATGTACCATTAGCAGCCTGATTTCTGTCAATGGATTAAAAAATAAAACACCGGCGAAAAGGAGAACAAAGGAAAAAGAGGAATGAATACAGATAAATAAAATATCATAGAGTAAGACAGAATCATATAAGTGAAATACTGATCACACATGCATTACTCCACATCAGAGACATTTTAAAGTTATTGCTTTTATAAAAATGAACAACCCCCGATTTTTTCACTTAATTTTAGTGCTTGTAGTCCCCCCTAAAAAACAGTATCAGACAAACAAAACTCTGTAAAGCTATTATCCTTTAATAAAAAATAATAATATAAAAATCTAGAGGGGGGTAACATATGTATATCTATGGTGGATTCAGGTCGATGCATGACAGTAAACAACAGAACTCTGTCAAAAAAAATAAATAAACTGAAAGAAAACATGGTACTTAATCCTTTGAAAATTGGTGTTTTTATTGTTTAAATCAAATCAAAACAACATAAAATCAATGAATAGATTACATGGAAATTTCTGCTTTTCAGGAGACAATAGAAGCTTCTTTCATCTGGCTATATATTTGGGGGAACACCACTGAGATATGAATGTACTTGTCAATTCTTCCCTAAAATCTGAAGTTGTTCTTGAATAGATGACATAATTATCTCAATATTCCTATATCTAGAAACTTGGGCAAAGACATCCAAACCCTAAACATTTTTTTAAATAATGAATTGCATAATCTTCTGAAGTTTAAAATGTTTTGTTGATTTCAACAATACATGTATAATGAATTGTATAAAAACCAATAACAATCTTAACATAACAGTTTATGGATAATACTATTTTTATTTATAAATATTATAAAGAATCCACATATTTTCATCAATTCTCACAATAATGAAATAATTTATGGAAAACAAAAAAATATATATAAACAAAGAAAAACTCATGCTTTTAATTTTGTTCACTTAAGTTCTTTCTTGTAAGTAATAATACAGCTCATATTTTCAAGAGCTCCATGCTGCCTTTCTAGTAAAATTTTGCATGATTTCATGCATATACATTTTATAATGATCAAAAAAATAGATGGAGGCTTTTTTAAACAATGTACCATTAGCAGCCTGATTTCTGTCAATGGATTAAAAAATAAAACACCGCAAAAAAGGAGAACAAAGGAAAAAGAGGAATGAATACAGATAAATAAAATATCATAGAGTAAGACAGAATCATATAAGTGAAATACTGATCACACATGCATTACTCCACATCAGAGACATTTTAAAGTTATTGCTTTTATAAAAATGAACAACCCCCGATTTTTTCACTTAATTTTAGTGCTTGTAGTCCCCCCTAAAAAACAGTATCAGACAAACAAAACTCTGTAAAGCTATTATCCTTTAATAAAAAATAATAATATAAAAATCTAGAGGGGGGTAACATATGTATATCTATGGTGGATTCAGGTCGATGCATGACAGTAAACAACAGAACTCTGTCAAAAAAAATAAATAAACTGAAAGAAAACATGGTACTTAATCCTTTGAAAATTGGTGTTTTTATTGTTTAAATCAAATCAAAACAACATAAAATCAATGAATAGATTACATGGAAATTTCTGCTTTTCAGGAGACAATAGAAGCTTCTTTCATCTGGCTATATATTTGGGGGAACACCACTGAGATATGAATGTACTTGTCAATTCTTCCCTAAAATCTGAAGTTGTTCTTGAATAGATGACATAATTATCTCAATATTCCTATATCTAGAAACACTATAACTCTAAGAAGGCATGTAATATTTTCAGAGTGATAGTTTTACTAAAAACATGATTACATCTAGTTTACATTTGGACAACGCGTGTGTGCTAAGTCACTTTAGTCATGTCTGACTCTGTGCTACCATATGGACTGCAACCTGCCAGGCTCCTCCGTCCATGGTATTCTCCAGACAAGAGTACCGGAGTGGGTTGCTATGCCCTCCTCCTGGGGATCTTACCAACCCAGGGATCGAACCCAGGTCTCTCACATTGCAGGCAGATTCTTTATTGAATCAGCATTGCAGTCTCTTTAGTTCTTAACTTTCTGTCATGGAGGGATTTCATCTGCATATCTGAGATTACTGCTTTCTCTTTGCAATCGTGATTCCAGCTTGTGCTTCATCTAGTCTGACATTCCACATGATCTACTCTGCATAGAGCATTATTAGAAAAGAAATGCTCAAAATCCTCCATGCTAGGCTTCAAAAATACGTGAACTGAGAATTTCCAGAAATACAAGATGAATTTAGGGAAGTCAGAGGAACCAGAGATCAAATTGCCACCTTCCATTGGATCATAGGAAAAGCAAAGGAATTACAGAAAAACACTGATTTCTGTTTCATTGACTACACTAAAGCCTTGAACTGTGTGTATCACAACGAACTGTGGAAAATTAATAAAGAGATGGAATATCAGACTACCTTACCTGCCTCCTGATAAATCTGTATGCCAGTCAAGAAGCAACAGTTATAACTGGACATGGAAGAGTGGACTGGTTCCATGTAGGGAAAGGAGTATGTTAAAGCTGTATATTTTCACCCTGCTTATTTAACTTATATGTCAAGTGAGGTGAAAGTGAAAGTCACTCAAGTTATGTTCAACATTTTGTGGTCCGTGGACAAGCCATGGAATTCTCCAAGGAAGAATAATGGAGTGGGTAGCCTTTCCCTTCTGCAGGGGATCTTCCCAACACAGAGCTCAAATCCAGGTATCCCACATTGTAGGTACATTCTTTACCATCTGAGCCAACAGAGAAGACCAAGCATATGGAGTGGGTAGTCTATCCCTTTTTCAGAGGATCTTCGTGACCCATGAACTAAACCAGTGTCTCCTGCATTGCAGGCAGGTAATGCAGGGTACACTGGTGAAATGCCAGTCTGGATGAAGCACAAGCTGGACTCAAGACTGCCAGGAGAAACATAGTGATGAGGAACTAAATAGCCTGTTGATGAAGGTGAAAGAGGAGAGTGAAAAGCTCCTTTAACTCTCAATACTCAAAAAACTAAGATCATGACATCCAGCTCCATCACTTCATGGCAAATAGATAGGGAAACAGTGAAAACAGTGACAGACTTTATTTTCTTGGGCTCCACAATCACTGCAGATGGTGACTGCAACCATGAAATTAAAAGACACTTGCTCCTTGGAAGAAAAACTATGACAAATCTAGACAACGTATTAAAAAGCAGGGATATCACTTTGCCAACAAAGGTCCATATCGTCAAAGCTATGGTTTTTCCATTAGTCATGTATGGATGTGAGAGTTGGACCATAAAGAAGGCTGAGCACCAAAGAACTGATACCTTTGAACTGTGGTGTTAGAGAAGACTCTTGAGAGTCCCTTGGACTCAAAGAGATCAAATTAGTCGATGCTAAAGGAAATCAATCCTAAATATTCATTGGAAGGACTGATGCTGAAGCTGAGGCTCCAGTACTTTGGCTACCTGATGTGAAGAGACAACTGATTGGAAAAGACCTTGATGCTGGGAAAAATAGAAGGCAGAAGGAGGAGGGGACGACAGAGGATGAGATGCTTGGATGGTATCACTGATTCAATGGACATGAATTTGAGCATGAGTTTTGAGGATATGGAAGCCTTCATAGTCCATGGTGTCACAAAGAGTCAGACAAAACTGAGCTACTCAACCGAACTGATTCTGTATAGAAGTTACATAAGCAGGGTGACAATATACAACCTTGACCTATTCCTTTCTCAATTTGATTCCAGTCTGTTGTTCCATGTCCAGTTCTAAAGTGTTGCCTCTTGATCTACATACAGGTTTCTCAGGAGGCAGGTAAGGTGGTCTGGCATTCCCATCTCTTTAAGAATTTTCCACAATTTGTTGTGATCCACACAGTCAAAGGCGTTAGCCTGATATATTTATCACTTAATACATTTAATTGTCTCGGTATATTTCATATGGTTAAAAATTTGCCTGCAGTGCAGGAGATCTGGGTTCAATCCCTGAGTTGGGAAGAACCCCTGAGGAAGTGAATGGCTATGTGATCCAGTGTTCTTGCCTAGAGAATTCCATGGACAGAAAATCCCGGCATGCTGCAGTCCATGGAGCTGCAAAGATTCGCACATGACTTAGCAACTAAACAACAACAAAAACAATCTTTTCCTTGGGTATTTGTGTTTTCATGTTCAACAGAATTTAAAGCATGTTCATGATTATTCTTCACATTAATATTTCCTTTCTTGGTACTTTATTTCTGCTCTTCTTCTAATGTTGCTTTTATCTTTGTTATGTAATTTTATTTTCCTGATCATCCTTTTTTTTCATGTCATTACCATTTTCTCCTATTACTTGCCTAGCTCATTATTTATCAAAATCTATTATTTTATCTTTTATATTCTACAGTTCTTATATTTCTATATTTTCTTAAAATTCAAAATGAATACAGACTGTATGTTTATCACTTTCAGAGACTGTATCATTAATTATATTTATTTTAAAATGTTTCAATTGTATGATCTCCCTTTGTAATATGCTGTATTCTCTTCTTTTTGAAATTTGTCCCTCAGTCTATAATGCATGATTTATACATAGATTATTTTCTGTTTCATACTCTGCGAAGTTGAAGACATAGTATATATATATAAATGAAATCTTATGTAATTTTCATCCTTTTATTTAACATGATTGGGTTCTACTAAGACAAGTTCTCATAGTCTTTTCTCCTACTCAGGTAATTATAAATAATAGAACTATTCAGAAGCTATATCAAAGCGTTTTAGTCTTTTTACTATCAAAAGACATAAAATAACATTTAAACAGAGTACATCTTTAATATACTTGTTAAAGGTTGTTTTAATTATAAATACATAGATAAATGAACCTATGTTGCTTCTTCATCTACATGCAGGTTTCTCAGGAGGCAGGTAAGGTGGTCTGGCATTCCCATCTCTTTAAGAATTTTCCACAATTTGTTGTGATCCACACAGTCAAAGGCGTTAGCCTGATATATTTATCACTTAATACATTTAATTGTCTCGGTATATTTCATATGGTTAAAAATTTGCCTGCAGTGCAGGAGATCTGGGTTCAATCCCTGAGTTGGGAAGAACCCCTGAGGAAGTGAATGGCTATGTGATCCAGTGTTCTTGCCTAGAGAATTCCATGGACAGAAAATCCCGGCATGCTGCAGTCCATGGAGCTGCAAAGATTCGCACATGACTTAGCAACTAAACAACAACAAAAACAATCTTTTCCTTGGGTATTTGTGTTTTCATGTTCAACAGAATTTAAAGCATGTTCATGATTATTCTTCACATTAATATTTCCTTTCTTGGTACTTTATTTCTGCTCTTCTTCTAATGTTGCTTTTATCTTTGTTATGTAATTTTATTTTCCTGATCATCCTTTTTTTTCATGTCATTACCATTTTCTCCTATTACTTGCCTAGCTCATTATTTATCAAAATCTATTATTTTATCTTTTATATTCTACAGTTCTTATATTTCTATATTTTCTTAAAATTCAAAATGAATACAGACTGTATGTTTATCACTTTCAGAGACTGTATCATTAATTATATTTATTTTAAAATGTTTCAATTGTATGATCTCCCTTTGTAATATGCTGTATTCTCTTCTTTTTGAAATTTGTCCCTCAGTCTATAATGCATGATTTATACATAGATTATTTTCTGTTTCATACTCTGCGAAGTTGAAGACATAGTATATATATATAAATGAAATCTTATGTAATTTTCATCCTTTTATTTAACATGATTGGGTTCTACTAAGACAAGTTCTCATAGTCTTTTCTCCTACTCAGGTAATTATAAATAATAGAACTATTCAGAAGCTATATCAAAGCGTTTTAGTCTTTTTACTATCAAAAGACATAAAATAACATTTAAACAGAGTACATCTTTAATATACTTGTTAAAGGTTAAGTTATTAACTACTATCAAAATCACATCTCCAGGGATAAAGTGTAACCTACTTTCCTCGTTCCTTAGATAAACTAAAGTGAAAGGTGCATGATGATAACCTTAAATATCCTATAAATTTGATTCTTGTAATAAGAGTGTGCCTTCCTTCCTATTATGAAGAAAATATCTCTATCATTGAGATAGTTATTCAGTTAGGATGTGTTTATGGGCATGCACAAATTTCTCCCACCCTCTTTATTAATTTCTAGTAGACAGTATTTCATTTATAATCATAACATTAGAGTATTTCCTATCTTTTTGGATAGGAAAAAGATAGGAAAGAAAAAGCAATGCCATGATCATTTTATATTCTTCTTGATATGGACTTGGAATTGGCCATTTCTCCAAAGATTTCTGTAGTCTTTTAGTGGAGTATGAAATTTATAAGTGAAAACCTGATTCTTAGATTTGTTTGCTCCTGCTGAAGAGTCATTGATTCTAAGTCTTCTCACTAAAAATTTATACTGACATGTCCAATGCCAATCTGATATTACACAATTAAAATATGCATTCTAGTCTTCATATTTCAATATTTGCTATTTTCTTCTCTAAAACTGAGAAAAGGACTTCACCTATAAACCATAATTAACAGCCATTTATATAACAAGGCTGTTAGTAATGAGAGTGCCTCAGGTACATAAATGATTCAAAGGTAGAAAAGCAAATGTGCCTGCTTCTCGTTAGATCTTTTGTTTGTTTTTTGCTGCTGTACAGAAGTCAGCTCAACTCTATTCCATGTGTTTAACTTATATATTTTCATCAGTCATATTTTCTAAAAATTTGAAATTGTGTTTCTACAAGTGAAAACATTTCCAGTGTATGTCTAGATGCAAATGTCATTTTTTAAAAAATATGGAGCTTGCCAATATGCCTATATGATTCTTTTCAACTTAAAAGGAAAAATCTTCAGTTTAATTTTGAATATTTATTGTCAATTATTGTGATTAGTTGCTAAGAAATATCTATAATCCTTTAACTGAATATCAACTTTCTGATCTTCATATAAATTGCTCACTCTTTTCATTTCCATTTCTTTACAGCTTAAGAACTTTAATCTTACCTTTATGGTTTTCTGTTGCTGTTTCATGGAGAACATATATTCTAACATCTCATTAGTAATGCCAGTCAGATTTATTTTTGTTTACTTTCCTTCTGTGTATCAAATAATTTCTGGAGGATATCTTTACTGAGACTTCAGGAGTAAGTCTTATTTCCCAAGATCTGCAATACATTTCAAATAGTTTTTGTGAAACTTTTTGATTTCAGTTAAAGCATCCTGAGGTGGTAAGAGAGATGTAAGCATGATAGTTGCTGAGACAGAATGTGGTTTGGATAGGCTCCAGTAAATCTTATAATTTCAATAGAAATGGGAAAATAATAATTTTTACATGATATTAGCCTCTGTATTGAAAATGAACATTAATTTATGTGTTTTCACAGAACATCCATTTTTTCCTGTATATAATGTTTAAATTCTAAAGTTAAAAATAGAGGCAGCCTACTCTTTAATATCAACTGTATCATTTTTACCAAGAACAGATAGAGAAGGTTAATGTATCTAGATCATATTCTAATTTTTGCTATGTAAAATTATTTATATATTATGACTAGCTAAATATACTGTAACACTCTAAGCCTATAGACTACCTGGAAAAATTGAATTTCCAGCATACACTCCAGATGTTCCATTGGCTGGTACCTTCACATCAACACACAAGTCTTTTCATTTATTTAATTGCACTTACTAGTTTGCAATATACTACTTTATCCACCCAGATTTGACTCCTTTTTGGAGGTAGAGGAAGGATTATTATAGTCCTTGAATGTAAATGAAAAGTAATCTAAAGCAATACTCTGACACTTTAACAAAAATAATATGCCAGCGAGGGCTGGTTGGTTAGAAACCCTTTGCGTCTATCTGGCTGGCTCAGTTGGTCTATGTATTGCTTATTGTGTAATTTATATCATCTCTATTTCCCTTTTTATGATTGGAAATTCCCTTCAGATTCTGACAATAGGTAGCCCTTTAACCTTATTTTGGAAGAAGTGAAGTGTTAGTCACTCAGTTGTGTCTTTGCAGCCACGTGAACTGTAGTTGACTCTCTGCAGCCACATGGACTGTAGCCCACCAGACTCTGTCCATGGAATTCTCCAAGCAAGAATACTGGTGTGGGTTGCCATTTCCTTATCCAGGGGATCTTTCCAATCCAGGGATCGAACCCCAGTCTCCTGCATTGCAGGTAGATAGATTCTTTACTGTCTGAGCCACAAGGGAAGCCCTATTTTGGAGGAGATGGTGAGTTATAATTTTTAATCTATATTTGTGTCTTCATAAATATTATAAGGAAGTTGAGCAACAGCTTGCAATAAACCATTATTGAAAGTATTAGTTGCTCAGTCGTGTCCAACTTTTTGTGACCATATGGACTGTAGCCCATCAGGATGCTCTGTCCATGGAATTTTCCAGGCAAGAATTTTGGAGTGCTATTTCCTTTTCCAGGGGAATCTTCCTCACCCAGGGGTAGAACCTTGGTCTCCTGCACTGCAGGCAGATTCTTTACCATCTGACTTACCAGGGAAGCCCTAAACCATTATTAAAACTCAGAAAATCATGATTAGGTTACTGAATAAAATATAATATATCCATTTTCCCTTCTTTTTACAGCAATCATAGCAAATTATTTTTAAAATCTTGAATAAGAGCTTTATTGGAAATCTTAATGTTTTCATTTTGAAATGTGCTACAAGAGTCTGTTATTCTTCTATTTTATTAAACCTGTTACACATACACTCCAGATTTTCCATTGGCTGGTACCTTCACATCAACACACAAGTCTTTTCATTTATTTAATTGCACTTACTAGTTTGCAATATACTACTTTATCCACCCAGATTTGACTCCTTTTTGGAGGTAGAGGAAGGATTATTATAGTCCTTGAATGTAAATGAAAAGTAATCTAAAGCAATACTCTGACACTTTAACAAAAATAATATGCCAGCGAGGGCTGGTTGGTTAGAAACCCTTTGCGTCTATCTGGCTGGCTCAGTTGGTCTATGTATTGCTTATTGTGTAATTTATATCATCTCTATTTCCCTTTTTATGATTGGAAATTCCCTTCAGATTCTGACAATAGGTAGCCCTTTAACCTTATTTTGGAAGAAGTGAAGTGTTAGTCACTCAGTTGTGTCTTTGCAGCCACGTGAACTGTAGTTGACTCTCTGCAGCCACATGGACTGTAGCCCACCAGACTCTGTCCATGGAATTCTCCAAGCAAGAATACTGGTGTGGGTTGCCATTTCCTTATCCAGGGGATCTTTCCAATCCAGGGATCGAACCCCAGTCTCCTGCATTGCAGGTAGATAGATTCTTTACTGTCTGAGCCACAAGGGAAGCCCTATTTTGGAGGAGATGGTGAGTTATAATTTTTAATCTATATTTGTGTCTTCATAAATATTATAAGGAAGTTGAGCAACAGCTTGCAATAAACCATTATTGAAAGTATTAGTTGCTCAGTCGTGTCCAACTTTTTGTGACCATATGGACTGTAGCCCATCAGGATGCTCTGTCCATGGAATTTTCCAGGCAAGAATTTTGGAGTGCTATTTCCTTTTCCAGGGGAATCTTCCTCACCCAGGGGTAGAACCTTGGTCTCCTGCACTGCAGGCAGATTCTTTACCATCTGACTTACCAGGGAAGCCCTAAACCATTATTAAAACTCAGAAAATCATGATTAGGTTACTGAATAAAATATAATATATCCATTTTCCCTTCTTTTTACAGCAATCATAGCAAATTATTTTTAAAATCTTGAATAAGAGCTTTATTGGAAATCTTAATGTTTTCATTTTTTGAAATGTGCTACAAGAGTCTGTTATTCTTCTATTTTATTAAACCTGTTACACATATGTTGTATTTTCTTCAAGTTAAATTTCTGTAAATATATTTTAAAGTTTCGATGGAAAAGGGATTCCAGAATATGACCCTTAACAAGTGGAATGTGTGCAGAATGCGTACTCAGTTGTGTCTCAATTTTTGTGAACCCATAAACTGTAGCCCACCAGCCTCTGTCCATGGGATTCTCCAGGCAAGAATATGGGAACAAGTTGCCATTTCCTGTTCCAGAGGATCTTCCTGACCCAGAGACTGAACCTGCATCTACTGGGTCTCCTGCATTAGTAAGCAGATTCTTCACCACTGAGCCACCTGGAAAGTCAGAATGCTCCTTACTCTGACTTAAGAGTTTACACCCTTGATATAAATCTCTTTCCTAAGAACATAAGAAATACTCTCCTCAGTTAACCACATTTTTATTGAAACCTTAAAATATGCTGAAAATTAGTTTAGCACTGTTATGGAATAGAAGATTAGTACAAAATACTTATTAGCTATTCTGCTTAGTCACACAGTTTTGTCTGAATCTTTGTGACCCTTTGGACTGTAGACCACCATGCTCCTCTGTCCATTGGATTTCCCAAGCAAGAATACTGGACTGGGTAGTCATTTCCTTGGCTTTAGGGGATCTTTCCAGCCCAAGGATTGAACCCACACCTCCCATGTATCCTGAACCACAAGTGGATTCTTTCTCTGCTGAGCCATCAGGGAAGCACTTATTAATTGGGGAATATATATATACATATATATATACATACACATATATATAGGTGTGGATATATAGATGTTGATATATATAAGTATAATTCACTTTTATATGGAAAAACCCTTGCAACCTTTAGCACAACATTGCAAATCAATCTTTGGACTGCTTTTGACTTACCAGGAAGCCCTAAACCATTATTAAAACTCAGAAAATCATGATTAGGTTACTGAATAAAATATAATATATCCATTTTCCCTTCTTTTTACAGCAATCATAGCAAATTATTTTTAAAATCTTGAATAAGAGCTTTATTGGAAATCTTAATGTTTTCATTTTTTGAAATGTGCTACAAGAGTCTGTTATTCTTCTATTTTATTAAACCTGTTACACATATGTTGTATTTTCTTCAAGTTAAATTTCTGTAAATATATTTTAAAGTTTCGATGGAAAAGGGATTCCAGAATATGACCCTTAACAAGTGGAATGTGTGCAGAATGCGTACTCAGTTGTGTCTCAATTTTTGTGAACCCATAAACTGTAGCCCACCAGCCTCTGTCCATGGGATTCTCCAGGCAAGAATATGGGAACAAGTTGCCATTTCCTGTTCCAGAGGATCTTCCTGACCCAGAGACTGAACCTGCATCTACTGGGTCTCCTGCATTAGTAAGCAGATTCTTCACCACTGAGCCACCTGGAAAGTCAGAATGCTCCTTACTCTGACTTAAGAGTTTACACCCTTGATATAAATCTCTTTCCTAAGAACATAAGAAATACTCTCCTCAGTTAACCACATTTTTATTGAAACCTTAAAATATGCTGAAAATTAGTTTAGCACTGTTATGGAATAGAAGATTAGTACAAAATACTTATTAGCTATTCTGCTTAGTCACACAGTTTTGTCTGAATCTTTGTGACCCTTTGGACTGTAGACCACCATGCTCCTCTGTCCATTGGATTTCCCAAGCAAGAATACTGGACTGGGTAGTCATTTCCTTGGCTTTAGGGGATCTTTCCAGCCCAAGGATTGAACCCACACCTCCCATGTATCCTGAACCACAAGTGGATTCTTTCTCTGCTGAGCCATCAGGGAAGCACTTATTAATTGGGGAATATATATATACATATATATATACATACACATATATATAGGTGTGGATATATAGATGTTGATATATATAAGTATAATTCACTTTTATATGGAGCAGAACCTAGCACAACATTGCAAATCCAATAAAAATTGATTAAAAAAAAAGAAAGCCAGATATCTCAAGTTAAGGAAAAAAACACCAGTGATGATAATAACTATTATTGACATGAACAAAAACCTATGGGAATAAGAAGAAATATGTGTCTAATTTTGTCTTATACACATGCTTCTTGTATTTCTTTTCATGAAGAACTCCCAGTGAACAAGTGCCTTCCACATGGTAAGCACTCAATAAATGTTCATTGAATAAGTAAATAAGATTAAAGGAAAATTGAAGGAAAGCTTTGTAGAAGAAGAGATATTTGGGTGAGTTGTGAGATGGAAAGTATATTTCTAGGAGAAAAATGGATAGGAAACACTTTTCAGGCAGAAAGAAAAACATGAGCAAAATTACACAGAGACAAAAATGAATGAGTTGTGTGAGGATCAGCAATTAGCCTATTTTTGTGAAACAATGTCATTCACATTAAAAGTTTGTTATAGAACAGTTCTTTATGTCCAAAATATGAACAGTAATGGACGAAAGGCTAAGAAAACTGGGTTCTATTCCACGGGTAATCAGAAATCACTTATGACTTCTAAGCAACAGAACAAATCCTGTCTGAGTTATTTGTAATAATGGAGAGAGCGAAAAAGGAAGTGTCTGTATTAAGCATTTGTAACTTTCAAAAAGTATTGTAAAATAAAAATTAAAAAGTCATCTCTATATACTTTCTCCATACTAAGATGTGTTGTTTTCTCACAGGTGGTTTTCTCATAAAATTGGCATCTTAGGTATATTGCCTAATAACCAGATGACACCATGTGTTGCTAGAATTTTTCACCTCACAGAATCTTGCCATGTGTCAATTCTGTATCAGATTGTTTCATAAGAAGTTTGGGGAATGTGGACAGACATTGCATTTTAATGGCTTATAGTACAAGTTAGTTGCTACCAAGTTAGTAGAATCAAGACTGCTCTCTCATAATTGCACAAATGTTTTAGGTTGAAATACTACTTTATATAAGTAGTATTTTTGTAGTAGTGTTTGTCATCGACCTGCTATTTAAAAAAGCATCCAATATCCATTATTTGATGCCTATTATATTTGCTAAAAATCTAATAACATGTGTATACAATTATAAACTGTCTTTTCTCATTTAAGGGAGCTTGAGACATTTTATTAACAGTAGCAAGTTGGATATTTTCCATGAGAATAAGAATTGTCTCTAGCAAATGGTTTCCAAAGTTTTCAAAAAATTATTTGATGATGTTAAAAAAAACTCTAAAATAATGATATAGAATGTGAGACTGTTGCTAATGGTCTAGTCATGCTTCATCCTCCACAGTTGTCCCTGTAGCTTTAACATATTTAGATTGAATTTTTTATATTAACTGAGGATGTACATGCAGTTTTAAGCTGTCCTTTGAGACAGCTGCTTTACAATATTTTTTTCACAAGAATATATTGTAAAAAAGCATGCCCTTGTAACCTTTCCATGTATATTTTTCAGCTGCCCATTATGTCTATTGGTAGTCCAAAACGTGGTTGTATGTCTCTTCAGTATAATAATTGGAGAACCCATAGTCATGCAGAATTAAAAATGTAGACTCAAAGGGTAAACTGTATAGATGACAAAACAAATGTTATTTTTGTTCACTTGGATTCGTTTCAGTTATTTTGTAAGTTTATATTAACTTCTACAAACTCTCAAAAGGTATAATGCTTTTTTTTTCAGGCCAAAAAAAAAAAAAATCACCGGTAAGAGCCAAAGTAATTGTACCAATATCTAAAGTGTGCGAGGCACCATATTTCAGTCACTGATGTGATCATTTATGAGTAACCTATTACAATTTGTTAGCACAGAAGTGACCTTTATCTTGTAAGCAAAGGGCACATTTTACAGCTTTCTGCACATGTCTAATCTACTTATAAAGTTTTAGAGGAAAGTAAGATGTGGTGACATTTAGTTTTATTCTAGTTCATTGCCATTAACTTCCTGCTGCTTCATATAGTGGTATATGGTCCTTAATCAAGAAAGAGAAAAATAAAATCCTTCTCTATATGCCAATGAAATTTGCCAAAGTATGAAGATAATGACAAAAGAACTGAAGAGATTAATAACTACTCTTAGTGATCCAGTGGAACTCTTAAAGATCCATAAGAAATATACAAACAATCAAGGGAGGTATGCCTGAGAAGGTTTCCATCATGAGGTTTTTTCTAAAGCATCATCACTCCAAAATCTGGCATTGTCTTTGAGGAGCAATCATTTACAAGCTCCATTTCCACATACTTTTACAGGAATAGTAGAAAGATCACAAGTTTTCAAAAATTATTTGATGATGTTAAAAAAAACTCTAACATAATGATATAGAATGTGAGACTGTTGCTAATGGTCTAGTCATGCTTCATCCTCCACAGTTGTCCCTGTAGCTTTAACATATTTAGATTGAATTTTTTATATTAACTGAGGATGTACATGCAGTTTTAAGCTGTCCTTTGAGACAGCTGCTTTACAATATTTTTTTCACAAGAATATATTGTAAAAAAGCATGCCCTTGTAACCTTTCCATGTATATTTTTCAGCTGCCCATTATGTCTATTGGTAGTCCAAAACGTGGTTGTATGTCTCTTCAGTATAATAATTGGAGAACCCATAGTCATGCAGAATTAAAAATGTAGACTCAAAGGGTAAACTGTATAGATGACAAAACAAATGTTATTTTTGTTCACTTAGATTCGTTTCAGTTAGTTTGTAAGTTTATATTAACTTCTGCAATCTCTCAAAAGGTATAATGCATTTTTTTTCAGGCCAAAAAAAAAAAAAATCACCGGTAAGAGCCAAAGTAATTGTACCAATATCTAAAGTGTGCGAGGCACCATATTTCAGTCACTGATGTGATCATTTATGAGTAACCTATTACAATTTGTTAGCACAGAAGTGACCTTTATCTTGTAAGCAAAGGGCACATTTTACAGCTTTCTGCACATGTCTAATCTACTTATAAAGTTTTAGAGGAAAGTAAGATGTGGTGACATTTAGTTTTATTCTAGTTCATTGCCATTAACTTCCTGCTGCTTCATATAGTGGTATATGGTCCTTAATCAAGAAAGAGAAAAATAAAATCCTTCTCTATATGCCAATGAAATTTGCCAAAGTATGAAGATAATGACAAAAGAACTGAAGAGATTAATAACTACTCTTAGTGATCCAGTGGAACTCTTAAAGATCCATAAGAAATATACAAACAATCAAGGGAGGTATGCCTGAGAAGGTTTCCATCATGAGGTTTTTTCTAAAGCATCATCACTCCAAAATCTGGCATTGTCTTTGAGGAGCAATCATTTACAAGCTCCATTTCCACATACTTAAATTCACAGGAATAGTAGAAAGATCACAGAATAGAAAATGATTCTGATTTTGAGCTTCTTCCCAATGTTGCGATTTCACTCAGAATGCAATTCCATTCCCGATGATGCTGGGCCATTTAGTACACTTAGTGCCTTACTTTGCACCCTGTGGATCAATTCAGCTATGAAGTTAACAAAGTATGGAAGCATTCTATGAGCATATATTCAATCATGCATTTGCTATACTTTTCTCTGCAGTGTGTTTAATGGATTTGGACATAAAATCTAAGGCATTTCACAGGCTGTTTGGTATATATGGGAAATCACAGTTCAGAATGAGGCTTTCATTTCAGCTAATTTAATGTTTGGAGTCTGTCCGATGTACTGAGAGATGGGTAGTTACACTATGTGTGCACCAAAAGAATCAGAACTTCTCCATAGTTAGCCTTCCTTGAACGTGTTCATTAAACTGACAAATGATTTCCAACAGAGAATATAGAAATTCTCCAAACATTGGAGAATAAAAAGGAAAATTAAAGACCAGATTCCATATAGAACCCTTTAGTACAATTGGAACCTGCCTTCATCATTAATATCTTGATAGTGTAATTTTCTTTTCACTGTTGATTATGATTATAACCAATATTTAAATAAAAAATATTCCAAACTCCCATACTAATTACAAATAGCAAAGTAATTAAAGAACCTGAAGCCAAACCTGGTGATAAAAATCTACTTTCATCTACTTAATATATCAAGTTAAAGGTACATTTTTCGGGCTTCCCTGTTGGTCCAATGTGTAAGGATACCGCCTTGTAGTGCAAGTGGTGCCGGTTTGGTCCCTGGCCTGGAAAGATTCCACGTGCTACGGAGGGGCTGAACCCATGTGTCCAACTACCGAGCCTGCACTCTGGAGCGCATGCGCCCAGAGCTGGTGCTCTGCAGCGACAGAGGCCACTGTGATGGAAGGCCCACACAGGCCAAAGAACAAAGATGAGCAAATGAAAGATCAATAGAAGTGGCCAAACAAACAAACAAAAAGTTACATTTCTCAATTATCAATGCATGGGATGTGGATAGTAGAAAGATCACAGAATAGAAAATGATTCTGATTTTGAGCTTCTTCCCAATGTTGCGATTTCACTCAGAATGCAATTCCATTCCCGATGATGCTGGGCCATTTAGTACACTTAGTGCCTTACTTTGCACCCTGTGGATCAATTCAGCTATGAAGTTAACAAAGTATGGAAGCATTCTATGAGCATATATTCAATCATGCATTTGCTATACTTTTCTCTGCAGTGTGTTTAATGGATTTGGACATAAAATCTAAGGCATTTCACAGGCTGTTTGGTATATATGGGAAATCACAGTTCAGAATGAGGCTTTCATTTCAGCTAATTTAATGTTTGGAGTCTGTCCGATGTACTGAGAGATGGGTAGTTACACTATGTGTGCACCAAAAGAATCAGAACTTCTCCATAGTTAGCCTTCCTTGAACGTGTTCATTAAACTGACAAATGATTTCCAACAGAGAATATAGAAATTCTCCAAACATTGGAGAATAAAAAGGAAAATTAAAGACCAGATTCCATATAGAACCCTTTAGTACAATTGGAACCTGCCTTCATCATTAATATCTTGATAGTGTAATTTTCTTTTCACTGTTGATTATGATTATAACCAATATTTAAATAAAAAATATTCCAAACTCCCATACTAATTACAAATAGCAAAGTAATTAAAGAACCTGAAGCCAAACCTGGTGATAAAAATCTACTTTCATCTACTTAATATATCAAGTTAAAGGTACATTTTTCGGGCTTCCCTGTTGGTCCAATGTGTAAGGATACCGCCTTGTAGTGCAAGTGGTGCCGGTTTGGTCCCTGGCCTGGAAAGATTCCACGTGCTACGGAGGGGCTGAACCCATGTGTCCAACTACCGAGCCTGCACTCTGGAGCGCATGCGCCCAGAGCTGGTGCTCTGCAGCGACAGAGGCCACTGTGATGGAAGGCCCACACAGGCCAAAGAACAAAGATGAGCAAATGAAAGATCAATAGAAGTGGCCAAACAAACAAACAAAAAGTTACATTTCTCAATTATCAATGCATGGGATGTGGATTGTAGGACTGAAATCACATTTGAGGGACCATATCATTTTATTAGGTTAATTTGGAGGGAAAATGTATCTAAGAAATATCTTTGTGTATTCATCAAAGATTTTCATTTAATTATTATTTCAGTTCGGTTCAGTCACTCAGTCATGTCCGACTCTTTGTGACCCCATGGACTGCAGCACACCAGGCTTCCCTGTCCTTCACCATCTCCTGGAGCTTGCTCAAACTTATGTCTATCGAGTAGGAGATGCCATCCAACCATTTCATCCTCTGTCTTCCTCTTCTCCTTCTGCCTTTTACCAGCATCCGAGTCTTTCCCAGTGAGTCAGCTCTTCGCATCAGGTGGCCAAAGTATTAGAGCTTCAGCTTCAGCACCAGTCCTTCCAATGAATATTCAGGGTTGATTTCCTTTAGGATTGACAGGTTTGATCTCCTTGCAGTCCAAGGGACTCTCAAGAGCCTTTCCCAATATCACAGTTTGAAGGCATCAGCCTTCTTTGTGTTCCAATTCACAGCCACATATAACTACTTATTATTTAGGTGCCTTATTAAAATAGTTTTATCAAATTTCTTGTGTTTTAATTCACTAAATTAATTTTTCATTTTCACTGCTTTAGAAATCAGTAAACATTTCAGAGCAATGGTGATTGATATGTTTTAGTTATTCACCTTCAACCTTTTCCTTGCACATGTATTTGTATGCCTTTGTTTCTCCTTAACCGAAAACAATGTTTTGCCCGCAGGAAAAATTCAAGAAATACATAGTTATCTATTGATTTATTGTTGTGAAAGGGACCAGTTAAAGTTCACCCAATGAATACATTGAAAGGTTTCTCTCATTTGAAGAAAGAAAGCTATACAAGTAAGAGAAGAATGAGAACTTTTTCATGCTAATATTTAGTTGCTATTATCAAAATACGTTAGACATCTATCCTTCTTTAATATTTTCATCAAATGTAGAATCATGAGGGGATTCTTTTTAGTCAGAAAAGAGAAAAACTGAAATAAGTCGTTTGTTTTACAAGTTTCCTTTATCCTCCAAACTTTCCTCTTAATGCTTCATTAAGTGTAAACTTTGGTCTTATCAAATCAATCAAGATGAAACCAGGACAGAGAACTTTGAGAACTTAAACCAGATGGACTTTGATCTAGGTGATTTTTTTGGCACATAGTACAGAAGGGCTGAAAAGCCAAAAATTGGGACAGTGAGGCAAACAATGTATTAGTGGTAGCAAGAAGTTCTAAGGATAGGATAGAGAGATATAGTACATTAATTGGATGGAAACTAAGCTAAGTCAGGCCAGAATATGGAATATATTGGACATGCAGCTCCTGTACCCCAAAAGTGAAAGACACATGGCAATAACGCTAGAAATGCATGAAAATTGATGGATTTATTGAATACAAGATACATATTACATTAAAGAGTGAGAGAAGCTTTGGCTGCAATCTTCCTGAGAATAAACATTAAGAAAGATTGCTTTTTATTTCATGTTTTGGTTCATATTATTCTAGTCAGACAGACAACTAGGTGGATTAGTGCAATGTTATCTTACATTATATATGGCATACATATCTATCCTAGGCACACATGCACACAAAACATGACAATAAATATTAAAACACTGAGAAAGAAGATTGCTAGATAAGGTAATTCTAATTTAGCTTTCATTTCATGCTTTTCTAGTCTGTCAGGCATACAGGCAGAGTAATATAAATATAGATATATTTTGTGCAAATATTTGTATGACATGTGTGTTACACAGACACACTTATTTGTAGCACTACCACTTCAGTGTGACAAGTATATCTTGCACCATTAATTGAATGATGGGTTTAAACATTAATCATGGCTACTCGAAAAACCAAAATCTTAGCTCAAAAAGAGAGATTAGGTTTATCTTCCCTCCCTTTGATTCCTGTTTTACATACGTGTTCATACCAAGAATCATCTATCATTTTATCCTCAATGTCATACTTTGCACACAGGTTCTGAAAAACATTTATAAACTAGATAACGCGTGAAAGGGAATCATGTGCAAACTTCACCATATCTTAACACTTATATAAGAACATAAACATTTCAAACATGTAAATTATGAATAAAAGAATGTAAGTGTGATTTATTCCTCAAATTATTTGAATCTTTTTAATGCCAGCATGGGAGGGAAGAACAGAAATATTATTCATCTGTCAGGGGAATCAAAGCCTTGGAATCATCTTCTGCATATTCTTGTTTTTGACCTTTTTATACAATTAGGTGATACATGTGAAAGCTTTATTTTTTAATTTTTGGACTGTTTCTTATACAACTCCTTCCTTGTTATCATGCCACCATTCATTGACATAGTTCTAAGTACTCAGTAATAAGCAATAATTTTTATAAATTCCTGAATGAGTAACAGGAAGAATTATGAGCAAATTTATTATTTTTTGTTCATAGAGAATCTCATATAAGTCCTCTGGGGTAATTGGAAGCTTCACAATCCTACCTGAAGCTGGTTGGAAAGAATATTATGATAATTAAGGGTCATCACATAGAAATTTGGAAATAAGGAATCATTTCGAATGAATGAGAAAAATGATCCAAAAAATTTATCTTATATTTTATTGAAGCTTTGTTGATTTATAATATTAAGTTGGTTTCAGGTGTACAGCATAGTGATTCAATATTTGTATAGATTATATACCATTGAAACTTATTACACAATAATAGCCATATTGTCCTGAGCTGTACAATATGATGTTATAACTTATTTACTTTTGTGTGTGTGGTTTATGGTGTTTTATTTATTTTTAATTGACTGATGATTGCTTACAATATTGGCTTGACTTCTGCCATACAACAACATGAATTAGCCATAGGTGTACATATGTTGCCTCTTTCTTAAACCTCCTTCCCACCTCCCCTCCTTTCCCACCACTCTAGGTTATTGCAGAGCCCCAGTTTGAGTTCCCAGAGTCAGATAGCCAATTTGCATTGGCTATCTATTTCACATATGGTAGTGTATATGCTTACATGTCACTTTCCATTCATCTCACCCTCTCTTTCCTCTCTCTTGCCCTTGTCTGTAAGCCTGTTTTCTGTGTATGGGTCTCCATTGCTGCCCTGTGAATAAGTTCATCAGTACCATCTTCCTAGATTCCATGGATATATGTTAATATATGATATTTGCTTTTCTCTTTTTGACTTACTTCACTCTGCAGAATAGGCTCCAGGTTCATCTACCTCACTAGAACTGACTCAAATGTGTTCCTTTTTATGGCTGATTAGTATTCCACTGCATATATGTACCATAGTTTCTTTATCCATTCATCTGTCAAGGGACATCTTTGTTGCTTTCATGTGCTAGATGTGGTAAATAGTGTTACAGTGAACATTGGGGTACATGTGTCTTTTTCAGTTTTGGTTTCCTAGGGGTTTACGCCTAGAGGTGATATTGCTGGGTTGTATGGTGGTTTTATTACTAGTTTTTTTTTTTTTTTTCAGGGATCTCCATGCTACCTTCCATAGTGGATATATCAATTTACATTCCCACCAGCTGTGCAAGAGAATTCCATTTTTTTTGACACCCTCTTCAGCACTTGCAGTTTGTGGATTTTTTGATGATGGCTATTATGACCAAAGTTAGGTGATATCTCATTGTAATTTTGATTTGATTTCTCTAATACTGAACAATGTTGAGTATCTTTCTATGTGTTTATTAGCCATCTGTATGTGTTCTTTGCAGAAATGTCTGTTTAGGTCTTTTTCCCACTTTTTCATTGGGCTTTTGTTTTTTTTCTTTGATATTGAGTTGAATGAGCTGCTTGTATATTTTGGAAATTAATCCTTTGTAAGTTGTTTTCATTTGCTATTATTTTCTCCCATTCTGAGAGCTATCTCTCCACCTTGTTTATAGTTTCCTGTGTAAAAGCCTTTAAGTTTAATTAGGTCCCACTTGTTTATTTTTGTTCAATCAGCTTATTAATTTGACTGAACTCTAATTTCCTTGGACAAAATTAAGCACTTTTTTTTCCGAAAATATTTCTTCCTTTTTTTTTTTTAAAATTCATCTCCTAATTTTTAGCCCTTAACTTCTCTTTAAGGGGTTTGTTCTTATACTATTCTGGATTTTTTCCCTCTGGGAAAAATCATCAAGGAAGCTAATTCTCAATAAAATATAGAAATTTTCTGAAATATAATACTTTTGATTGATATAAACAGGATAAAGAGAAAGTTTTATAAACATCAGCTAAACATTGATAGATTTAATGGTTGTTTCCTTAGCCTCAGATTTTTTTGTGCATTATTTCCCAAAGGATAATGACAGTTCCTATATTTGAATTGCTCTGCACAATCTTCCAAAAAGTGTATGATATAAAAGTAGAGAAAATAAAATCAATATAACTTATACCTACAGAATAATTTTTGTGTACATAAGAGTACTGGGTTGAGTATTATCTACCCCTTCCTCTAATTTTACATTTACCGTGAAACTCAAGATGTGACTCTATTTGGACAAAGGGTCTTTACATATATAATTAGTTAAGATGAGATCATACTAGATTAGGGTGTGCCTTAATTTCAGTGGTACTGTTGTCCTTATAAGAGACAAAGACAGAGATACAGACAAACATAGACAAAAGTTGGACATGTGAATACAGGTATAAATTTAAGTGAAGTATCTACAAGCCAAGGAATGCAAAAGATTGAAGAAACAAGGAAAAATCAAGAGAATATTCCTTCCTAGAGCTTTTGAAAGTGGTTATGGTTCTTCCTGTACCTTGATGTCATACTTCTAGCTTCATGAGGGCTTTTCCCAGTGGCTCAGCAGTAAAGACTCTGCCTGTAATTCAGTAGCTACAGGAGACACAGCTGTTTTATCCTTGCATAAGGAAGATCCCCTCGAGGAGGACATGGCAATTCACTACAGAATTCTTACCTGAAGCATACCATGGACAGAGGAGTCTGGAAGACTACAGTCCATGGGGTCTCAAGGAATTGGACATATCTGAACAACAATTAATGTTCCAGTACACAACTTAACTGGAACTCAGTGTCTGATGATCATAGAATGGGCAATCAAATACAAACTGGCTTACTGCCCAGATGAATAAATGAATATTTATAAAATCTTCAAGGGTGTTTGGATATCAACTTGGCAGCATATGGCACAGTCAATATTGTGTATGCATGCAGCATTGACATACTGGTCAATAAAGGTTAGTCTCAGTGGGATTTGCCAATGTGGCTCCCATTGTGAAGTGTTCCTGTATTTGTTTTAGTTGCTTAGAAATTTGTTTCAGATGCCTTGTGATATATGTGGACATATAAACAAATCTTGTGTCTTATAAAGTTCTATCACTTTGCAATGGAAGGATACATGAAAGCAGGCATCAGCAAACTTTCTTGTAAATGGACATGAAGCAAATTTTTTCAGTTTGTCAGACCATAAATTTTCTGTTGCAACTATTCAACCTATGCTGGTATAGCCTCAAAGCAGTCATAAACAATATATAAATAAATAACTCTGGCTATATTTTAATAAAATGTTATTTTTAAGAAGTGGTATAATGGATTTGGCCCAAGGCAGCAGTTTTCAAACCCTTGCATTAAAGTCAGGGAAAGTCTATCCACTACTTGGGTCAAGCTATAGAAAACTTCTGATCAAATTAAAACCGTCCACATGTGTCATGTGTTAGAATCCAGATAATATAGCTACACATTTCATATTCTGAGAAAGTTCACATTTAGTTAGCTGTGTCATATTGAGCAAAGATTTTACTTTGGTATTTTCCATCTTCTGGCGCAATTCTTATTCTTTCCTGACTGTTCATTTCAGCAATAGCTGTGAGGCCAAACAAAACCTCCCTCACTGAGTTCTCTCTTGTATAAGTTTCACAGCTTGAAGGAAGATCAATCAGGAAAAATGAATTCCTGATAGCATACCATGGGTAGCTAGCAGGAGTACTGGAACAGCTGTTTTATCCTTGCATAAGGAAGATCCCCTCGAGGAGGACATGGCAATTCACTACAGAATTCTTACCTGAAGCATACCATGGACAGAGGAGTCTGGAAGACTACAGTCCATGGGGTCTCAAGGAATTGGACATATCTGAACAACAATTAATGTTCCAGTACACAACTTAACTGGAACTCAGTGTCTGATGATCATAGAATGGGCAATCAAATACAAACTGGCTTACTGCCCAGATGAATAAATGAATATTTATAAAATCTTCAAGGGTGTTTGGATATCAACTTGGCAGCATATGGCACAGTCAATATTGTGTATGCATGCAGCATTGACATACTGGTCAATAAAGGTTAGTCTCAGTGGGATTTGCCAATGTGGCTCCCATTGTGAAGTGTTCCTGTATTTGTTTTAGTTGCTTAGAAATTTGTTTCAGATGCCTTGTGATATATGTGGACATATAAACAAATCTTGTGTCTTATAAAGTTCTATCACTTTGCAATGGAAGGATACATGAAAGCAGGCATCAGCAAACTTTCTTGTAAATGGACATGAAGCAAATTTTTTCAGTTTGTCAGACCATAAATTTTCTGTTGCAACTATTCAACCTATGCTGGTATAGCCTCAAAGCAGTCATAAACAATATATAAATAAATAACTCTGGCTATATTTTAATAAAATGTTATTTTTAAGAAGTGGTATAATGGATTTGGCCCAAGGCAGCAGTTTTCAAACCCTTGCATTAAAGTCAGGGAAAGTCTATCCACTACTTGGGTCAAGCTATAGAAAACTTCTGATCAAATTAAAACCGTCCACATGTGTCATGTGTTAGAATCCAGATAATATAGCTACACATTTCATATTCTGAGAAAGTTCACATTTAGTTAGCTGTGTCATATTGAGCAAAGATTTTACTTTTGGTATTTTCCATCTTCTGGCGCAATTCTTATTCTTTCCTGACTGTTCATTTCAGCAATAGCTGTGAGGCCAAACAAAACCTCCCTCACTGAGTTCTCTCTTGTATAAGTTTCACAGCTTGAAACAAGAAATCTACACTTTTCATAAAGCACTGTATGCAGGGACCTCAAATGTATAAAAAGCTTTCCTCACCTCAAGGGGAAAAAAATCATAATGGAAATTAAGGGAAAAAAGAGCTACTAGCAATCTATTAACACAGAAATTGATAAAATTGAACAGACTAATGAGAATAATATTAACCTGAAGGTTTATAAGACACTTTCAGATTTTTTCCCCTATTACACCAACCAAGTGTTTTCCCCCCTAAGTGTTACTTTCTTAACAATCATTAAGTGGTCCTGACTAAACATTTATAAACATCTTTTATTACTCAAAAGACAACATCAGGGCTTCCCCTGGTGGTCCAGTGGGTAAGGACACCGCCTTGCAGTGCAAGAGGCGCTGGTTCGAGCCCTGGCCTGGGAAGATCCCACGTGCCGTGGAGTGACTGGACTGATGTGTCCAATGACCGAGCTGGAGCTCTGGGGCGCATGCGCCCAGAGCCGGCGCTCTGCAACAACAGACGCCACCGCGATGGGAGGCCCATAGGAGCCAAAGAGCAAAGACGGATGGAAATAGAGAAATGAAAGACCAATAGAAGTGGCCCGCCTGCTCCCCTCCCTCCCCAACCCGACCCCCGCCCAAAATAAATAACTAAATAAATCTTAAAAAAAAAAAAAAGACAACATCAGAACATCAGCATTGAGCTTCCTTTCATCTCAAAGTAACAAATCAGAGCTCCTCTGAGATCTTATCTATTTTAAATGTTTATAGTATTAGCATTCATTTGAAAAGTATAGTCTTTACAAATAAAGGTGATTAATTGGAACTTTCTTTGATTTTATATTATTTCTTTAACAATCCAGAGATGATGATACATGCTCAATCTATTTTCTTTCAATTTGCATTTTGTAGATGCTTGATATCAAAAGATGCAAATCTTTGATCAAGCTTTTGCTTTCTATATGACAACTCATTGTTAGTTGGGAGCACTTCTTTACTTTTAAAGGTCATGTCATCTTGGGCTAAAATTGTACAAAACCTCCCTTCACTTGGAAGTTCTTCAGCAATAGCTGTGAGGCCAAACAAAACCTCCCTCACTGAGTTCTCTCTTGTATAAGTTTCACAGCTTGAAACAAGAAATCTACACTTTTCATAAAGCACTGTATGCAGGGACCTCAAATGTATAAAAAGCTTTCCTCACCTCAAGGGGAAAAAAATCATAATGGAAATTAAGGGAAAAAAGAGCTACTAGCAATCTATTAACACAGAAATTGATAAAATTGAACAGACTAATGAGAATAATATTAACCTGAAGGTTTATAAGACACTTTCAGATTTTTTCCCCTATTACACCAACCAAGTGTTTTCCCCCCTAAGTGTTACTTTCTTAACAATCATTAAGTGGTCCTGACTAAACATTTATAAACATCTTTTATTACTCAAAAGACAACATCAGGGCTTCCCCTGGTGGTCCAGTGGGTAAGGACACCGCCTTGCAGTGCAAGAGGCGCTGGTTCGAGCCCTGGCCTGGGAAGATCCCACGTGCCGTGGAGTGACTGGACTGATGTGTCCAATGACCGAGCTGGAGCTCTGGGGCGCATGCGCCCAGAGCCGGCGCTCTGCAACAACAGACGCCACCGCGATGGGAGGCCCATAGGAGCCAAAGAGCAAAGACGGATGGAAATAGAGAAATGAAAGACCAATAGAAGTGGCCCGCCTGCTCCCCTCCCTCCCCAACCCGACCCCCGCCCAAAATAAATAACTAAATAAATCTTAAAAAAAAAAAAAAGACAACATCAGAACATCAGCATTGAGCTTCCTTTCATCTCAAAGTAACAAATCAGAGCTCCTCTGAGATCTTATCTATTTTAAATGTTTATAGTATTAGCATTCATTTGAAAAGTATAGTCTTTACAAATAAAGGTGATTAATTGGAACTTTCTTTGATTTTATATTATTTCTTTAACAATCCAGAGATGATGATACATGCTCAATCTATTTTCTTTCAATTTGCATTTTGTAGATGCTTGATATCAAAAGATGCAAATCTTTGATCAAGCTTTTGCTTTCTATATGACAACTCATTGTTAGTTGGGAGCACTTCTTTACTTTTAAAGGTCATGTCATCTTCAAAATGGGCTAAAATTGTACTTACTATCTCATTCTGACAGGTCCTACATGCATATATTTGTTCTCCTTTGGCAAAGATAACCCACAACTCATGTCATTGATGTGGATGAGTAGAAAGGAAGATAAAAAATAAGAAAAGGAATAATATAAAAAGCGCTGCTGATTTTATTTCTTTTCTTTAAAACATGAATAAAATTATGTGTCATACTCTGAGTACTATAAAAGCATTTAAAAAATATATTTTGTTCCTAGACTGTTGACTTTTTCTTTCTTATTTCAAATCCATTTTTATTAAAGGATTGTATGATACTAAAATAATTAAAGGATTAGTTTAGATGAAGGATTAGTTTCTTAAATCCAAGGTACACTGCATGTATTTGTATAATAAATTGGCCCATCATTTTCAAATATAGTAGAAATTCTAAAGTCTTATGGTGCACTACTCATGTTAGATTAATAGATATTATTCAAAGTAACATCAAACTCTTAAATGGGATAAAAGAATCTCACTTCCTATTAACTATTTTTGTATATAAGTTACCTCTTATAGAAAATGTTGCAGCACATGAAATATCTTGTCACTCAATGTATTTAACCATCATAGTATCTGTAAGACTATCAGTACTCCCTTCTATTTTTATAGAATTTCAAAGACTTTAAAAACAAAAAAAAATTTACAAAATGTTTTTAAAATTTATTTTTTGAGATATACTTACATATAAAAATGTGTCAGTTTAAGTTATACAATGTGCTGATTTGATATAATTACATGTTGCATTATTATTACCACAGTGTTGTTAGTAACAATTCTATCATGTCACATAAGTATCATTTACATTTTGTAGTGGGAGCAATTAAGATCTAGTACTCTAGTAACTAGAAGTTTAAATACAATATTGTTGTGTATAATCACTATGGTATGCATAAGATTTCCAGGACTTATTTATCTATGAGTTGCAGGTTTGTACCCTTAAACATTTCCCCAACTGTTCTACTGTCCAGCCCATGGACAGTAAATCTAATTCTATGCTCTGTTTTTTTTGTTTTTTTTTGTTTTTTTGAATTCAGCTTTTTTTATTTTCATGTATAAGTGATACCATCTGTCTGACTTATGTAATACAGTTTGGCAAGGTTTACACATGTGGTCACATGGCAGGATTTCCTTTTTTTCTCATAGTTGAGTAACATTCCCCTATGTGAGTGGAGAAACTTGTAAAATCTTCCTTATCTATTCATCCATTATGGGTACTTAGGTTGCCTCTGTAACTTGGCTATTCTGAAAAATCCTGCAACAAACCTAGGAGCGCTTATATGTTTTCTTTGCCTTTAGATACACACACACAGAGGGAATTGCTGGATCATATGGCAATTTAATTTTTGAATTTTTGAGAAACTTCCAAGTTGTTTTCCACAAAGGCTGAATAAAATTGCATTCCCACCAACAGTGAATGAGGGTTTCCTTTTCTCCACATCTTTGGATGCCAACACTTAAATCTCTTGTCGTCTTGATCATAGCCATTATAAGAGGTATGAGATGATATTTCATTGTGGTTCCGATATTGAATTTCCCGTGATTATTGTTGTTGAGCATCATTTTATGTACTTATTGGTCATTTGGATATCTAAAATGTCTATTTAGTTCCTCTGCTCATTTTACAATGGAATTTTTTGTTATTAAGTTGTGTGAATTCTTTCTATATTTTGGTTATATATTTCTTATCTGATATTTGGTTTGCAAATTTTTTATAGATTGCCTTTTATTTTCTGATTATTTCTTTTACTGTGAAGAAGCATTTTAATTAGATGTAGTCATATTTGTTAGTTTTTACTTTTGTTTCTTGTGCTCTTGGTGGCATATCTAAAAATACCATTGCCAATGCCAATGTCAAGAGCTGCTTTCTTGCATTTTCTTCTGTCAGTTTTAAAGAATCAGGTCTTACATTTAAGGTTTTAATTCATTTTGAGTTGTTTTTTTATGAATGGTTTAAGATGTGAGTCCAATTACAATTTTCTGCATTGAATTATGCAGTTTTCCCAACATTTGTTGAAAAGACTCTCCAAAATCATATGAATGAAGTTATTGGCTCCCTTGTGAAGTCTTTGGTGACCATAAAAGCACGGGTTCACTTGTGAACTCTGGTCTGTTTCATTGGTCTATGTATCTAAATTTATGCCAGTGTAATTCTGTTTTAACTATCAACACTTTGTAGTAGAGCTTGAAATCAGGAAGCGTGATACTTCCAGTTTTGTTCTCCTTCCTATGATTGCTTTGACTTTGGGGGATCCTTTGTTATACAAATTTTAGGATTGCTTTTCTATTTCTGTGAAATAAACAAAGAAAAAACCCAAAATATTTTGATAGGAGTTGTGTAGAATTTACGGATGGCTTGCAGTAGTATAGACATTTTGACAATAATAATTCTTCAGATCAATGAACATGGATATTTTCCCATATTTTTGTGTCTTCTTCAATGTGTTTCTTTATTTGTGATATTTATTGCTGTCTTTCTAACTTTAAAACAGTACATGTTCATTGAAGACAATTAGAAATACGTGAAAGTATAAATTGCAAATTAACAATCACCTATAATCTCAACCCTCAGAGATAACCATCATTAGCATTTTGATGCATTTATTCCCAATGTCTACCTATTTTTTTTTCAGTCAGTGTGTAATTGACCTGTATTGCTACATTAGTTCCAAGTGCATGCCACAGTGATTTGGTAGTTCTGTAGATTACATGAGGACCACCGTAATATTACTTGTTACCATCTGTCACTATGCAGATATATTATAATCTAATTGACAAGATTCTCCATGCTGTACATTTCATCTCCTTGACTCATTTACTTTGTAACTGGAAACTTGTGCTTCTTAATATTCCTCATTTTATTCACTCATCCCCAAACACCTCTCTTCTATGGTAACAATCTGTTTTCTATGAATCTGGTTTGTTATATGTGTTCATTTGTCTTATTTTTTAGATTCCACATGTAAATGAAATTATATTTGTCTTTCTCTGTCTGACTTATTTCACTTAGTATAACACCCTTTGTGTGTGCTTAATTGCTCAGTCATGTCTGACTCTCTATGACCCCACTGACTGTAGCCTGCCAGGATCCTCTGTCCATGGGATTTTTCAGGCAAGAATACTGGAATTGATAGCCATTTTCTTCTCCAGGGGATCTTCCCAATCCAAGAATTGAACCTGTAATCTGACTGCAGACAGACTCTTGCCTGGCTGAGCTGCCAGGGAAGTGCTTATACATTCTAAATCCACCCATGTTGTCAGAAATGACAATGTTTTGTTTTAAGGGCTTAATAATATTCTATAACATATAATATTCTATTATGCATATATTTTCTATTTATATATTTATGGACACTTGCTCTGGTGGCAAGGCCATGCTCAGTAGATCTTTAATCCAATTATCTGCTGATGGCTGGAACAATGTTCCCTCCCTGTAGTTTGCCTTGATGCCAAGCCAAACTACAGTAGGGATAATGGTGACCTTCTCCAAAAGCACTTACACCAGCATATTGCACTAGAACTGCTGTTTCAGTGTCCCTGACCCCGTGGCAGGCCACTGTCAACCCACACCTCTGCCAGAGATTCCGGAACACTCACAGGCAAGTCTGGCTCAGTCTCATGTGGGGTCACTGCTCCTTTTTCCTGGGTCCTGGTGTGCACAAGGTTTTGTTTGTGTCCTCCAGTCTTTTTTCCCCAGTCCTGTTGGCAGCTGTATAGTCTGGCTAATGGTGACCTCCTTCAAGAAAACTTAATGCACCTACCAGGACTGAAGCAGGCCACTGCTGACCTGTGCCTCTGCAGGAGACACTCAAAGGACACTTATTTAGTGGTTAGTCTGCTCAGAGTAGGAGCGTTATACTATATTACCATGAAGATCTAGCCTTTCCCTCATCTTCATTAGGCTCCTTAATCCATATTGTAGTTTCACTCCCCTTTCCGGAATCTTGTCAGTTTGACTATGAAACATCACTGCAAGACAGCCTTACCTCTCTGACCTAATGTAGAGGTTTTATCATGCCCGGTGACCCAATCCACATATGCTCAGTTTGGGATGCTGATAAAGTATATCAATAGCCTTTTTATTGTCCTCTCAGAAACTAATTTCTCCCTTATATCAATTCAAATTCAGAGTGTTACCACATGTAAATGAAATTATATTTGTTTTCTGTCTGACTTATTTCACTTAGTATAACACCCTTTGTGTGTGCTTAATTGCTCAGTCATGTCTGACTCTCTATGACCCCACTGACTGTAGCCTGCCAGGATCCTCTGTCCATGGGATTTTTCAGGCAAGAATACTGGAATTGATAGCCATTTTCTTCTCCAGGGGATCTTCCCAATCCAAGAATTGAACCTGTAATCTGACTGCAGACAGACTCTTGCCTGGCTGAGCTGCCAGGGAAGTGCTTATACATTCTAAATCCACCCATGTTGTCAGAAATGACAATGTTTTGTTTTAAGGGCTTAATAATATTCTATAACATATAATATTCTATTATGCATATATTTTCTATTTATATATTTATGGACACTTGCTCTGGTGGCAAGGCCATGCTCAGTAGATCTTTAATCCAATTATCTGCTGATGGCTGGAACAATGTTCCCTCCCTGTAGTTTGCCTTGATGCCAAGCCAAACTACAGTAGGGATAATGGTGACCTTCTCCAAAAGCACTTACACCAGCATATTGCACTAGAACTGCTGTTTCAGTGTCCCTGACCCCGTGGCAGGCCACTGTCAACCCACACCTCTGCCAGAGATTCCGGAACACTCACAGGCAAGTCTGGCTCAGTCTCATGTGGGGTCACTGCTCCTTTTTCCTGGGTCCTGGTGTGCACAAGGTTTTGTTTGTGTCCTCCAGTCTTTTTTCCCCAGTCCTGTTGGCAGCTGTATAGTCTGGCTAATGGTGACCTCCTTCAAGAAAACTTAATGCACCTACCAGGACTGAAGCAGGCCACTGCTGACCTGTGCCTCTGCAGGATACACTCAAAGGACACTTATTTAGTGGTTAGTCTGCTCAGAGTAGGAGCGTTATACTATATTACCATGAAGATCTAGCCTTTCCCTCATCTTCATTAGGCTCCTTAATCCATATTGTAGTTTCACTCCCCTTTCCGGAATCTTGTCAGTTTGACTATGAAACATCACTGCAAGACAGCCTTACCTCTCTGACCTAATGTAGAGGTTTTATCATGCCCGGTGACCCAATCCACATATGCTCAGTTTGGGATGCTGATAAAGTATATCAATAGCCTTTTTATTGTCCTCTCAGAAACTAATTTCTCCCTTATATCAATTCAAATTCAGAGTGTTACCATTCTTATATTTTTGAAACATCTTATCAAAACACCCTCATGCTTGAAATAGTGAATGCTTCTAAGTTACAATCATAATGAATTCTTTAGTACCTCTGATTCAACCTCTTCTTGTATTTTAAGATTATTTTTATTTACTCCATTTCTATTCTTATTCTATTTTCTTTTATGTCACCGTACCTAGAATCTTAATAATAATCCTGAAAGTTAAAATTGTTATTATTATTATTTTTAAGATTTATTTATTTATTTATTTTGGGCAGGGGTCAGGTTGGGGAGGGAGGGGAGCGGGTGGGCCACTTCTATTGGTCTTTCATTTCTCTATTTTCATCTGTCTTTGTTCTTTGGCTCCTGTGGGCCTCCCATCGCGGTGGCGTCTGTTGTTGCAGAGCGCCGGCTCTGGGCGCATGCGCTCCAGAGCTCTGGCTCGGTCATTGGACACATCGGTCCAGCCGCTCCGCGGCACGTGGGATCTTCCCAGGCCAGGGATCGAACCAGCGCCTCTTGAACTGCAAGGCGGTGTCCTTATCCACTGGACCACCAGGGGAAGCCTGTTATTATTTTAGATAGGAATATTTAAAACGGATACATCTCTTGTTCAAGTTAAAAACAAAATAGAACAAACACAAAAACCCTAATAGTTCATATAGCAAATTTGAGCCTTTATCTGCCTAATTACTATGCCTCTGCTATTTCTATTAATCCAAGTTTTATGTATCTCTTAGTGAAAAATAGTACCACTGCTAAAATAGACAGTCTGTTGGCCTCATGCCAAATCTCTGATCTGTGGTCTAACTATGGGAGCCAAAAGATGAAACTAAATTAGAAAGTGACTTTTTTGTGTGGCCTATTGGTCTTTCATTTATCTATTTTCACCCATCTTTGTTCTTTGGCCCGTGTGGGCCTCCCATCGCAGTGGCCTCTGTCGCTGCAGAGGCTCTGGGTGCGTGTGTACCAGAGCTCCGGTTCGGTAGTTGGACACATCGGTCCAGCCGCTCCATGGCACTTGGGATCTTCCCAGGCCAGGGATCGAACTGGGGCTCCTTGCACTGCAAGGCAGACTCTGAACCTCCCTGGACCACCAGGGAAGCCCTAGAAAGTGATTTTTAACATTGTAATCTTAGTACCAAAACATGAGAGCTGAGAATGACCTTAGAATGATGAGGCAGAAAAGAAGTAAGACTTTCACACACACATGAAGACATACTGAATCAGGATTTTTGAGTCTCTGGTTGGCACCTCAACAGTGAACAAATGTTTTATTTCCAAATTCACCTTTTGGTCTCATTTCACACTCTGATATAAGCTAAGACAATCTCAAAATGTTATTCAAGAATATTTTGGTCAGAATAGTAAACATTACTGCAGGACTACAATTGAGAAAGAACTGTAGAAAATGCTAGTCTGGAACATAAGCATTTAGGATTAATTGCTTCAAATTGTGCATTGAGGATAGATAGAGCATGAAATATTTTGACTTTTGTATTGTCAAATGCCCTTTCTACAGAAACTGGTTTACTTATTTTTTTACTTACTGAAAGCTTATCTTTCAGTGCCAGGTAGTCACTTCTTCATTGCTTGTATTCACCATCATCAGACACTCACCAAACTAGACAAAGGGCAGTTTGGGGTTCTTTGCTGTATTTTCTGTTTGTGTCCAAAATTGCATTGCAATTTCAGATAACCCTTTGTGAAAAGATCAACTAAATATACAACAGCATTGAAAAATCTGAAACTTATTTTTAAAATGCCACTGTCACATTATAACATACAAAAGGTGATATTTTCCAATGATAAAACACATATTCACTTTTGAACATATTTCAAGCTTACCCTGATATGAAATGTTTGATGGAGAATATTGTACCAGTTATGACTATGAAAAGAAGTAAGGAATATCATTCTTAGAAGACATTCTTTCAAACTATGGAATTTTTTAAACAAGTTTTTAGTATGAATGTATCACTGATATTCTTAACTGTACTCATGTCCTTTTACTTAAGAAGCTGTATTTCCTACTATTTTAGGTGATATTTTCCTGTTTAAATTATGGGCAATAGATTTTATTCATCTTTAAAATTTGTTGAAAATTATAAGTAATTTGGTGAAGGTATTTGACTGTCAGTCACAGTTAAGGAGGCTATTTAAGATGAAATAAAATTTTGTTATGAAAGAAAATTCATCTCTATTGAGGCATATTACATTGTAATCTTAGTACCAAAACATGAGAGCTGAGAATGACCTTAGAATGATGAGGCAGAAAAGAAGTAAGACTTTCACACACACATGAAGACATACTGAATCAGGATTTTTGAGTCTCTGGTTGGCACCTCAACAGTGAACAAATGTTTTATTTCCAAATTCACCTTTTGGTCTCATTTCACACTCTGATATAAGCTAAGACAATCTCAAAATGTTATTCAAGAATATTTTGGTCAGAATAGTAAACATTACTGCAGGACTACAATTGAGAAAGAACTGTAGAAAATGCTAGTCTGGAACATAAGCATTTAGGATTAATTGCTTCAAATTGTGCATTGAGGATAGATAGAGCATGAAATATTTTGACTTTTGTATTGTCAAATGCCCTTTCTACAGAAACTGGTTTACTTATTTTTTTACTTACTGAAAGCTTATCTTTCAGTGCCAGGTAGTCACTTCTTCATTGCTTGTATTCACCATCATCAGACACTCACCAAACTAGACAAAGGGCAGTTTGGGGTTCTTTGCTGTATTTTCTGTTTGTGTCCAAAATTGCATTGCAATTTCAGATAACCCTTTGTGAAAAGATCAACTAAATATACAACAGCATTGAAAAATCTGAAACTTATTTTTAAAATGCCACTGTCACATTATAACATACAAAAGGTGATATTTTCCAATGATAAAACACATATTCACTTTTGAACATATTTCAAGCTTACCCTGATATGAAATGTTTGATGGAGAATATTGTACCAGTTATGACTATGAAAAGAAGTAAGGAATATCATTCTTAGAAGACATTCTTTCAAACTATGGAATTTTTTAAACAAGTTTTTAGTATGAATGTATCACTGATATTCTTAACTGTACTCATGTCCTTTTACTTAAGAAGCTGTATTTCCTACTATTTTAGGTGATATTTTCCTGTTTAAATTATGGGCAATAGATTTTATTCATCTTTAAAATTTGTTGAAAATTATAAGTAATTTGGTGAAGGTATTTGACTGTCAGTCACAGTTAAGGAGGCTATTTAAGATGAAATAAAATTTTGTTATGAAAGAAAATTCATCTCTATTGAGGCATATTATATTATTACCTAAAGACATCTGGTATCGTTACAATCGTTTAATCTAACGTAATCTTTTAAAAGAAAACAAAACAAGAAAGCATTCATTGAGACTCTGATATTACCTAATAACCATAATATAACTTTACTATATCTTTGACATCATTTCTGAGAGTGCCCCCTCTCCTGCATGACCTTTTAAGAACATGACTGTTTTATTGCTTAATAGTCAATATTTTCCCAGAATCAGGGGCAGAAATTATGTTCATATTATCTTACTATTCTCCATTACCCTTTTTTTTCAGTCCATTAATTGCTATCTCTTCTGAAAAAGTTATATATATATATATATATATATATATCAATGTTAATATTAATATAATATAATGTTAATATGGAGTTTCCCTTGTGGTTTAGATGGTAAAGAATCTGCCTGCAATGAGGCAGACCCAAGTCTGATCTATAAGTCAAGAAGATCCTGTGGAGGAGGGAATGGCTACTTACTCCAGTACTCTTGCTTAGACAATTCCAGAGACAGAGGCTACAGTCCATAATGCTGCACTTGCATGTTTCTGTAATTTTCTAGAATTTGAGGTCCTTCAGTCACTTTACCTCTTGGAGATTTTAGCTTATGGATCATTAGTGTTGTCTCTTGCATTATCTTTACCAAAATATTTGATCACTTTAGGATCAATTCAGTTGATCCATACAACATTGAGTCTCCTGGTTCACTTCCTTTTCATTTTTTTTCCTTCTATACCACTTAAACCATCTATTCTCATGGTTATATGCTAGATTTACTCATTACTAGTAATGTGTTCTCTCCAAAATCTCAGTTTCAGTCATCCTTCCCTCTGAACACAAACTTCTTTTTTTAAAAAAAACCTTTTTATTCTGTATTGGGATATAATCAGTTAACAACAATCTTGTGATAATTCAGGTGAACAGCGAAAGGACTCAGTCATATATATTCATGTATCCATTCTCCCCAATACTCCCCTCCCATCCAGTCTGCCACGTAACATTGAGCAAACACAAGATTCTGACTTTCCTACTCACATCTTCTAGAAGAGCCACCATAATTTTTCCATCCTATTAGGACCATCACTTTCTTGATCCAATCAACTTTGCTGCCTAGCATCACAACACATATTTACTTTCTTTATTATCCAACTTTGCGTAGTATCTGGCTTCCCAGGTGTCTGAGTGATAAAGAATCCACATGCAATGGAGTAGACCCAGGATAAGCAGGTTCAATCCCTGGGTCAGGAAGATCCCCTGAAGGATGGAATGGCGACACACTCCAGTATTCTTGCCTGAAGAATCTCATAGATAGAGGCGCCTGGTGGTCTCCAGTCCATAGAGTAACAAAGAGGCAGACTGAAGTGACTTAGCATGCAGGCACATATACTATCTGGTTATAATCACTATCTTGAATATATATCTTGCTCTTTTTTCCTTGTCTTACTTAAAAATACCCCAACTATTATTAAAACCAACTTTTCACTGGCTTCACATCTACATCAGATTTGGTTAGGGAAAAACATACAGTCAAGCTGATTATACTCACTGATTATAAAGTTATGATCACCTTGTTAAATGGCTGTCAGTAATACTTAGAAGTTCTAATATATTATGTAGTTATTTAATTCACCCTGTTAATTTATCAGTCACATATTTCATATTTTCTCATTTCTTTCTAAATTTCAACATTACTATCAGTCCTGAAAATGCATTCAATAACCATGCTTATCAGCTCACTGAGAAAAATAAGAACTATCAGAGAAATTCTATATTCTTGCACTATCAGATCATCTACCAAAGTCATATAACCTTTATTTATCTTTCTATTAAAATGAATGAACTGTCTGTTCACTCCAAACTCTTTCCCCCACATACTGGATTCCATCTCCCCTCCACTCCTGATCTATTCAGTGACTATGCTTTTGAAGTTATCTCTTCTCTTTCAACATTAGTTTTTTGTTTGTTTGTTCGTTTTCTTATTGGGATATAATCAGTTAACACAATCGGTTGGAACAGCGAAAGGACTCAGTCATATATATTCATGTATCCATTCTCCCCAATACTCCCCTCCCATCCAGTCTGCCACGTAACATTGAGCAAACACAAGATTCTGACTTTCCTACTCACATCTTCTAGAAGAGCCACCATAATTTTTCCATCCTATTAGGACCATCACTTTCTTGATCCAATCAACTTTGCTGCCTAGCATCACAACACATATTTACTTTCTTTATTATCCAACTTTGCGTAGTATCTGGCTTCCCAGGTGTCTGAGTGATAAAGAATCCACATGCAATGGAGTAGACCCAGGATAAGCAGGTTCAATCCCTGGGTCAGGAAGATCCCCTGAAGGATGGAATGGCGACACACTCCAGTATTCTTGCCTGAAGAATCTCATAGATAGAGGCGCCTGGTGGTCTCCAGTCCATAGAGTAACAAAGAGGCAGACTGAAGTGACTTAGCATGCAGGCACATATACTATCTGGTTATAATCACTATCTTGAATATATATCTTGCTCTTTTTTCCTTGTCTTATTTAAAAAATACCCCAACTATTATTAAAACCAACTTTTCACTGGCTTCACATCTACATCAGATTTGGTTAGGGAAAAACATACAGTCAAGCTGATTATACTCACTGATTATAAAGTTATGATCACCTTGTTAAATGGCTGTCAGTAATACTTAGAAGTTCTAATATATTATGTAGTTATTTAATTCACCCTGTTAATTTATCAGTCACATATTTCATATTTTCTCATTTCTTTCTAAATTTCAACATTACTATCAGTCCTGAAAATGCATTCAATAACCATGCTTATCAGCTCACTGAGAAAAATAAGAACTATCAGAGAAATTCTATATTCTTGCACTATCAGATCATCTACCAAAGTCATATAACCTTTATTTATCTTTCTATTAAAATGAATGAACTGTCTGTTCACTCCAAACTCTTTCCCCCACATACTGGATTCCATCTCCCCTCCACTCCTGATCTATTCAGTGACTATGCTTTTGAAGTTATCTCTTCTCTTTCAACATTAGTTTTTTGTTTGTTTGTTCGTTTTCTTCTCAATGGGTTCATTTTCATTGGCATACAACCATCTTTTTAAAATCCCTTATTTTCCCACAAGTTTTCTTAGCTACTGCTCAAATCTCTGTTCCCTTTTTATAAAAATTCCTTTTAAAAGTACTATATCCTCATCTTTGATAATTCTGATTCTCTTCCTCTCCTTTGAACACATTATAATTTGGTTTCTCTCCTTATCACACTAGTGAAACAGAACTGTTTGTTTCAAGACCAATAATGGCCTTTATAATGCAAAATCCAAGAATTACATCCCCATCTTCTCATTATTTGACCTTCAAAGAGCATTGGACACAGTTACCATTTCCTGCTGTAAACTGCATATTTGTGTCTCCCCCAAATTCATATGCTGAAATTGAATGCCCAGTATGATAATACTGGGAGGTGGGAACTTTGAGAAGTTTCTAGGTCATGAGGGTGGAGACATCATGGGTGAGATTAGTGTGCTTATAAATGAAAGTCCACAGAATATCTAATTCCTTTCACCACATGAGGACACAGCGGTAAGTTACTAGTCTCAACCCAGAAGCAGACTGTCACAAGAATTCAATCATTCTAGTGTACTGATCTTGAACTTCTAGCTTTCTGAACTGTGAGAGAGAAATTTCCATAGTTTATAAGCCACCTAGTTTAAGACATGTTTTTCCACAGCATTTTGAACAGACTAAGACTACTCCTTATTTCATGTAAGTCTTTCTTCCCTTGACTTTAGGCACTATACACTGGTTTCTTTAGGCTCAGGAGATAAAGAATCTGCCTGCAATGTAGAACACCCAGGTTCAATCCCTGAGTCAGGAAGATTCCCTGGGGAAGGAAATGGCAACCCATTCCGGTGTTCTTGCCTTGTCTCTATACAGTCTGCATGTACCCAAGTAGTTCTGGTGTGAAAACTGTATCTGAAGTGTACAAGGGGCATATGGGTGTGCTGACGACTAACATCTCAGTGTGAGCCCGACTGGTGACTGAAAGGCTAGTTCCAGAGTAAGGGTGTGCCAGAATGTCTTCTCTTTCAACATTAGTTTTTGTTTGTTTGTTCGTTTTCTTCTCAATGGGTTCATTTTCATTGGCATACAACCATCTTTTTAAAATCCCTTATTTTCCCACAAGTTTTCTTAGCTACTGCTCAAATCTCTGTTCCCTTTTTATAAAAATTCCTTTTAAAAGTACTATATCCTCATCTTTGATAATTCTGATTCTCTTCCTCTCCTTTGAACACATTATAATTTGGTTTCTCTCCTTATCACACTAGTGAAACAGAACTGTTTGTTTCAAGACCAATAATGGCCTTTATAATGCAAAATCCAAGAATTACATCCCCATCTTCTCATTATTTGACCTTCAAAGAGCATTGGACACAGTTACCATTTCCTGCTGTAAACTGCATATTTGTGTCTCCCCCAAATTCATATGCTGAAATTGAATGCCCAGTATGATAATACTGGGAGGTGGGAACTTTGAGAAGTTTCTAGGTCATGAGGGTGGAGACATCATGGGTGAGATTAGTGTGCTTATAAATGAAAGTCCACAGAATATCTAATTCCTTTCACCACATGAGGACACAGCGGTAAGTTACTAGTCTCAACCCAGAAGCAGACTGTCACAAGAATTCAATCATTCTAGTGTACTGATCTTGAACTTCTAGCTTTCTGAACTGTGAGAGAGAAATTTCCATAGTTTATAAGCCACCTAGTTTAAGACATGTTTTTCCACAGCATTTTGAACAGACTAAGACTACTCCTTATTTCATGTAAGTCTTTCTTCCCTTGACTTTAGGCACTATACACTGGTTTCTTTAGGCTCAGGAGATAAAGAATCTGCCTGCAATGTAGAACACCCAGGTTCAATCCCTGAGTCAGGAAGATTCCCTGGGGAAGGAAATGGCAACCCATTCCGGTGTTCTTGCCTTGTCTCTATACAGTCTGCATGTACCCAAGTAGTTCTGGTGTGAAAACTGTATCTGAAGTGTACAAGGGTCATATGGGTGTGCTGACGACTAACATCTCAGTGTGAGCCCGACTGGTGACTGAAAGGCTAGTTCCAGAGTAAGGGTGTGCCAGAATGTCTTCTCTGCTCAGTGGTAACCTATTACAGGCAGGGGCATGAGCAGGTCCCAAGGTGCTGGAGCAGAAGCCCTGAAGTTCATGTCTGAACACACCCCTATGCAGAGCAATAATATTTTTGCCCCAGAGGTAAGCAGAGTTGAAGCCAGAAAGATTGGAATGTGTGCCCAGAACAGGCAAAGGTGTCTGCTGTGATGGTCCTGACATACCCATCAGAGCTCAGGGCAGCTTCCAATCCTTCATTTCCACTCCATGGGGATGCCAATCAAAGTCACCCTCATCCCATTCAGATACAGCAATTTGAATAATCTCCATTTCCCCCAAGTACTTCCTCCATGGCCACAGCAAAGGCAGCTTTTATCCTGGTGGGAAGCTGTGCAGAAGTTGTAGGTGCCAAAGTGCATGCTGGGGCCCTCCCAGGGAAACTGGCAAGAGCCCTAGGAAGTTCTGATTTTCTTTTTCTGCAATTATTGTGCACTTTTCACAAGCAGAATCTAGATTTCTTACAGCACTTCCCTAATTTCCACTTGGTGTTCCAGTCAGCTAAGGTGACTCATGTTCCAGTGGTTGGAATCTTAGGACTGAGTTGCCCAATGTTCTTTTTAAACTACTCACTTCACAAGGAGGATTTCCAAGCCTATGATATCCCCCTCCTCTTCCATGACCTCTCCTAGGAGTACAGATTCTGACCTAATCACCTTTCTTTCTCTCCTACTGGCCTACTTGTGGATCTTTCTTTATAGTCTTGATTATAGAAGACTTTTCTTAGTACCAAGTTAAATTTCATGTAAGTCTTTCTTCCCTTGACTTTAGGCACTATACACTGGTTTCTTTAGGCTCAGGAGATAAAGAATCTGCCTGCAATGTAGAACACCCAGGTTCAATCCCTGAGTCAGGAAGATTCCCTGGGGAAGGAAATGGCAACCCATTCCGGTGTTCTTGCCTTGTCTCTATACAGTCTGCATGTACCCAAGTAGTTCTGGTGTGAAAACTGTATCTGAAGTGTACAAGGGTCATATGGGTGTGCTGACGACTAACATCTCAGTGTGAGCCCGACTGGTGACTGAAAGGCTAGTTCCAGAGTAAGGGTGTGCCAGAATGTCTTCTCTGCTCAGTGGTAACCTATTACAGGCAGGGGCATGAGCAGGTCCCAAGGTGCTGGAGCAGAAGCCCTGAAGTTCATGTCTGAACACACTCCCTATGCAGAGCAATAATATTTTTGCCCCAGAGGTAAGCAGAGTTGAAGCCAGAAAGATTGGAATGTGTGCCCAGAACAGGCAAAGGTGTCTGCTGTGATGGTCCTGACATACCCATCAGAGCTCAGGGCAGCTTCCAATCCTTCATTTCCACTCCATGGGGATGCCAATCAAAGTCACCCTCATCCCATTCAGATACAGCAATTTGAATAATCTCCATTTCCCCCAAGTACTTCCTCTCCATGGCCACAGCAAAGGCAGCTTTTATCCTGGTGGGAAGCTGTGCAGAAGTTGTAGGTGCCAAAGTGCATGCTGGGGCCCTCCCAGGGAAACTGGCAAGAGCCCTAGGAAGTTCTGATTTTCTTTTTCTGCAATTATTGTGCACTTTTCACAAGCAGAATCTAGATTTCTTACAGCACTTCCCTAATTTCCACTTGGTGTTCCAGTCAGCTAAGGTGACTCATGTTCCAGTGGTTGGAATCTTAGGACTGAGTTGCCCAATGTTCTTTTTAAACTACTCACTTCACAAGGAGGATTTCCAAGCCTATGATATCCCCCTCCTCTTCCATGACCTCTCCTAGGAGTACAGATTCTGACCTAATCACCTTTCTTTCTCTCCTACTGGCCTACTTGTGGATCTTTCTTTATAGTCTTGATTATAGAAGACTTTTCTTAGTACCAAGTTAAATTTCAGTGACAATTGCTCTAAATGTAGATATATTTTGATGTGTTTTTGGAGAGAGGTGCACTCAGTATCCTTCTGCTCTGCCATCTTGGTCTCCTCTTCAAAATTTCTGATGACTCAGACAGTACAGAATCAACTTGCAATGAGGGAGACCCAGGTTTGATCTCTGGGTCTGGAGGATTCCCTGGAGAAGGAAATGGCAACTCACTCCAGTATTCTTTCCTGGAAAAGCCCACGGAAAGAGGAGCCTGGCAGGCCACAGTCCATGGGGTCACAAAGAGTCGAACATGACTGAATGACTAACATATTTCACCTTGACACATTGGTTTCATTAAGTCTGCATCTTAAATTATTTAATCATGAATTATCACAGTGATAAATACTGTTTATTTGAACACAATGTACATTTATGTTTTAAATACACTATCCAACAAATACAGAATGAATTTTTTTACAATAAAGATTTTCAAAAGACAGAGTGGTATATTTTATAAGAATATTTTCAAAAATGTAGGGTGAAGTGGAATAAAGTACAGGAGATCCCTATATTCTGAAATAATACGATTCTTGCTATACTAAAGTGAAATACCAAGAGCATTCCAGTCTGGAATGATGTTTCCAGCCAAAAAAAGGACTTGTAATTTTGTCAATTTCCCTAAAATTTATTGTGAAACAACTTTATGATAATTGCATAACGTCCTTTACTCACTCTTCAACTGCTACACAGTGGGAGTGTATAATATTTGAAATTAAGTTGCCAGAATGCTGATGAGACTTCTAGAATAATTACATTGACATTTATATGACACACTTGAGTTACTCAACAATATTTCCTTTAAACAATTTGAGTCGTAAAAATAAGTCCAAAGTTTTATTTTATTAAGTAGTAAGTAGTTGAACATTTATGGGAAACAAACAGATTTTTTTGTTTTGGTTCTTTCTCATGACCTCTCCTAGGAGTACAGATTCTGACCTAATCACCTTTCTTTCTCTCCTACTGGCCTACTTGTGGATCTTTCTTTATAGTCTTGATTATAGAAGACTTTTCTTAGTACCAAGTTAAATTTCAGTGACAATTGCTCTAAATGTAGATATATTTTGATGTGTTTTTGGAGAGAGGTGCACTCAGTATCCTTCTGCTCTGCCATCTTGGTCTCCTCTTCAAAATTTCTGATGACTCAGACAGTACAGAATCAACTTGCAATGAGGGAGACCCAGGTTTGATCTCTGGGTCTGGAGGATTCCCTGGAGAAGGAAATGGCAACTCACTCCAGTATTCTTTCCTGGAAAAGCCCACGGAAAGAGGAGCCTGGCAGGCCACAGTCCATGGGGTCACAAAGAGTCGAACATGACTGAATGACTAACATTTTTCACCTTGACACATTGGTTTCATTAAGTCTGCATCTTAAATTATTTAATCATGAATTATCACAGTGATAAATACTGTTTATTTGAACACAATGTACATTTATGTTTTAAATACACTATCCAACAAATACAGAATGAATTTTTTTACAATAAAGATTTTCAAAAGACAGAGTGGTATATTTTATAAGAATATTTTCAAAAATGTAGGGTGAAGTGGAATAAAGTACAGGAGATCCCTATATTCTGAAATAATACGATTCTTGCTATACTAAAGTGAAATACCAAGAGCATTCCAGTCTGGAATGATGTTTCCAGCCAAAAAAAGGACTTGTAATTTTGTCAATTTCCCTAAAATTTATTGTGAAACAACTTTATGATAATTGCATAACGTCCTTTACTCACTCTTCAACTGCTACACAGTGGGAGTGTATAATATTTGAAATTAAGTTGCCAGAATGCTGATGAGACTTCTAGAATAATTACATTGACATTTATATGACACACTTGAGTTACTCAACAATATTTCCTTTAAACAATTTGAGTCGTAAAAATAAGTCCAAAGTTTTATTTTATTAAGTAGTAAGTAGTTGAACATTTATGGGAAACAAACAGATTTTTTTGTTTTGGTTCTTTCTCATTACCAATTCTGCTTTCATGGGAAAGGCACTTAAAGATATGATATGAAACATATTTTATGTTGAAAACAAATTAGCATCAGACATTCAATTAAGACAGATATATTGCCTTGAGTCAGGGATGGTGTGGGGTAAAGTTTCTAAAACTCTATTAAACGTAAGTCTGGCTGTAGTTTGGTGCCTCTAGGCCAATAGTCATTCAAATTCAAGTTAAAAAACCTGAATTAAAGATGATCAACTTGAGAAATAACTGGAAATTCTTTCTTTTGGGGTAATTGTTGTAATTGGCAATTACAATAAAGTAATATCATCCACTTCAATTTCAAAAGATTATGTTGTAGATAGCCTAAATAAAGAAAGGAGAGATGATACATTTTCTAAATTCTGAATTTCAGGGAATATTTCCAGGGAGATTATGTTTTAGATATTTGGCAGGGGATATCTAGACTAGATCCTAAATGGGAAATCATTTAGGAGAAACAGATGCTTTATGATTCTCTTGGTGATATGTGTTTTTACTCTTTCTATTTAGAGTTTGAGAAGTAATGTGATTCAATAAAATTCACATCAAGGCTAAGAGAAACCATAGAAAGTTATTTTGAGGAACTAAGATGCACAAAAATTGGTCCCAGTTGAATTGCTGTGAAACTGATGAAATAAACATGCTGAGTTGCAACATTAATTTGACCTAATTCTAAGGAAACAGGTAATACTCAAGTCAGTTCATTGCTTTTGCTAGAATAACTGTTCCAATCTCTGTTGGGACAGACTTGAGATAATTTCAGCATCTACCAACTCCTCCATGTCCAAGACTGGGCTGTTCATCTGTTTTATATTTATCCATAGTCACACAGTATTGTTAATTAGAATTGGCAGGATGGCAGTAGGAATGCTTATAATTTTATCACATGATTAATATTGTATTATAGTATTTTGGAATATTTCTAATATCTCTATGATATAATGATTTGAAAATAGAGAATAAGAAATGAAAGGGGTTTAGTACTCAAACAAATTTCTCTACATTAATCAAGAATTCCAAGAACAGTGAGCTAGTTAAAGTCAAAGAAAAATTATTTTATTTGGGGTTCTTAGGACTGAAGGTAGGAAGAACAAATCCAAGAAAGTGCTTCAGTTGTTTTCCACTGGACTACAAAATGGGTGATGCTAATAAAAGCAAAAACTTCAAGGTTACATAAGTGGTCAAGCTTGGAACTGGCAAGAAATTAGTGTGCTCATTAAGCAAGTATTATTGGGGTTCAAAATGATTAAAGAGTTGTGAAAGGAGAAGAACTTTGAAACTAGATGGTTCCATCTAGCAGCTGCTAGCAAATATTGTCTTGAAAACATAGCTAGTGGTCACCTTGAGTTTGGTAGAGATCAGAAAGTTCAGGTTCTCAGTGATGCAGTCATGTGTCTGAAACTGTATCCACAAAGCTCGCTCAGTTTCATTTTGGATGCTTGAATCACTGTTACTTCATTTTAATTTTTTAATGATCTTAAATGTCATCACCTAAAATATGTTAAAGTATATGTCATTATTCAGGCTATAACTCTTACTCTCATTTATTATTAAAGTTAATAAATGTATCCTAATAGTGAGGAAAATGGAAATCTAATTCAACCACATAATTCAATTCCTTATTGTTGTAAAATCCATGGTATTCCTTTATAAAGTTACTCTCTGCATTTTTTCCATATGTGTGTATAGTACACATGAATCAATCAGCTAGATGTACTAAGTATAAACTTTGCAATGGATACAATTAAAGAAAGGTCTTATAAAACTAAAATGTAACTGGAATACAAAAACTAAATAATTTGACATGATTAGAGAATAAAGAACCACTAAATTTTATAGTATTGGCAAGTGTTAACTCTCTGAGTCAAGGATGTAGCTATTTTTTTCCACCATCTCCTTAGTAGCAGTACAATGCCTAGAAAAATATTAGTCACTTAAAGACTGTTTTTAATAAATGCATACATACATAGTAAATGAACATGTTCATCTGACATTTGTCATCATTTAAAATATCTATTTCTTCATTATAGAATGAGACTTCTGTGATACTGTTTTCTTGATGGCTATCTATTCATCCCATTGTTGAGGAAAGGATTTCTACCTTGGAGCTATGGGGATGACCAGACGCACGACACCAAAACTTGGACAAATGTACTGAGAGCGTTTTATTATTTACATATATTCACAGTCCAAATGATGATTGCACTTGGGATCAGAGTGAATCATCAGATTTGTCATTGTTAGGCTTTAAAGTATCATGATGATGAGGTGTTCCATGGTTAGCCCTAGATGTGACTTAGCTTACTGAATTTCATAGCCCTAGCAAAGGACTTAAAACCTACTCAGGGATAAGCAGGAATTGAACTTAGCCCTTGATAAGGAGTTTGTTGATGGTTCCATCTAGCAGCTGCTAGCAAATATTGTCTTGAAAACATAGCTAGTGGTCACCTTGAGTTTGGTAGAGATCAGAAAGTTCAGGTTCTCAGTGATGCAGTCATGTGTCTGAAACTGTATCCACAAAGCTCGCTCAGTTTCATTTTGGATGCTTGAATCACTGTTACTTCATTTTAATTTTTTAATGATCTTAAATGTCATCACCTAAAATATGTTAAAGTATATGTCATTATTCAGGCTATAACTCTTACTCTCATTTATTATTAAAGTTAATAAATGTATCCTAATAGTGAGGAAAATGGAAATCTAATTCAACCACATAATTCAATTCCTTATTGTTGTAAAATCCATGGTATTCCTTTATAAAGTTACTCTCTGCATTTTTTCCATATGTGTGTATAGTACACATGAATCAATCAGCTAGATGTACTAAGTATAAACTTTGCAATGGATACAATTAAAGAAAGGTCTTATAAAACTAAAATGTAACTGGAATACAAAAACTAAATAATTTGACATGATTAGAGAATAAAGAACCACTAAATTTTATAGTATTGGCAAGTGTTAACTCTCTGAGTCAAGGATGTAGCTATTTTTTTCCACCATCTCCTTAGTAGCAGTACAATGCCTAGAAAAATATTAGTCACTTAAAGACTGTTTTTAATAAATGCATACATACATAGTAAATGAACATGTTCATCTGACATTTGTCATCATTTAAAATATCTATTTCTTCATTATAGAATGAGACTTCTGTGATACTGTTTTCTTGATGGCTATCTATTCATCCCATTGTTGAGGAAAGGATTTCTACCTTGGAGCTATGGGGATGACCAGACGCACGACACCAAAACTTGGACAAATGTACTGAGAGCGTTTTATTATTTACATATATTCACAGTCCAAATGATGATTGCACTTGGGATCAGAGTGAATCATCAGATTTGTCATTGTTAGGCTTTAAAGTATCATGATGATGAGGTGTTCCATGGTTAGCCCTAGATGTGACTTAGCTTACTGAATTTCATAGCCCTAGCAAAGGACTTAAAACCTACTCAGGGATAAGCAGGAATTGAACTTAGCCCTTTTGATAAGGAGTGTTGTTTGACTAAGGGATCTTATCTATGGGAGGAGAGTAGGGAGAAGAGAACTGGTAGTTAGGGCATTTGAGGACCTTTAGATTTAACCCAGATACAAGGACAGCACATATTGAGCCTTAGTTTTAGGCCTTATATCATTGTCATTCTCAGCTTAAATAAAGAGCTGTCATTGTTAGTTTATTAGTTTGCGTGCATGTGTGCTTGCTCGCTGCAGTCATATTCAAATCTTTGCAACCCCATGGACTGTAGGATGCCAGACTTCTCTGTTCATGGGATTTTCCTGACAAGAATACTGGAATGGGTTGCTATTCTCTTCTCCAAGAGATCTTCCCAACCCAGGGTTTGAACCTGGGCCTCCTGCATTGGAGGCAGATTCTTTACTGTCTGAACCACCTGGGAAGCCATATTTTATTACTTTAGGTCTCCCCAGTCTAACAAAGGCAGAAGGCACTGGCAATCACTATAGTATTCTTGCTTGAGAAATCCCACGGACAGAAGAGCCTGGTGATCTTCAGTACCTGGGCTGGGAAGTCACTAAAGAGTCTCTTGATGAAAGTGAAAGAGCAGAGTGGAAAAGCTGGCTTATAACTCATCATTCAAAAAACTAAGAGCATAGCATCTGGTCCCATCACTTCATGGCAAATAAATAGGGAAACAATTGAAACAGTGACAAACTTTATTTTCTTAGGCTCCACAATCACTATGGATGGTGATTTTCCAGTAGTCATGTACAGATGTGAGATTTAAACCATAAAGAAGGCTGAGTGCTGAAGAATTGATGCTTTCAAACTCTGGTGCTAGAGAAAATGCTTGAGAGTCTTTGGACTGAGAGAAGATCAAACCAGTCAATCCCTGAATATTCATTGGAAGGGCTGATGCTGAAACTGAAGCTCCAATAGTTTGGCCGCCTTATGTGACCACCTCATGTAACCACCTCATTGGAAAAGACTCTGATGTTGGGAAAGATTGAAAGCAGTAGGAAAAAGGGTAGGCAGAGGATAAAATATTTGGATGGCATCATTGACTCAATGGACATAGATTTGAGCAAGCTCCAGGAAATAGGGAAATACAGAGAACCTTGGTGTACTGCAGTCCATGGATTGCAATAAATGGGGTAGGATTGAGCTACTGAGCAACAATGTTTGCATATTTTGACTTTCCATGTATGTTTCTATCAGACAAAATATTATGCTTGCTTCACCCTGTTTAGCTCTTTAATTATTTATGGCTAAGTCCAGAAATAGTATAAGACCTAGAAACTTATAGACTTCCTGTTACCATATTGGCTAATTTCCTACTGAATCAGCCTCTGTCACAAAGGTTAATTTCATTACTTTGCCAAAATAAAGCTAGCTGGGAATCAACAGAAATTATTTTGAATTTTTATCTATATTTTTCAAGCTTTGTATCACTGGACAAAGAATTTAACTAGTTTAAACCTCAGAAAAAATTGGAATAATACCTAATAAAGTTATTTTGAAAATGAAATAGTTTAAAATGAAGTATTTAGCCAAGACCTACCATACTGAAATTGTTCACTAAATGTGAATCCTTTCTAGTCTCATTTTTCCAATACTATTCAGAAGATTCTTGCATGATAGCAAACTACCTTTTGATGTTTGAAATATCTCATCTGCTTTCTCATTAACAATGTGCTTAGGTTCTGCACCAGTGTTTTATATGATGAGGTTGTTTTCCTAAATCACCATTCCAGAATTCATTGCTCTCTTGCTCTAAATACAAGATGTGTTCCCAAAGTATTTTCCAGTCATGTAGAGAAAAAGATCTTTTCAAACTCTGGTGCTAGAGAAAATGCTTGAGAGTCTTTGGACTGAGAGAAGATCAAACCAGTCAATCCCTGAATATTCATTGGAAGGGCTGATGCTGAAACTGAAGCTCCAATAGTTTGGCCGCCTTATGTGACCACCTCATGTAACCACCTCATTGGAAAAGACTCTGATGTTGGGAAAGATTGAAAGCAGTAGGAAAAAGGGTAGGCAGAGGATAAAATATTTGGATGGCATCATTGACTCAATGGACATAGATTTGAGCAAGCTCCAGGAAATAGGGAAATACAGAGAACCTTGGTGTACTGCAGTCCATGGATTGCAATAAATGGGGTAGGATTGAGCTACTGAGCAACAATGTTTGCATATTTTGACTTTCCATGTATGTTTCTATCAGACAAAATATTATGCTTGCTTCACCCTGTTTAGCTCTTTAATTATTTATGGCTAAGTCCAGAAATAGTATAAGACCTAGAAACTTATAGACTTCCTGTTACCATATTGGCTAATTTCCTACTGAATCAGCCTCTGTCACAAAGGTTAATTTCATTACTTTGCCAAAATAAAGCTAGCTGGGAATCAACAGAAATTATTTTGAATTTTTATCTATATTTTTCAAGCTTTGTATCACTGGACAAAGAATTTAACTAGTTTAAACCTCAGAAAAAATTGGAATAATACCTAATAAAGTTATTTTGAAAATGAAATAGTTTAAAATGAAGTATTTAGCCAAGACCTACCATACTGAAATTGTTCACTAAATGTGAATCCTTTCTAGTCTCATTTTTCCAATACTATTCAGAAGATTCTTGCATGATAGCAAACTACCTTTTGATGTTTGAAATATCTCATCTGCTTTCTCATTAACAATGTGCTTAGGTTCTGCACCAGTGTTTTATATGATGAGGGTTGTTTTCCCCTAAATCACCATTCCAGAATTCATTGCTCTCTTGCTCTAAATACAAGATGTGTTCCCAAATCCTCTGTCATAGAGTGAAAAAATAAACATGTGATTCACGTGCAGGAAAAGTTATAACCCTTCTCCTGATTTATAAGTGTATAACTCAATGTTTTAACAGTCATTACTATGTGTATGAGCTTTCTTTCATTTCCTTCCAACCATTATAGTCTATTACATCAGGCTTTTCTTCAGGCTTACTTACTGTGATTGTGTTTAGATACCCCTCCTTTTTTTTTTTTTAATTTACGAGATGCTAAAAGTAGAATTGCAAGATTGGAGATGCAGTTGTTCCAGATCCAAGTGTAGCTTTTGATTATACTTCAATTCTAAAGATATATTTTTTTTTTAAAAAAAATAAGGTTATCATCAATAATTATGACTCATGAAAACATGAAATGGGACAGTTCTATAAGGTTATAACTTTATTTCCAATGTGGGTTCTTTTACAAATGTTGCAGCTCTGAAAGATATAAAAAATAAATTACAGAATTTTCAGTTAAAACTCAAAATTCTATTTGAATTAAGTAAAAGATCTTAATAAAATAATATGCCATTTAAAAGTAAGCATGAAAGCATTGGATATTCTTTGTTGTTTATATATGATGTCGAAAAACTTAGCTTGACTACTGGTATTTCGTCTTTGCCACAGTTTTACTTATGAAAAACTATTATTGCACTCTGTAGTAATGGTCCAAAGCAATACTGTAACTTGGTGATACTGTAGCAATTCCCACTTTTACAGACCATTACTGCATAATTGAGTCATCTGTATTACTAGCAAAGTGTGACTTGCCTGAATGAAAGCTAAACATTCATGTCATGATTCTACCAACCACTCACAGTATTTATTGATTCCAAGGTACTAGTTTTAAAGTGTGTTTGAAAGCATTGTATCATCTAATTTTTTCCAGAGCAATTACATAAATATTGTCAATGGTGAGTCATTTTAAAATAACATATTAATGTCAATTTTAATTAATGTCACAAAACTTGAACCTTATCAAGATACGTATAAGTCACTCATAAGTAAAGATTAATAGAAAGACTGTATTGCCATATAGATTTTTTTCTCAGATTTTATAAGCCTAAATCAGTTTCAGATCTACTAAAGAATTTTCAAATCGAATGGCAATGGCAAGGAAACCATGTTATAATAATTCTGATCAGAGGTATCACGCCTTAAATACTTTATGAAATTGTTCAACCATAGGGAAAAATTCAAAATAAAATATAACAAATACTTATATATCTGCAACTATTTTTGAAAAGATATTAACATTTTCCCTTATTTGCTTCAGATTTCTTTGAGATTTATGAAAACAAACCATTGTAACACATCTATAGTCTTCCATCCCACTTGCTAAAAGTAAAATTGCAGATGGCAGTTTTCTGGGATTATACTTCAATTCTAAAGATATTTTTTTTTTTAAAAAATAAGGTTATCATCAATAATTATGACTCATGAAAACATGAAATGGGACAGTTCTATAAGGTTATAACTTTATTTCCAATGTGGGTTCTTTTACAAATGTTGCAGCTCTGAAAGATATAAAAAATAAATTACAGAATTTTCAGTTAAAACTCAAAATTCTATTTGAATTAAGTAAAAGATCTTAATAAAATAATATGCCATTTAAAAGTAAGCATGAAAGCATTGGATATTCTTTGTTGTTTATATATGATGTCGAAAAACTTAGCTTGACTACTGGTATTTCGTCTTTGCCACAGTTTTACTTATGAAAAACTATTATTGCACTCTGTAGTAATGGTCCAAAGCAATACTGTAACTTGGTGATACTGTAGCAATTCCCACTTTTACAGACCATTACTGCATAATTGAGTCATCTGTATTACTAGCAAAGTGTGACTTGCCTGAATGAAAGCTAAACATTCATGTCATGATTCTACCAACCACTCACAGTATTTATTGATTCCAAGGTACTAGTTTTAAAGTGTGTTTGAAAGCATTGTATCATCTAATTTTTTCCAGAGCAATTACATAAATATTGTCAATGGTGAGTCATTTTAAAATAACATATTAATGTCAATTTTAATTAATGTCACAAAACTTGAACCTTATCAAGATACGTATAAGTCACTCATAAGTAAAGATTAATAGAAAGACTGTATTGCCATATAGATTTTTTTCTCAGATTTTATAAGCCTAAATCAGTTTCAGATCTACTAAAGAATTTTCAAATCGAATGGCAATGGCAAGGAAACCATGTTATAATAATTCTGATCAGAGGTATCACGCCTTAAATACTTTATGAAATTGTTCAACCATAGGGAAAAATTCAAAATAAAATATAACAAATACTTATATATCTGCAACTATTTTTGAAAAGATATTAACATTTTCCCTTATTTGCTTCAGATTTCTTTGAGATTTATGAAAACAAACCATTGTAACACATCTATAGTCTTCTATCCCCATCTCTCTCACTTCCTTCTTTACTCAACCATTTCTCTGGAATATGGTGCATATTGCATGCATGATTATATGTGTGTATATACTTCTGTGTGTATTTTTCATACTTTTACTGTCGAAGTGTGTGTGTGCATGTGTGTGTGTGTACTGTATCAGATACTTACATTCTATTATTTTAAATAGAAAATAATATTTTATCAACTCATTAAAAAACTCAACCAATTTTCCCAGCCATTATTAAAACACTTTTAAATGCCTATATAGCAATCCAGTAAAATTTTCTATATAATTATAAAGTATTCTTTTGTTAGTTCTTAAATTCAAATTGTGTAGTAGTCTAATAGGTGTGAGTGGCTCTAATTTAAGAAAATTAAAACGTGTAAACACTCTTTCTATATCCTCACAGTTCCATTTTCTGTTGGTGAAAAATGAAGAAAGGAATAACATTTGGAAAATGCAAATACAGATCAAATGAGGTGACCTTGAAAAATCAGCCTGAAAAGCAGATTACTACCAAAGACAGGGCACCTACCAAAGACAGTGCACAGTTCACTATGAAACTTTTCCTAACCACCCTGGGCAGAGCAAATGAGCCTCAGTCTTATACTCACTATGAACACTTCCACTATGGTATTATCCAGTTATCTTATTATTTTGTTATCATTCACTTCTATGTATGTTCTTGTGTACTCTTTGTTCGCCTCAAAGGCAAGAGCTGTTCTTACTTACATTTATATCAATCAAATTTCTCTCCTAGTGCTTGACACATAGTGGACATTTAAAAGAATGTGTTTATAATTAATGGTTATTAACTGACTAGAAATAACCATACTGAACTTGTATAATTGTTATGCAAACTGCTTTTTTTCACCCATAATTTATTTTTGTACCAATCAAGGTTGAAATGATTCAATTTTTATTGCTACGTGAATTAATGTATTTTCATATTTTAAGAGTCTATCAAAAAAAAAAAAGAGTCTATCATATTAGTACCTGTTAACATGAGTCCTTTTGGAGGTCATCTTTATCCCTTATTTGCTTCAGATTTCTTTGAGATTTATGAAAACAAACCATCAACTTCATCCCCATCTCTCTCACTTCCTTCTTTACTCAACCATTTCTCTGGAATATGGTGCATATTGCATGCATGATTATATGTGTGTATATACTTCTGTGTGTATTTTTCATACTTTTACTGTCGAAGTGTGTGTGTGCATGTGTGTGTGTGTACTGTATCAGATACTTACATTCTATTATTTTAAATAGAAAATAATATTTTATCAACTCATTAAAAAACTCAACCAATTTTCCCAGCCATTATTAAAACACTTTTAAATGCCTATATAGCAATCCAGTAAAATTTTCTATATAATTATAAAGTATTCTTTTGTTAGTTCTTAAATTCAAATTGTGTAGTAGTCTAATAGGTGTGAGTGGCTCTAATTTAAGAAAATTAAAACGTGTAAACACTCTTTCTATATCCTCACAGTTCCATTTTCTGTTGGTGAAAAATGAAGAAAGGAATAACATTTGGAAAATGCAAATACAGATCAAATGAGGTGACCTTGAAAAATCAGCCTGAAAAGCAGATTACTACCAAAGACAGGGCACCTACCAAAGACAGTGCACAGTTCACTATGAAACTTTTCCTAACCACCCTGGGCAGAGCAAATGAGCCTCAGTCTTATACTCACTATGAACACTTCCACTATGGTATTATCCAGTTATCTTATTATTTTGTTATCATTCACTTCTATGTATGTTCTTGTGTACTCTTTGTTCGCCTCAAAGGCAAGAGCTGTTCTTACTTACATTTATATCAATCAAATTTCTCTCCTAGTGCTTGACACATAGTGGACATTTAAAAGAATGTGTTTATAATTAATGGTTATTAACTGACTAGAAATAACCATACTGAACTTGTATAATTGTTATGCAAACTGCTTTTTTTCACCCATAATTTATTTTTGTACCAATCAAGGTTGAAATGATTCAATTTTTATTGCTACGTGAATTAATGTATTTTCATATTTTAAGAGTCTATCAAAAAAAAAAAAGAGTCTATCATATTAGTACCTGTTAACATGAGTCCTTTTGGAGGTCATCTTTATCCCTACCATAGAGTCCATAGACTCAAGGATTGGGCAGCCATAGGTAAGCAACTAACTGGGAGGGAGCACACCACCACCCATCAGCAGAAAATTGGATCAAAGATTTACTGAGCATGGCCCTGGCCCACTAGAGTAAGACCTGGTTTCCCCACAGTCAGTCCCTTGCATAAGCCTTTTATCCTCATTCCTCAGAAGGCAGAGAGAAAAAGCAAGGACTATAATCTAATGGCCTCCAGAATAAAACTCACAATCACAAAAGCTAACCAAAATGTTCACATGGATCACACCCTGTGTAACTCAATGAAGCTATGAGCTGTACCATGCAGGGATACCCAAGACACATGAATCATGGTGAAAAGTTTTGAGAACAAGTAGTCCACTGGAGAAGAGAATGGCAAACTACTTCACCATTCTTGCCTCAAGAACTCCATGAAGAGTACGAAAAGGCAAAAAGATATGAAACCAGAAAATGAACCACCCAGCTCAGTAGATTTCCAATATGCTACTGTGGAAGAGTGGAGAAATAGCTCTAAAAATAGTGAAGCAAAAGTGGCTGGGCCAAAGTGGAAACAGCACAGTTGTGGATGTGTCTTGTAGTGAGAGTAAGTCTGATGTTATAAAGAATACTCTTCCATAAGAACCTGGAATATTTGGTCCATTATTCAAGGTAAATTGGGTGTATTCAAATAGGAGATGGCAAGACAGAACATCAACATTATAAGAATCAGTGAACAAACATGAATGGGAATGGGCAACTTAATTTTAGAAGAGCATTATATCTACTACTGTGGGCAAGAATCTCTTAGAAGAAATGGAGTAGCACTCATAGTCAAGAATCCAAAATGTAGTACTTGGGATCAATCTCAAAAATGAGAGAATAGTCTCTGCTCATTTCCAAGGCAAATCAGTCAATATCATAGTAATCCAAGTCTATATCCCAACCAATGATGTTGAAGATGCTAAAGTAAGTTCTGTGAACTACACTTCTAGAACTAAAACCAAAAGAGGTGTCCTTTTCATCATAGTGTATTGTAATGAAAAAGTAGGAAGTCAAGAGATACCTGGATTAATAGGCATGTTTGGCCTTGGAGCACAAAATGAAACAAGGCAAAGGCTAACAGAGTTTTGAAAAGAGGACACACTAGTCATAGCAAACACCTCCTTCCAACAATGAAAGAGACAACTCTATACATGGACATCAACAGATGGTGAATACTTAAATCAGATTAATTATTTTCTTTGCAGCCTAAAACAGAGAAGCTCTATACAGTCAGCAAAAACAAGACCTGGAGCTGAATACGGCACAGATCATGAGCTCCTTATTGCAGGCTTAAATTAAAGCGAGCAGAGAAAACCAGTAGACCATTCAAGTATGACCTAAATCAAATCTGTGACACAGGGGAGGTAACAAATATATTTTAAGAATTAGATATATAGATATCTAGGAACTATATATATAGATATCTAGGAATTATATACATATACATATATATATAATATGTCTGGTAGACACACTGCCTGAAGAACTATGGATGGAGGTTCATGACACTGTACAAGAGGCAGTGATAAAAATGAACCCCTCAAAAAGAAATGCAAAAAGGCAAAATGGTTGTCTGAGGAGGTGTTACAAATAGCTAAGAAGAGAAGAGAAGTGAAAAGCAAAGGAAAAAGGGAAAGATATACCCAAATGAATACAGAGTTCCAGAGAATAGCAAGGAGAGATAAGAAAGCCTTCTTAAGTGAACAATGCAAAGAAATAGAGGAAAAACATAGAATGGAAAAGACTAGAGATTTTAGCTACTTACACAATTGAAATGATTAAATAAAGTATCTCTTGGTAAATAGGACAAAGGTAGAAAAAAAAAGATGCTTCTGTAAAAAAATAAGAGATTTGAGAATTAGGTTTTTCTTTCTTATTTTCACTTGATATATATATTTTGTAATATATGATTTTTACAGTAAATGATTATGCTCTCATAAACATCATCTGTACTTTTGTTGGGGATTCTCAATTTTTAATAGATGTGAAACTTAAGAATATCTATTTTAGCTAAAACACAAGAAAATACACTATATATACGTGTATATATCTCATTCTAGAGGTGTATTTGACACTAAAGTTGTATCGTGATTTCAAGAAAACAATGGTTAATGAGTAATGTTCACTTCAGCATCTGTACATTGCAGAGTTAGCCTTAAAAACATCTGTCCTCTCACAGCTTCTCCACAATTTGTCATCACTAGGCATGCTACAGCTGTCACATGCTTATATTTATCCACTTTACCTTGTTGAGCTTTATGGACACATTAAAAAGACTCATTCAAATTCCTGGAAACCATATTTTAGAAAGTGTCATTAAATAGAAGCCATTTTAACAGTATACATTCATTTAGTTAAAGTGAAATACAATTTCCCAGAAACTGATATTTCTATTTCTTTATTTTCTCAAAATAAAGCAAAATATTAAAAGTCACAAAGTGAATAAAATATTTCTTAGCTATAAAGTAGACATTAGAGGATGAGTACTAATGCTTTATTACAGTGGTCCTCTTCGGATAATATTTGTGAATTTGGGATCTTTTCCCTGGGTTTTATTTCATATAAGAAATTCCCTGGAAGAACTTCACTTGGACTATTTATTCTAGTTTCTATATTTTATTTTATATTAACAGAAACAGTTTTTTATTTGTGAATATATAACATTGACAAAATGTATCTTTGCTCATCTTTAAAGGCTTCATCCTCTTACTCCTCCTGTTTTATACTTTTGACATCACAATTTGCTTCTTTTTATGCTGTGTATTTGCTAAAAAATAGTAGCTATATTTATTTCTAATACTAATTTTCTTTAACCCTTATACTATAGTTATGTGGTTAACACAGCTACCTAATACAGAATTACAATTTTCAAATTCTGAATGTCTGTTTTTCACCTTTCGCTGTGTGTTGTATACTTTCATGGTTTTTTTGTTGCTGATAAGTATCTTTTCATTTCCGCTTGAGGAACTCCTTTCAGGATTTTGTGTAAGGCAAGTCCAGTGGGGCTGAACTTCCACAGCTTTTTTTTGTCTGAAGGATAACTTTACCAGATAAAGTATTCTTGACTGGCAAATTTTATCTTTTCACATTTTTAATATGTCTTTCTAATCACCTGAACTCTAGAGTTTCTGCTGAGAAATCCACTAATAGTCTAGATGAGGTTCCTTTGTAGGCTACTTTCGTTTTTCTCGTGGCAGCATTTAAGATTTTTAATTTATCATTAATTTTTAAAAATGTTTTTATTTTACTTCTTACTTTTACAGAATTTTGTTGTTTACAGATATATATGATCTCAGCTTAGTCATATGTATATCCACCCCCATCCCACCCCTCCAGACTGTCACATAGCACCCCTGCAGGATCCCCTTTTCTCACAATGCAACGAAAACAGCTTTATTTTTTTCACATATGATAGTATAGGTTTTCATGCTACTTCCTTTACGCCTCCCACCCACTGTTCATTCCCCACAATGTCCATATGTCTACTGTCCATGTCGGTTTCTCCATCGCTTCACTGCATGTGATATCATTACCCTGTTACTAGATTCCATATATATGTGTTAGTATACTGTACTTGTCCTTCTCTTTTTGACTTCACTTTTTATGATAGGTTCTAGATCCAGCTACCTCATTAGGACTGACTCTTCTGCATTTCTTTTAACAGCTGTTTAGTATTCCATTGTATATATGTACCAGAGCTTTTGGATCCATTCACTCATCGATAGACATCTAGGTTGCTTCCATGTTCTAGCTATTGTATAGAGAGCTGCAATGAACATTGGGGTACAGGTGTTTCTTTCAGATTTGATTTCATCAGGGTATAAGCCTAAGAGTGGGATTGCTGGGTCATATGGTGCTTCTATTTTTAGTTTTTTAAGGAATTTCCAGACTGTCTTCGATAGCGGCTGTATCAATTTACATTCCCTCCAGCAATGCAAGAGTGTTCCTTTCTCTCCACACCCTCTCCAGCATTTATTGTCTGTCAATTTGTTGAGGATGGCCATTTTGACGGGTATGAGGTGATATCTCATTGTAGTTTTGATTTGCATTTCTATAATTATGAGCAATGTTGAGCATCATTTCATGTGTTTTTTGGCCATATGTATGTCTTCTTTGGAGAGGTGCCTGTTTAGGTCCTTTTCCCATTTTTTGATTGGGTTGTTCATTTTTCCGGGGCTGAGTTGTCTGAGTTGCTTGTAGATTTTGGAGATAAGCTCTTAGTCTGTTGTTTCATTTGCTATGATTTTCCCCTATTCTGTGAGTTGTCTATTCAGCTTGTTTGTAGTTTCTTTTGCTGTACAAAAGACTTTAAGTTTCATTAGGTCCCACATGTTCATTTTTCTTTTTAGTTCCACTATTATAGTAGGTGGGTCAGAGAAGATCTTGATTTGATTGATGTCCTTGAGGGTTTTGCCTATATTCTCCTCCAAGAGGTTTCTGGTTTCTGGTATTACATTTAGGTCTTTAATCCATTTTGAGTTCATCTTTGTGTATGGTGTCAGGGAATGTTCCAACTTCAGTTTTTTGCATGTAGCTGTCCAATTTTCCCAGCACCATTTGTTGAAGAGGCTGTCTTTCTCCCATTTTATAGTTTTGCCTTCTTTGTCAAAAATAAGGTACCCATAGGTGTGTGGGTTTATTTCTGGGTTCTCAATCTTGTTCCATTGGTCTATAGTTCTGTTTTTGTGCCAGTACCATACTGTCTTGATGACTGTTGCTTTGTAGCAGAGTCTGAAGTTGGGGAGGCTGATCCCTCCAGCTCCATTCTTCTTCCTCAGGATTGCTTTGGCTGTTTGAGGTCTCTTGTGTTTCCATATGAACTGTGTTATTCTTTGGTCTAGTTCTGTGAAGAATGCCATTGGTAGTTTGATAGGGATTGCATTGAATTTATAGATGACATTTGGTAGTATGGTCATTTTCACAATATTGATTCTTCCGACCCAGGAACATGGAATATCTCTCCATCTGTTTAAGTCTTCTTTAATTTCTCTCATTAGTGTCTTGTAACTTTCTGTGTACAGTTCTTTTGTTTCTTTGGGTAGGTTTATTCCTAGATATTTTATTCTTTCTGTTGCAGTGGTGAAGGGGATTGCATCTTTGATTTCATTTTCTGAATTTTGATTGTTCCTTCACTTTTAAAAGTCTTCATTCTCTCATCTTTTAACTGAATTGTTTCTATATTCCTGTCCTCCATGTTACACATCCTTTCTTCTGTCTCATCTGCCCAGTTACAGATGCTCTCTATTGAATTCTTTGCATCATTCATTAAATTCTTCAGCTCCATAATTTTTGTTTGGTTCATTCTTATAATTTCAACGTCTTTGTAAATGATTTCACCTCTTCATTAATTTTGTTCCTAATTTTGTCTTATTGTGTTTCTAGGTTTTCTTATAGGAATGATCACTTCTATGTGACACCACATTATATATATATTTTTTTATAGTGTCTGTAGGTATGTACTTCTGCTTTCATATTTGAAGTAGCAAATACCTCCTTATTTACGCTTTTACATTTTATTGACTCTTACAATTCAGTAGACTGGCTATTAGAAACATTTCTTTTGTAGTCCAGAAAGAGGAACTGTAGCTTGTTTGTGGTTTCACCCTTGCCCTCTGACCTTGATTTATTATCTAAATACCCTCTAAATGAACTGATCTGGCTGTCCCAGATGTACTCCAGAGCATGCACTAGTAGCTGGCAGCAGCATGGGTGAAAATGTGGGTTTCACACTTGGAGCGCTGGGGGTGCATGTGGGCCTAGTGGGGAGATCTTCCGTTGGGGTACTCCCAGAGGTATATGGGCAGATTTCCTCATGAAGTCCAGAAGCAGACAGAAAGAAATGCATTGCATTAACACCATTTGATTTTCTCATCTGCTTTTTCTTCCTTTCTTTTCCCTCTGTCCAGTCATCGAAGTCCTTCCTCATAAATACAGATGACACTGGGGAGAAATGCATTTCTCTAGTTACAACTCACATAACTGAGATGGCCAAGTAGTCAGTTATATTTAAGCTTTCTACCTTCTTCATGGTAGAGGTCACTGATTTTCACCTCATCTGCCAGAAACGTTGCTGCTGCCAGCAAAAGCCTAGGTCCTTGCAGCATCATCCTGGGAAAGAGGTCAGCCCTGGTGAATTCATTTCTGTTGCAGTGCTGAAGTGTATTGCATCTTTGATTTCATTTTCTGAATTTTGATTGTTCCTTCACTTTTAAAAGTCTTCATTCTCTCATCTTTTAACTGAATTGTTTCTATATTCCTGTCCTCCATGTTACACATCCTTTCTTCTGTCTCATCTGCCCAGTTACAGATGCTCTCTATTGAATTCTTTGCATCATTCATTAAATTCTTCAGCTCCATAATTTTTGTTTGGTTCATTCTTATAATTTCAACGTCTTTGTAAATGATTTCACCTCTTCATTAATTTTGTTCCTAATTTTGTCTTATTGTGTTTCTAGGTTTTCTTATAGGAATGATCACTTCTATGTGACACCACATTATATATATATTTTTTTATAGTGTCTGTAGGTATGTACTTCTGCTTTCATATTTGAAGTAGCAAATACCTCCTTATTTACGCTTTTACATTTTATTGACTCTTACAATTCAGTAGACTGGCTATTAGAAACATTTCTTTTGTAGTCCAGAAAGAGGAACTGTAGCTTGTTTGTGGTTTCACCCTTGCCCTCTGACCTTGATTTATTATCTAAATACCCTCTAAATGAACTGATCTGGCTGTCCCAGATGTACTCCAGAGCATGCACTAGTAGCTGGCAGCAGCATGGGTGAAAATGTGGGTTTCACACTTGGAGCGCTGGGGGTGCATGTGGGCCTAGTGGGGAGATCTTCCGTTGGGGTACTCCCAGAGGTATATGGGCAGATTTCCTCATGAAGTCCAGAAGCAGACAGAAAGAAATGCATTGCATTAACACCATTTGATTTTCTCATCTGCTTTTTCTTCCTTTCTTTTCCCTCTGTCCAGTCATCGAAGTCCTTCCTCATAAATACAGATGACACTGGGGAGAAATGCATTTCTCTAGTTACAACTCACATAACTGAGATGGCCAAGTAGTCAGTTATATTTAAGCTTTCTACCTTCTTCATGGTAGAGGTCACTGATTTTCACCTCATCTGCCAGAAACGTTGCTGCTGCTGCCAGCAAAAGCCTAGGTCCTTGCAGCATCATCCTGGGAAAGAGGTCAGCCCTGGTGAATTCTTTCCTCCCTCTGTGTCCAGACTCATGCCTATCCTTCTCTGATTACCCCTCTCACGTAAATTGCTCCTCTACAAATTCTCTCTTGTCCTTGAGTATCTGCCCAGCTTTGCACTTTTCAGGTTTCCTCCCACACCCATTCTGGTGAGTGGAGTATAAAACAGATACATCAGCTCCTGAAGATCCACATCCCTCACCAAGATTTGATTTGTTTATTTTCTCATAAATAGGTGGGCTATAAACCTCCCAGGTCTCTTGTTGTAAGGTGTTTTTGTAAGTTATAGAAGTCTAATAAGCTGTTCCATTAAAGGATGGAAGGCAAAAAAGGAATGACTTATGCTGCCATAATACTGGCACCACTCTCTGATACTACATTACTTATAATAAATTCTCTTTTTAATTGCATAGTTAATCTTTGTTTAAAATGCTTATGTGTTTTTTTTTTTTTTTTCATGAGTTCCCTGTGTGTGATATCAAGACCGTCCTACTAGATTCCATATATGTGTGTTAGTATACTGTATTTGTCTTTCTCTTTTTGACTTACTTCACTTTTTATGATAGGTTCTAGAGCCAGCCACTTCATTAGGATTGAGTCTTCTGCATTTCTTTTAACAGCTGAGTAGTATTCCATTGTATATATGTACCAGAGCTTCTGGATCCATTCATTCGTCGATGGACATCTAGGTTGCTTCCAAAAAAAAAAAAGACAGAGCATAGACATAGGGACATCGTGGTGAATAAATAGGGAGGGGGAAGCATGGAGGAAGTAACAAGGAAACCTATAGTGTTATGTGTGGAAAAGATAGCTAGTGTCACAGTGCTAAGGGAATAGGAGTGCTTACAATGGCTTGGGGCAAAGGTCTGGAGGGGTGGGATGGGGGGATCTGGGTGGGTGGGGACCATGGATACACATATGACTGATCTGGGAACATACATGTATGTGAACAACAAAACTCTGTAAAACCTTTAAAGAATAAAAAAAAAAAAAAAAAAGATCCTAAAATAAATAAATAAATAAATAAATAAATAAATAAATAAAAATTAAAATTAAAAAAAAAAAAAAAATGCTTATGTGAAAAAACCTAATATGTTTAAGGGTTGTTTATTTGAGGGCCTCTGTTAGAATTTAACTTAATTCTAACTGATTCAGGTACTTGTTACCACATGGTAAGCATGAAAAGTTGTACCAATTTATTTACCCATAATCCTTGTATGTGTCCACTTCTCTACATCTTAGTCAACATTGGACACTGCTAACATTTTTATCTTTGCAAACATAATATCAATTTATATTATACTTCTTTCATAGGAAATATTTTCTGGAATATTTTCCCTTTCAAATTTCCTTTTTATGATATTTTATCATTTTTCTATTGTGGTTTTTACCATTTTCTATGGAGATTTTGTTATCTTTGTATTGAGGCTACAACTAAATTTTAACTACAAATGTGTGTTGCAAACGTATTTTCATAATTGACTACAGTTGACCCTTGAATAGCATAGCTTTGAATTGCATAGGTCTACTTACATGTTGATTTTTTTTTTTTTAATAAATGTTCTACATACTACATGACTCATGATTGGTTGAATCTGCAGATGGGGAACTATAAATATGGAGCCACAGATACAGAGGGAGGATTAGAGTTATATGTAGACTTTTTTATACATAATTTATTTTTATTTTACTTTTACAGAGTTTTATTGTATACTGCTCTACATGCAGACTTTTGAATGTGTGGGAGCCAGTGCCTCTAGCCCCCTTGTGTTGTTCAAGGGTTAGTTGATATAATACATAGTGTTTTGTCTCATAAAGGAATTGTGAATTCTTTATGTAGTCAAATCAAATTCTTAATTAGTTAATTAAACCCCTGCAACCTGCTTTTTTTCCAAGTAAGGAGTTGCTGAGATATTTAGCCCCCACATGGGAACAAAACAAATGTATGCAGTCTGAGGAAGCAGAGCAAGTGTCCTGGGTAGCTGTTGACACTCAGAAAAAAATGTTGAAATACCACGCATTAAATGCCAGTTTCTGGTACTTGCCTAGACAAATGAAATTCCCATTGTTCCAGATGGACATGAAAGTAAGAGGACACCTTTCACAAAGTAGTAAAACGGGAATATGAAAAATAAATATCTGAAAAAAATAAGCACACCTTCAAGAACCTCTCAAGATTATACAAAAGCTGACACCATAAAAGTGAAGCACCAAAGAGTGGCAGCACTTAACTACCTGTGGTAGTTAAGAAAAAGAACTCTGGGAGCCAACCAGACCTAGCTTCAAATCTTGGCTCTGGAACTTAGAATGTGACCTCGTGTAAGTTTCACAACATCCTTGCCCCAGTTTCCCCATTTATAAAATAATAACTGTTGAAGTTGCTTATGAGGACTCTACATATGCATACATACGTATTACATATATCTTCTGATTATTAGTCAATATGTATAAAACCCTTAGAATAACACTTAACATGTAACGATTCCTAAATAAAAATCATATACCTCAGAATATATATATGTACATATATATATATATATTTGTGGTGATAAAAATATACATTTAATATATAAGTAAAAATATATGAATATGCATAGTTATATGTATTTGTGGTGATAAATATATATGTATTAACATACTTACTATAGAAATATAAAATAAACAATTATACTATATATATATATATATATATATATATATGTATATATATATATGGTGGCATCTATAGTCAGCCTCCAATGTTTTTGGTTTTGTATTTTAATTTGCTTTGCTGTGTCTTGGGCACTGATATTAGCAAAACCACACTGGCATAAAGTACAAATTAGTTTCTCAAAACACAGGAAGAACATGGAGAGAAAACTATTTTTCTTATTTTCTCTAATAAATTTTAGGAAAACAAAAGTCGATCTTTGGCCATATACACAAACTTTTGTATCCATGCATGGATACAGAAGTGCATCATAGATACACTTAGGTTGTTTTGTTTATCTTGGCTATTGTGAATAATGGTGCAATGAACATGAAAGCACAGATATCTCTTGGAGTTTCTGATTTTGTTTCCTTTGACTGCGTAGGTCACAATTATCTGTGGAAAATTCTTAGAGATGGAAATACCAGACCACCTTACCTGCTACCTGTGAAACCTGTATGCAGGTCAAGAGGCAAAAGTTAAACCCAGACATGGAACAATGGACTGGTTCCAAATTAGGAAAGGAGTATGCTAAGGCTGTATATTGTCACCCTGCTTATATGCAGGGTACATCTTGGAGAAGGAAATAGCAACCCACTCCAGTATTCTTGCTTAGAGATTCCCATGAACAGAGGAGCCTGATGGGGTACAGGCCTTGGAGTCGCAAAGAGTAGGACATGACTGAGCATGGCATGACTCATTAGAGTACATCATGGAAAATGCCAGACTGGATGAAGAACAAGATGGAATAAAAATTGCCAGGAGAAATATCAATAACCTCAGGTATGCAGATGATACCATCTTTATGGCAGAAAGTAAAGAGAAATTAAAGAGCCTCTTGATGAAGGTAAAAGATAGAGGATGAAGAAGCTGTCTTAAAACTCAACATTCAAAAAATAAAAATCATGTATCCAGCTCCACCATTTTATGGAAAATAGATGGGGAAACAATGGAAACAGTGACAGACTATTTTCATGGGTTTCAAAATCACTGTGGATGGTGACTGCACCCATGAAATTAAAAGACGTTCGCTCCTTGGAAGAAAAGCTCTGACAAATCTAGACAGTGTATTAAAAGCAGAGACATTACTTTGCCTATAAATGTCTGTATAATCAAAGCTATGGTTTTCCAAATAGTCATGAATGGATGTGAGAACTGGACCATAAAAAAGGCTGAGTGCCAAAGAATTGATGCCTTCAAACTGTGGTGTTGGGGAAGATTCTTGAGAGTCCTTTGGACAGCAAGGAGCTCAAACCAGTCTTGGAAGGACTGATGCTGAAGCTGACACTCCAACACTTTGGCCATCTGATGCAAAGAGATGACTCATTGGAAAAGATCCTGATGATGGGAAAGACTGAAGGCAGCAGGAGAAGGGAATTAGACATGATGAGGTGCTTGGATGGCATCACGGGCTCAATGGACATGGGTTTTAGCAGGCTCCAGGAGATGGTGAAGGACAGGGAAGCCTAACATGCTTCAGCTCATGGGGTCACAAAGAGTTGGACACAACTGAGTGACTGAACAACAACAGATACATACCCAGAAATGGAATTGCTGCTTCATACAGAAGTTCTATATTTACTTTTTTATTTTGATTTAAATTAATTTCTTAACTAAAATATCAACTAAAAATATTTTATTTTTGTTGTTTTTATTCAAAGTTGTTATTTAACAAATATCAAATAATTTTACATAACAGATATGGTTTATTGCTCTAACTAAAGTACAAGTGTCTGATGAATTATCAAATTATTTCTTCATAATTTGGTTTTTATTTGTGCTTTGGTCAATTGGATGGTAATGTTCTGAACATAGGCTTATTTATGAACTTTTTTTTTCTTTGTAAATCAATATTGTTATGTAGAGGTTTTTTTTTTTAGCTTTGCAATGTAAATGTTTTACCACATTATGTACAAATGTATTTTTGATTTACTTTGCCAGATATTTAGTGAGTTGTTTTTTTAATCTAAAAACACAGCACTTCACTTAGCTTATTTTAATATTATATCTTTTCCTGTAAGTACTGCTAATGTTATCCTTTTTTCTTGGTCAGAAATCCAATTATGCATAAGTTGAATTAATTAATTCATTTATTAATTTTGGACATCGGGGCAACTTTTTCTGTGCTCACCAAAGTCCCTCACCTGCTTTCTTCCCAATTCACTACTATAATGTGATTGTATGGAAGAACCAAACGTTAGTATTTCAGTCATCCTCTAAATTGCAGCTGGGACTCTGTACTATTTTCTCAAGAGTTTCAGGTAGTGCCAGAGTCTCCTTCACCCCTTGGGGTTGGGAAGATTCTTGAGAGTCCTTTGGACAGCAAGGAGCTCAAACCAGTCTTGGAAGGACTGATGCTGAAGCTGACACTCCAACACTTTGGCCATCTGATGCAAAGAGATGACTCATTGGAAAAGATCCTGATGATGGGAAAGACTGAAGGCAGCAGGAGAAGGGAATTAGACATGATGAGGTGCTTGGATGGCATCACGGGCTCAATGGACATGGGTTTTAGCAGGCTCCAGGAGATGGTGAAGGACAGGGAAGCCTAACATGCTTCAGCTCATGGGGTCACAAAGAGTTGGACACAACTGAGTGACTGAACAACAACAGATACATACCCAGAAATGGAATTGCTGCTTCATACAGAAGTTCTATATTTACTTTTTTATTTTGATTTAAATTAATTTCTTAACTAAAATATCAACTAAAAATATTTTATTTTTGTTGTTTTTATTCAAAGTTGTTATTTAACAAATATCAAATAATTTTACATAACAGATATGGTTTATTGCTCTAACTAAAGTACAAGTGTCTGATGAATTATCAAATTATTTCTTCATAATTTGGTTTTTATTTGTGCTTTGGTCAATTGGATGGTAATGTTCTGAACATAGGCTTATTTATGAACTTTTTTTTTCTTTGTAAATCAATATTGTTATGTAGAGGTTTTTTTTTTTAGCTTTGCAATGTAAATGTTTTACCACATTATGTACAAATGTATTTTTGATTTACTTTGCCAGATATTTAGTGAGTTGTTTTTTTAATCTAAAAACACAGCACTTCACTTAGCTTATTTTAATATTATATCTTTTCCTGTAAGTACTGCTAATGTTATCCTTTTTTCTTGGTCAGAAATCCAATTATGCATAAGTTGAATTAATTAATTCATTTATTAATTTTGGACATCGGGGCAACTTTTTCTGTGCTCACCAAAGTCCCTCACCTGCTTTCTTCCCAATTCACTACTATAATGTGATTGTATGGAAGAACCAAACGTTAGTATTTCAGTCATCCTCTAAATTGCAGCTGGGACTCTGTACTATTTTCTCAAGAGTTTCAGGTAGTGCCAGAGTCTCCTTCACCCCTTCAGGAGAGGAATATATGGAGCAAGGTCCAAGCTTCTGTTTTCATGAACATGGAATCCTTTCCTTCTTTCTCAGGGATTGAGCAAAATATAAATCCTAGAGTGTGGGCTGATGGAATAAATGTTGATTGAGCACAAAATGCAGTTCCTGTTTTCATCAGACTCAAAGATCCTCACCTATTTCCACATCAAAAGCAATTTCCATTAAAGACTGAAGTCAATGAAAAGTTAAAACCCATCGTTGGGAATGTAAAATAGCAAAGGTGTAACACTCCTATTTTGGGTGTGAAAAAGTCAAATGATAGGTCAGGATATGAGAATAATAAATGAGGTTTGGGCTTCCCAGGTGGTCCAGTGGGGTCAAGAGTCTGCCTTGCAGTTCAAGGGGCACTGGTTTGATCCCTGCCTGGGCAAGATCCCACGTGCTGGGCTGGTGTGTCCAATTACCAGCCAGCACTCTGGAGCGCATGCGCCCAGAGCCAATGCGCTGTAACAAGAGAGGCCCACACAGGCCAAAGAATAAAAAGATGGGTGAAAAATAAACGCTGACTTACAGGCCAAAAAAAAAAAAAATGAGGCTGTTAATTCCTTTACATCCTGTGGTACCTAATCCTTATACTTTGTTACATGAAATTCCTGAAGGGCCAAATGGTTTTCAGCTATAAATTTATGAGATGCTTTTTTCTGAGTACCATTGGCTGAGGAAAGTCAATTTTCATTTGTTTTCGAAGATCCTACCCAGTCAATTTCTCAGTTGACATGGACAGTCCTGCCTCAAGGGTTTTGTGACAGCCCTCACTTATTTGGGCAGTTTGTCACAGAGTTTACAAAACTTAAAATAACCCTGAGACGGTTGCTACAGTATGTAGATGATACTTTGCTTTGTGCTTGTTCAAAATCATAAGACAGAGGAAGCTTGTTCAAAAGCCTCAGAAAATTTTCTAAACTTTCTGGTTGATTATGGTTATAAGGCATCAAAAGAAAACACTCAACTTTGCCAATAGTTAAATATCTGGGATTAATCATATTGGAAGGAACAAGGGCCATACGTTACAGGGAGAAAATCAATCCTGACTCCATGTTGCAAACTGTTTCTTCCACTTGTTTTTGTTTTATAATCATACTTATTGGCTTGCCTAAAGGAACCTGACCCTCTGCTTGATCACAAACAAAAGTGTCCTTATTCAGATGGCAAGAAGGGAGAAATTAACAAATCCTCTGCCTGAGGCTTGCTATTCTAGGAGATGTTTGCAAGATTAATGGTCTTTTTAGTTTACTACCTCACCTCCCCCAAGCTTGGACTGAGTAACAATTAGATCCCAAGAGAGTTAAACCTATACTAAATTAGCCCCTTACCTATGACTTTAAGACAACTGAGAGGATTCTTAGGCATTATAGGCTATTGTTGCATTTGGATTCCAGGATATGGGGAATTTGCCCGGCCTCTATATAAACTTATAACTGAAATGCAACAGGCTCAAACTGATAAAATAAACTGGTCACCAGAGACTCAAAAGGCTTAGAACTGCTCTCTGGCAGGCTCCTGCTTTAAGCTTGGCTACAGGATCAGAATTTAATCTCTTTGTTACTCAGAGGACAGAGATAAACTTCAGGGTGCTGACCCAGCCGCAAGCACCTCACCTAGCTCGGGGATGGCCCCACTGTTTAAGGGTAATCGCTGTTATTGCTTTACTAATGCCTGAGTTCTTAAGTTTACTACTAGGACAAACCTCCATTGTATTGATTTGATGAAAATGGACCCTGAGAAAAGAGTTTTGTGCAAGATTAGGACTGACTAAAATAAACTTAATTGTTTATCTTTAAATGAATTTAAAAGGAATCTGGTGCAAAAACTTGAATATGGCTTTTCTCTTTGTTAACAGGACACGCTTTCTTCAGATGTTGAACTGCCTTTGATAATAGATTAAAGTTTATTTACTTCTTAAATGATCTATCCTATATAATGTATATCTGTAATCCTTTACTGTTAACTTTAGCTATGTAAATAGGTATTATTTCACAATGACCTATAATCCTATTTGACTAAGTGTTCCAAACCTTTTTGGTGTTTGTTGACAAAACTTCCTAAATCATTCTAAGGCAGCACCTTTGACTTCTAACTAACTTTGGGATGGTTCAGATGGTCCAAAGAGAGATATTATACTAATTAGGGTTTTTTGTATTGTTAACTACGTTACAGGGAGAAAATCAATCCTGACTCCATGTTGCAAACTGTTTCTTCCACTTGTTTTTGTTTTATAATCATACTTATTGGCTTGCCTAAAGGAACCTGACCCTCTGCTTGATCACAAACAAAAGTGTCCTTATTCAGATGGCAAGAAGGGAGAAATTAACAAATCCTCTGCCTGAGGCTTGCTATTCTAGGAGATGTTTGCAAGATTAATGGTCTTTTTAGTTTACTACCTCACCTCCCCCAAGCTTGGACTGAGTAACAATTAGATCCCAAGAGAGTTAAACCTATACTAAATTAGCCCCTTACCTATGACTTTAAGACAACTGAGAGGATTCTTAGGCATTATAGGCTATTGTTGCATTTGGATTCCAGGATATGGGGAATTTGCCCGGCCTCTATATAAACTTATAACTGAAATGCAACAGGCTCAAACTGATAAAATAAACTGGTCACCAGAGACTCAAAAGGCTTAGAACTGCTCTCTGGCAGGCTCCTGCTTTAAGCTTGGCTACAGGATCAGAATTTAATCTCTTTGTTACTCAGAGGACAGAGATAAACTTCAGGGTGCTGACCCAGCCGCAAGCACCTCACCTAGCTCGGGGATGGCCCCACTGTTTAAGGGTAATCGCTGTTATTGCTTTACTAATGCCTGAGTTCTTAAGTTTACTACTAGGACAAACCTCCATTGTATTGATTTGATGAAAATGGACCCTGAGAAAAGAGTTTTGTGCAAGATTAGGACTGACTAAAATAAACTTAATTGTTTATCTTTAAATGAATTTAAAAGGAATCTGGTGCAAAAACTTGAATATGGCTTTTCTCTTTGTTAACAGGACACGCTTTCTTCAGATGTTGAACTGCCTTTGATAATAGATTAAAGTTTATTTACTTCTTAAATGATCTATCCTATATAATGTATATCTGTAATCCTTTACTGTTAACTTTAGCTATGTAAATAGGTATTATTTCACAATGACCTATAATCCTATTTGACTAAGTGTTCCAAACCTTTTGGTGTTTGTTGACAAAACTTCCTAAATCATTCTAAGGCAGCACCTTTGACTTCTAACTAACTTTGGGATGGTTCAGATGGTCCAAAGAGAGATATTATACTAATTAGGGTTTTTTGTATTGTTAACTAAAAAAGGTGAACAACTTGCAGGTTAATTTTTATTTGGGGGCAAAATTAGGACTGCAGCCTGGGAGGCAGCAACTCAGATAACTCTGAGAGACTGCTCTGAAGAAGCAGCAGGAGGAAAATCAATATATAAGGTTTTGATGAAGGAGGTTTTCAATACCATTAAACACTCATTTTACAAAGGGAGTTTTGGTTAGTCAGAAGGCACAATGAAGGGATTTAGTGCCTTTCCAGGTATGAGGAAATGCAAGGACTGAGAACATAAATCTGTTCCTAAAAACATTTGCCTGTCTAAAGATCTGTCCTAACAGATTCCCCGGAGCACAGAGTGCCTCACTCCATCCTGAACTCCCTTAAGGGGTGATGAGTCAGCCGTCACAGCATGGGGGTCAGTCTCCACAGAGCCAGATGGATGGCAAATTCCTTTGTTGTTCACTCATTGGCAATGTAATTGGTAAGTGATAATTTGTAGTTGACAGCATGTTGAATTGCATGGGAAGAGTTGTCAAGTGAGTAATAATCTCTGGTTGTATTATATGATAAATGACACAGATATTGCCTTACATTATGAAGCCTTAGAATTAACCATGTAACTCAGCTTTCAGTTTTGCAACAGACATGGGGAACTCCAAGAAGTAACTCCTGCCCCGCCTCTGACTTAGACAGGCCATTGTTTGAGCCAGGCTCCTTACCTTTTGTGCAAGATTAGGACTGACTAAAATAAACTTAATTGTTTATCTTTAAATGAATTTAAAAGGAATCTGGTGCAAAAACTTGAATATGGCTTTTCTCTTGTTAACAGGACACACTTTCTTCAGATGTTGAACTGCCTTTGATAATAGATTAAAGTTTATTTACTTCTTAAATGATCTATCCTATATAATGTATATCTGTAATCCTTTACTGTTAACTTTAGCTATGTAAATAGGTATTATTTCACAATGACCTATAATCCTATTTGACTAAGTGTTCCAAACCTTTTTGGTGTTTGTTGACAAAACTTCCTAAATCATTCTAAGGCAGCACCTTTGACTTCTAACTAACTTTGGGATGGTTCAGATGGTCCAAAGAGAGATATTATACTAATTAGGGTTTTTTGTATTGTTAACTAAAAAAGGTGAACAACTTGCAGGTTAATTTTTATTTGGGGGCAAAATTAGGACTGCAGCCTGGGAGGCAGCAACTCAGATAACTCTGAGAGACTGCTCTGAAGAAGCAGCAGGAGGAAAATCAATATATAAGGTTTTGATGAAGGAGGTTTTCAATACCATTAAACACTCATTTTACAAAGGGAGTTTTGGTTAGTCAGAAGGCACAATGAAGGGATTTAGTGCCTTTCCAGGTATGAGGAAATGCAAGGACTGAGAACATAAATCTGTTCCTAAAAACATTTGCCTGTCTAAAGATCTGTCCTAACAGATTCCCCGGAGCACAGAGTGCCTCACTCCATCCTGAACTCCCTTAAGGGGTGATGAGTCAGCCGTCACAGCATGGGGGTCAGTCTCCACAGAGCCAGATGGATGGCAAATTCCTTTGTTGTTCACTCATTGGCAATGTAATTGGTAAGTGATAATTTGTAGTTGACAGCATGTTGAATTGCATGGGAAGAGTTGTCAAGTGAGTAATAATCTCTGGTTGTATTATATGATAAATGACACAGATATTGCCTTACATTATGAAGCCTTAGAATTAACCATGTAACTCAGCTTTCAGTTTTGCAACAGACATGGGGAACTCCAAGAAGTAACTCCTGCCCCGCCTCTGACTTAGACAGGCCATTGTTTGAGCCAGGCTCCTTACCTTTTTGTCCTGGGCTCATTCCTACACTGAATTCCACAATTAGTCTAATTACTGGGTTTGCAGAGGACACCCCACCTCATCAGTTGAAGGTTTTCCTTGACTGGTGTCTCTGTTTCAAGGAAAAAATCTCCATCTTTGTGACTACCTTTATCAACAACAATTTCATGTGATGCCTTTTCATACTCTGTAGATGTCTAACAATCCTAAAATGAACTGGTGTAACATTTTCTACCTTAATTATGGACATAATGTGACTTTTAACTTTGACTCTGATAGTTCTGTTTTTGCTGTTTTCCACTTGCATCTGTAATTGCTTAGAGGGATTTGTTTCTAACCATCTGAAGGTTTTTAAGCTACAAATAATTGTTCAAGCTCCTATGACTTCCTCAAGATATTACTTGGGACTTCTAGATCAGAGACCCTGAATAAAAGACTGAGGAGAATATGTTGCCTCAACAATTTAGGGTCACATATTCTATAAATAAGCATATTTAGTTCTATAAGGAATGATTTGTGTCCTATTCCTCATTCTAGTCATTATCAAAATCTGTATGTGCTTCCCAGTGAGTACTCAATAAATATCTTTTCAATAGATATTTTTTGAATTAGATTCTGAAATACTTTATCTCTGTTCCTGTATACAGATATTATTAATACCCAATTGGATATACTGTTGGCATATGCTTCAAAATCCTAATTTGTATTTCAATTGATGTTTATCAACTCGCTCAGCAGTACTCTGTTATTGCTGACAATGCAATATGTGTCCCTCTCCAATATTTGTGTTGTATAAACTGGAAAAATCATTTTTGAATGCTTTATTATTTAGTTTTAAGGTATAAATATCTATTAAGACAAAATTTAAATATTTCACAGGCAAAGTGGATCAATAAATTAAAATAAAACCAGTTTCAAAAAGCCTGAGTTGTTCAGTGTAAACTATTTTCTGTTCTGCTGAGTTCACTATGGAATGGGGAAAATGACAATAAGAGAACTAGTTAAGCCATTTAGGCAGATATGTATAATTTTGAATGCAGTCCTCTGAGGTGGGGAACTCCAAGAAGTAACTCCTGGCCCGCCTCTGACTTAGACAGGCCATTGTTTGAGCCAGGCTCCTTACCTTTTTGTCCTGGGCTCATTCCTACACTGAATTCCACAATTAGTCTAATTACTGGGTTTGCAGAGGACACCCCACCTCATCAGTTGAAGGTTTTCCTTGACTGGTGTCTCTGTTTCAAGGAAAAAATCTCCATCTTTGTGACTACCTTTATCAACAACAATTTCATGTGATGCCTTTTCATACTCTGTAGATGTCTAACAATCCTAAAATGAACTGGTGTAACATTTTCTACCTTAATTATGGACATAATGTGACTTTTAACTTTGACTCTGATAGTTCTGTTTTTGCTGTTTTCCACTTGCATCTGTAATTGCTTAGAGGGATTTGTTTCTAACCATCTGAAGGTTTTTAAGCTACAAATAATTGTTCAAGCTCCTATGACTTCCTCAAGATATTACTTGGGACTTCTAGATCAGAGACCCTGAATAAAAGACTGAGGAGAATATGTTGCCTCAACAATTTAGGGTCACATATTCTATAAATAAGCATATTTAGTTCTATAAGGAATGATTTGTGTCCTATTCCTCATTCTAGTCATTATCAAAATCTGTATGTGCTTCCCAGTGAGTACTCAATAAATATCTTTTCAATAGATATTTTTTGAATTAGATTCTGAAATACTTTATCTCTGTTCCTGTATACAGATATTATTAATACCCAATTGGATATACTGTTGGCATATGCTTCAAAATCCTAATTTGTATTTCAATTGATGTTTATCAACTCGCTCAGCAGTACTCTGTTATTGCTGACAATGCAATATGTGTCCCTCTCCAATATTTGTGTTGTATAAACTGGAAAAATCATTTTTGAATGCTTTATTATTTAGTTTTAAGGTATAAATATCTATTAAGACAAAATTTAAATATTTCACAGGCAAAGTGGATCAATAAATTAAAATAAAACCAGTTTCAAAAAGCCTGAGTTGTTCAGTGTAAACTATTTTCTGTTCTGCTGAGTTCACTATGGAATGGGGGAAAAATGACAATAAGAGAACTAGTTAAGCCATTTAGGCAGATATGTATAATTTTGAATGCAGTCCTCTGAGGTGTCAGTTTATGTACTTTGTTTCTGATATAGAATATGATCTTCTCAAATGAGTTTTAAAAAGTCACCTTCCAATAAATATAAAAATCTTCCATTCACTTTATTTTCAAAGCTATACTGATTATATAATTCATATACCAAACAATAAATCAATTTAAAATGTATAATTTGATGGTTTTTAGATATTCAGAATTTTGCAACCATAATCAAGACCATATATTAGAACATTTGCATAAGCCAATGAGAACTCACAATCTAGGGCTTCCCTGGTGGTCCAGTGGGTAAGACATCGCCTTGCAGTGCAATGGGCACCGGTTCAGTCCCTGGCCTGGGAAGATCCCATGTGCTGCAGAGCGGCTGGACCAATGTGTCCAACTACCAAGCCACACTCTGGAGCTCATGCACCCAGAGCCAGTGCTCTGCAACAAGAGAGGCCACTGAGATGGGAGATTATACAGGCCAAAGAACAAAGATAAATAAATGAAAGATTAATAGAAGTGGCTAAAAAAATAAAAGAAAAGAAAATCTTAGAACTCACAGTCTGTTCACTCCTGCTCCATCTCTAGGTAACCATTACCCTACTTTCTGTCTCTAAGAATTTTCCTATTATTGACATTTCATATCAAAGGAATAATACAAAATGTGGTCTTTTTTGGCTATTGTCTTTCACTAAGTTTTCAAAGTTTATCCATTTTGTAGCTAATAATTTGCTTTTAAAGTCTGAGTAATGTTCCATTTTATGCATTTACAATAATGGTTTATCTGTTATCAGTTGATAGACATTTCTATCATTTCTACTTCTTCAGTGTTATTAATAATACTTCTAGGAACATCTGTATATGAGTGTTTGAGTGCACTAATGTTTTATTACTCTTGGGCATATACCTACCCTGAATCCACTTTTAATATGATTTTAAAATTTGAATTTAATTAAATATTAAAATAAAGTAAAATAATAATTTCTTTAATCATAACCGCCTCTACGCAAACCCTGATATTCTCATGTGTCTTCTTGAAAGGTGATATGTTCTTCCTAATGTGAGGATGAGTATCTTAGAATCGGAGAGTCAGTCCTCTGAGGTGTCAGTTTATGTACTTTGTTTCTGATATAGAATATGATCTTCTCAAATGAGTTTTAAAAAGTCACCTTCCAATAAATATAAAAATCTTCCATTCACTTTATTTTCAAAGCTATACTGATTATATAATTCATATACCAAACAATAAATCAATTTAAAATGTATAATTTGATGGTTTTTAGATATTCAGAATTTTGCAACCATAATCAAGACCATATATTAGAACATTTGCATAAGCCAATGAGAACTCACAATCTAGGGCTTCCCTGGTGGTCCAGTGGGTAAGACATCGCCTTGCAGTGCAATGGGCACCGGTTCAGTCCCTGGCCTGGGAAGATCCCATGTGCTGCAGAGCGGCTGGACCAATGTGTCCAACTACCAAGCCACACTCTGGAGCTCATGCACCCAGAGCCAGTGCTCTGCAACAAGAGAGGCCACTGAGATGGGAGATTATACAGGCCAAAGAACAAAGATAAATAAATGAAAGATTAATAGAAGTGGCTAAAAAAATAAAAGAAAAGAAAATCTTAGAACTCACAGTCTGTTCACTCCTGCTCCATCTCTAGGTAACCATTACCCTACTTTCTGTCTCTAAGAATTTTCCTATTATTGACATTTCATATCAAAGGAATAATACAAAATGTGGTCTTTTTTGGCTATTGTCTTTCACTAAGTTTTCAAAGTTTATCCATTTTGTAGCTAATAATTTGCTTTTAAAGTCTGAGTAATGTTCCATTTTATGCATTTACAATAATGGTTTATCTGTTATCAGTTGATAGACATTTCTATCATTTCTACTTCTTCAGTGTTATTAATAATACTTCTAGGAACATCTGTATATGAGTTTTTGAGTGCACTAATGTTTTATTACTCTTGGGCATATACCTACCCTGAATCCACTTTTAATATGATTTTAAAATTTGAATTTAATTAAATATTAAAATAAAGTAAAATAATAATTTCTTTAATCATAACCGCCTCTACGTACAACCCTGATATTCTCATGTGTCTTCTTGAAAGGTGATATGTTCTTCCTAATGTGAGGATGAGTATCTTAGAATCGGAGAGTCAGTTGCTATGTTAAGCACACAGTAGTCTTAGAAAAAGTATGTTTTGACTAGTTGATCTTTCATCTATTCGCTTGCTGATACATTTGATCATTCACTAAACATATTTATTGAGTACCTAATCTGAAGCAGACATGTGCTCTAGACTTTTGCATCCACAGGTACATCGTAAGCTCAACCAACCTTTGTGAATTAAAAATTTATGCAGATGAGTTTCAGATAAATATAGGTTTAGGATAATTTACATTGTTACTGGTTTAAGCAGTGTTTGACAGATATTTTTCCTCCAATATAAAAGTAATTGTGTCCATGATAAAAGAAGAGAGAGAGCATCTGAAATTAACTTTCAGTGGGAAATCTGTCTTCATTGAAAAATCAAGTTTAAATTCATTTCTTAATAGATATATAGATGGTTGGATGACACCACTCAGTCAATGGACATAAGTTTGAACATACTGGTCGAGATGGTGAAGGACAGGGAAGCCTGGCCTGTTGTAGTCCATGCGGTCACAAAGAGTTGGACACGACTGAGCGACTGAACTGAACTCAACTGAACTGGATTAAAAGAAATATCATGAACTCTTATATGTCTTTCTGAGATTGGTTAGGATAAATACTTTAGACACTGATATTATCATCTAGATCCTAGTTCTTCAGTTAGTGTAATGCATCTCACTGAAGTATTTTGACTGAAAGGATATAATTTATTATTTCGAAAACATCATCTATGCTCTTACTTATTTGTAGAAAAATGATTTCATGCAAATTTTTTTTTCATCTTAAAACATGTTTTTTTTTTTTTTTTTCCAAATAGAAAAGTGGTTCAATTGTATCAATGTTTAAAGTGAATTAAGTTAAAGGAGTTGAAATGCCTTGGGTAGCAATCTCTTTCTCTGGAGTTTTTCTAATGATACTAACCACACAATCCAGGTGGCATGCTAAATTTCACTAGTTTAAAAATATATTAAATATAGGTGAAAAAAAAGTCAAGAGTTTCAAGAATGCTGAAATCAAAAATACACATCTGACGACCATTGATTTTAACCAACTCAGATCTTGAATTTTGGAAGCTTGCAACTTTTAAAGAATACTAAAGTGATTGTGGTAACTTTAAAATATAAAATAGCTATAAAATTCTAATTGAGCATTAATACTGGGGATAATCTTTTCATCTCAGATCAATTCTATGATAAAATTGAATGCAACATAGATGAAAAATAACAATGCATTTCCATTAAATATGTAAAGGTTTCACACTTTCAGTAACTTTTAATTCATGAGCATGATACAGTATTCATTTATTCAAAATATGAATAGAAGAATACCTAAGACATTTAGCCAAATGGAAATAAAGTGGTTGGGCTTTCTTTTTAGTCTATAAATTTATGTGATTCTATAGGACATTTTCATTTGACTAGGGCAATTGCAGGTACTTAAAAATGATTAAATGCCATATTGAATCAAATAAGGCAGCAAAATTATCCACATACAACAAGTTTTCCCGGAGAAGGGGAACAAATCTGTCATAGTGTAAACTGGCATTGTTTTATTTGCTTGCGATTTTTTCCAGAACAAAGTGTTGCAGAGAAGTCAATTCTGACCCAATCTTGGAACTAGTGCTTTGACTTACTTTTCATTGTTTTTGTTACTACAATCATATATAATGGCCTACTTCAGAAGAACCTGCCCCACTGCCTGACTGCTAAGATAAAAGCTTTTGCTCAGCTAATAGAGAAAAAATCTGACCCTACTCCATTGTAGTTGTTATTGTTTTTCAGTCGCTAAACCGTGTCCAAATCTGTGACTTCGTGAACTGCAACACAACAGGACAGGCTTCTCTATTCTTCACTATCTCCCGGAGTTTGCTCATTCTTATGTCCGTTGGGTCATTGATGCCATACAACCATCTCATCCTCTCTCACCCTCTTCTCCCCATGCCTTCAGTCTTTGCCAGCATCAGGGTTTTTTTTTCAATGAGTCAGCGCTTCACGACAGGTGACCAAAGTATTGAAGGCTCAGCTTCAGCATTTCCTTCCAGTAAATATTCGGCATTGATTTCCTTTAGGATTGACCATCTTGATCTCATTGCTGTCCTAGGGATTCTCAAGAGTCTTCCCCAGCACCACAATTAATGGTATACAAATACGGAGTTATGGTTCCTTGAATTATTATGTAAGATCAACATTCAATTATACTGCAAAGTTAAACGGTACTTTCTCAGAGATATCTGAGGTGCTGTCTCCCAGCTTGCAGTCCTCATTTTGTCTCAAATAAAACTTTACTTGCACTCGCATTGTAAATCTTTTTCTAGTCAAAAACTAATGCATGCATACTATTTAAATATAAGTAGGTATTCTAAATAAATATTTAATAATACTAATAAATATTTAATTTCAAAATAAATGTAAATATAGTCACTTAAGGAATTTCTTTATCCCATGAGTTGTAAATTTTTAAATATCTACTTAAAGTTTATTCAAGCATTCATTTTATTTGGTCATTATTCTCAGTTTTAAATAAAATAGTAAATATTTACAGAACTTGAACAATTTGTAGAGCATTTGAAGTTGATTTTGGATATAGCAAAAAGTGTCTTTTGAGGGCCAGGTCTTTACAAACATTTTTGACATTATTTCTTGTACTGTTTTGACAACAAAGATGTGCATATTTTAGTAGCATTTTCATTTTTGAAAAAAAAATTGGTACTTTTAGTTTCCTAGAGATATGGTGGCCCATAATCTGCTCTAGGATTGTAGTTTTTTTTTTAATTTTTGGAAAAAAAATTTTAATTTCATGGTCATTTATGTAAAGAAGTTGGCAACAAATTGAAACCTATGTTAACACTATGAAAGTTGTATTGCTACAGGTAACCTTTTACTTTTTGTTCTGACATGTCCATCATGGAACATTCTATTTTATGTTCTTTGGTTTTAAGACTAGTTTCTCACTGTGCATGTAAGGTATCCATCAAACTCAACAGAAATAAAAGGTTTAAAAACAAACAAACACACAAAGTCACTTTTTGCCTCCAAGCTTTTATGGTGAAAAGTTTTCTGAGCAAACACCTCTGTTGCCCATGACAAAACAGCCACATGTAGGGAAGAGAAAATCCAAGACTGTGTACATGAGTAAATATAGATGTAAAAGAATAAAGAAAACAAAAATGATACCATAAATTACTCTTTGGGGCTTTATAATAAATTATACAAATAAGAGACAAGGAGGGAAATAAAAATCTAATCATGCTTAGAACATGCTAAGTTCTAGAAATTTCTCTAAGAAAGTACCTGAATACATAGTGTGTCTTTCCTATATTTGGGTTCTTTGGGATTTTTGGATCACCAAGGTAAAGGATACATGATTATGAACAGAGCAATAATTTTCAGTGGTCAGCAACCACCTCTCCCATGGCCTCTTATTTCCATATAAAGGCATTTTAGTTGAAATAATCCTATTGGCCTCTATTCCCATGCATCACTCACTTAGAAAGAGGCCAGAGACAAAGGAATGACTTAACTGATTCTTTAGCTTGAAGAAAGAAATTGAGCTCAGTCCCCTTCTCTCTCTAATATGACTGACTGAAGACAAGGTACAGTCGGGTGCAGTCTTTACAGTGTGGCAAACTCAGTAAGGCAAACTTTATTCTGAAGTTCAGCATTTCCTGTTCCTGATTTTATTAGGGTGAAGGGTAGAAAGGAGACTATTAGAAAAACATTTGGTCTGTAAATCCAAAAACACATTGTCTTATTTGCTCACTAAAGTTGTTAATATGTTAACCTCTGTTCGGCTCCTGTATCTTTTAAATGGTATTGAAAATTTTGGGGAAAAGGGGGAAATATTTATTAATATCTCTATAATGCTAGCATTAATTAGGTAGATACTATGTACCACAGATTATGCTTAGTAGTTTATAGGAATGTTCTCATTCATATTTCAAAATACATTTCTTAGTTAAACTAAAATTTTCCTTGTTTTATAGATCAGAAACTTGAGATTCAAAGAGATTAAATAATATACTCAAAGTTGAATAGCTATAAAGTGATGGAGCCAGACCTGACTGCCACCAAAGCCCATACTCATACTTATTATAGTGTAGATGTCAGGACATGTGCACTATCAATATTTTTGGAGGGAGAGAAAGAATAAATTTTTCTTAGTCTATTTAATATTTAAACGCAATAAAATGCATTTTCTTTTTCTCGGTCAAATTATACTAGCCATGTGGCTTTCTAATAAGGAGAGGAGAGACCTTCCCTTAATTCCCTATATCCTTTCATTATAGAACACCTTACCTAGTCTCTTGTCTTCTCCTAACTGACAGAAATGATACTTAGAGTAAACTATAAAGATAGTTTCAAAGAATGAAAGCAATACTTAAAGACAGCAATAGTCACTGTAGGTGAGAGTGATGTGATGGGAAGTATTGAATTGTTGAGTTACTTTCTTATCCTCTATGTATGAAAGGCTATCAAGTATGTAAAGGGCAGCCTGTCCTTTTATTGCAAAAGCAGGAAAAAATAACTGACATTACATGGAATTATTTGTCAAATCACAAACAAGGGCACCAAACTAAAAAATATTTTTTTCATGAAATTCTTAAGCTTCAGTGCCATCCTAATTCTCTGACATAAAATATGCATATAGAAGCAGTACTGTGATCCTTTCTGACAAATGAAATGAACTACATGATAGTCTTCATATCTTTACAAGAAGAAGGCTCTAGTCATTAGCTTGCTGCTATTGTACTAGTCAGACAATTTATTGTCAAGTGCTTGTCAGTAGAAAAAAATTTACATTTTCTAGGCACTCACAATGGCACTGACATTTACTCAGAGTAAATCTAACATAGATTGGCTCAGTACAGCTCAGGATGACAGACATGACATTTACTGCTGCCATACTTTAACCAATATTGTGATGATAAGGTCTTGGATGTCCCATGGAATTGATGAAATATAATATCAAAGTTAATGGATAGTCTATTTACCTCTTTGCTAAGTTCCAAGAAGAAATAAATTAAGGGCCTGTCAGTGTACTGTGGGAGATAAAACTAAGTGAAAAGATATCTTTTCATCCAATTTCCCAAGGCATTTTTACTCATTGGTAAGCTTTTATTTCCTTTCACATCTGTAAATTTTTTAGTATGAAGCAAGCTATTTCTTACTTCCACGTGTTCTTCAAACATTCTTTACTGTTTCACAATTAATAGTGAAAGAAAAAACTAAATACGCTTTCATAAGAATGATATTCTCTCTCACTGTTGCTTTCTCACTCTGTCTCCTTAAAAATACATATTTCTATAATCTGATAAGTACTTTAATAAACATACTTGTATGTAAAATAAATACAAAATTCACAATTTTTTTACAGTCATGCAAAATTACATTGATAATACCATTCATCTATTCTCAAATTATGCACTTAAATTGTTGTGTGAGTTACATGCTAGATTATAATTTAACTATGATCTTTCTCAATGGATAAGAGAGTAAATGAACCTCTGACCTTTCCTTCCTACTTAAATTTCATTAAAATTGAAGAAACTATTTTACAGTTTTTAATAAAGGATCTTTTTCATTTCTCTTACAATTGGGGTCAGAACACATTTCACAATCGTCAACTACCTCTGAAAATTCCCTCTCTCAACGTCAGTGATGATGCATATCTACCTTTGCATGTCATTTTTTACTAAAATAAAACCAATATAAATGCCTTTCTTCCAAAGTCCTTTGAAGCAGTGGGCTTGTGTTCAAGAGGACATAAGCAAACGAAGACATTATCCCAGTAATATTGAATATGTTGACTGAATAAGAGTGACTTTCTGTCCAGATCCATTGAGTATGTTAGCAATAGTTTTTCAAATACTTTCTTTAATATTTAAGGCCACAGACACATGCTGCAGTGTGAAGTCAAGCAGGCCATAGAAAACATTACTATGAAAAAAAGCTAGTAGAGGTGATGGAATTCCAGCTGAACTGTTTAAAATCCTAAAAGATGATGCTATTAAAGTGCTGCATTCAATACAATAGCAAATTTGGAAAACTCAGCAGTGGCCTGAGAAATTAAAAAGTTCAGTTTTCATTTGAATCCAAAAGAAGGCTAATGCCAAAGAATGTTCAAACTACCACATAATTGTGTCCATTTCACGTGCTACCAAAGACATGCTCAAAATACTTCAAGCTAGACTTCAACAGCACATGAACTGAGAACTTCTAGATATACAAACTGTATTTAGAAAAGGCAGATAAACCAGAGATCAAACTGTCAACATCTGCTGGATCATTGAAAAAGCAAGGGACTTCCAGAAAAACATATACTTCTTCACTGACTATGCTAAAGCTTTGGACTATGTAAAGCACAACAAACTGTGGAAAATTCCTTAAGAGATGGAAATTCCAACCACCTAACCTGCCTCCTAAGAAACCTGTATGCAGATCGAGAAGCAACAGTTAGAACCGGACATAGGAAAAATGGACTGGTTCCAAAATGGGAAAAGACTGTCAAGAGACTATCAAAAGACTGTCAAGACTGTCTATTGTCACTCTGTTTACTTAACGTATATGCAGAGTACATCATGCAAAATTCTGGGCTGGAAGAATCACAAACTGGAATAAAGATTGTTGGGAGAAATATCAACAAATTCAGATATGTAGATGACACCACTTTAATGGCAGAAAGTGAAGAGGAACTAGAGAGTCTCTTGATGAAAGGGAAAGAGAAGAATGAAAAAGCATATGTGAAAAAATTAGCTGTGAGAAAAGGGGATCTTGCAGGGGTGCTGTGCGATGGCCTGGAGGATGGGGGGGATATGCATATGACTAATCTGGGATCATATATATCTGTAAACAACAAATCTCTGTAAAAGTAAAAAGTGAAAAAAACAAAAAAAACAAAAAGAAACAAAAAACCCTCAACACTCAAAAAGCAAATCATGGCATCCAGACCCACTTTGTGGCAAATAGAGGAGGAAAAAATGGAAACAGTGACAGACTTTATTTTCATGGACTCCAAAATCAGTGCAGACGATGCCTGCAGCCATGAAATTAAAAGATGCTTTCTCCTCTGAATAAAAGCTACGACAAGCCTAGACAGCATATTAAAAAGCAGAGACATCACTTTGCTGACAAAGGTCCAAGTAGTCAAGGCTATGGTTTTTTCAGTAGTAATGTAGGAATGTTAGAGTTGGATCACAGAAGCAGAGCTTGAAAGAATCGATGCTTTTGAACTGTGGCTCTGGAGAAAACTCTTGAAAGTCCTTTGGACAGCACAGAGATCAAACTGTTAATCCTAAAGAAATCAACCCTGAATATTTATTGGAAGGAATGATGCTGAAGCTTCAATAGTCTGGCCGCCTGAAATGAGCTGACTCATTGGAAAAGATCCAGATGATGGGAAAGGTTGAGGGCAGGAGAAGAATTGGGGGATGGAGGATGAGATGGTTGGATGGTATCATCAGCTCAGTGGACCTGAGTTTGAGCTAACTCTGGGAGATAGTAAAGGACAGGGAAGCCTGGTGTGCTACAGTCCATGGTTTGCAAAGAGTTGAATAAAAGTGAGTGACTGAACAACAGCATATCTACACAAGTCCAGAAACAATTAGTTTTCTCACAGGTAGATGACTGTAGTAGGTGCAGTGAGGAGGGAAGGTATTGTTCTCAATTACTGAAGAGATTCTTTGGCTGAAATTTAAGTCATAGTTTTTATATGTTCATTTCCTTTTCATATTGTAATTGTATCTTTACATCATTAGCTGCAATGTTCTGGAAAAAATTGGGACTCACCCTTATTAACATATTTACCTTAGAATAACTGAAGAGAGACTGTTATGTGTTGTCAGGGTTGCTCCTTAATCTTTCACCGTATATGTAGGATTATGCTACCTTTTTCTGCAATAACCTTATAAAGAGCACAGAAAAATTAACTAAGGGGATTTATGTCAGCTGGTTAGCCTTATCATTCTTTCAGTACATTGCAGCTTTATACTCCCAAACACATGAGTCCAGATTTGTGATTCAGCTTTATCTCTGTGGCTGCCTTGAAAAAGTAATACCTTTTTCTATCATTTCCTTTAGGTATGTTTTCCTAATTCTTAAATTATTTGTTTCAGTTAATAAGGGATTCAAATTATTCATATATGTGATTTGCTAATAATGAAACAAAACTTACCAACAATTGCAAATTAGTATTCTATCACATATAAACAGATGGTGCCTAGAAAGCAAACGCTGGCAAACCGTCTGCACCACAGTGACTCCAGTGACTGAATTGGAAATAGAAATAACCAAAGCCAAAATATCCACACTCCGAACTGGTTGGCTGAAGCCGATAGACTGAAGATAGTAAATATACTTTATCTTACATGCCAAGTCTGATCATCTGATTGTGGTTGCCTGGTGTGCTGTGTAGAAAAGAAATGTGAAAGCATACCAATTCTCACCAGAAAAGAATATCATGACTGAGTTGACAGAACCATGACTCTGTGTATGAAGTGTTAAAAAACCGGCAAAATAGTTGCTATTTCTAAGTCAGGCATAAGTTACAGACAAAGAAGTTGTTTTATATAAATAAAGTCAGAGTCACGACTTCTGATTGTGTGTGTGTGTGTGTGTGTGTGTGTGCACATGTGGGTGTTCTACCACTTGTAAGTTTAGGAAAAAGTTGTAATTTTTATTTTATATTGGTTCCATTTGAGGATTGGAAATAATTTTGCCTTTGAATCTTTATGCGTTATGTACATGTGCATGCACATACATACATTTAGTGGCAATAGGAAATTAATCACAAAAGCTTTTAGAGTATATCCTTAAAACTTATGAAGAAATGAGGCAACTGTCAGGTAGCAGCATGTTTACTAAGTCTAAGGATTTTATTCTTTAACCATGCAACTCCATCTAGTAACTATGATCTTTCTTTTTCCACACCCTACTCTCAGATCATATTTAAAGGAAAACATCCATAGATTGGGAGGAAGTAAGAGAAATAGAGGTACAAGAAGATGAAATGGAATGAATAAAAAAGAGGGACTCTAGGAAGAGGAAGAGTTTAATAATATAGTGAATCTCTGGGAGATATTTTGAAGAACCAGTGAGTCTTTACATGAAACTACCTTCCAGAAAGAAGGAAGAGAGTTTTAATTCCTTTTCGAAGACAAGGGAAAGACATACAAACTTCTAAATAATGGTTGCAAATGCAATGTAAAATTACTTATCACATGCTGCTTTAATTATATATGGCTAAATAATTGATGTTCTTACTGTGTGTCTCAGATAATTATGTAAAACATATTTTTTGCATTTTGCCTTGATTTAAATCTATCCCCTTAAGGTAACTTCATGAAATGTTTGCAACAGCCGAGAAACTGTAAGACGTCACATTTAGTACTACACTAGTGTACTGCTTGATCCAAAATGATTTCCTCATGGTTTCACTTCAGTCAGACTTTTCTTGGGTCATTCTGATTCCACTTTTCTGTCTCTGTAATAGTTGTATAGGGCTCTAGCCTTGCCAGACAGTTTCCTCTGGGACCAAGAATTTGTTTTTCTATGTATCTTAACTATTTCTCTAATGGAATTTTCATGAATGATACATTACATGTATATATATCCACATATATATGTATACGTATAATTTTAATCTCCTTCTCTTGAAGATAAACTATATGAAGTAAAAACCATTTGCCATAGAAAATGAGTCTTTTTCTCCTTAGAGGATGGAAAAAATGGCAGAAGGAAAAAACCAATCTCCTAATTGGTATTATTATGACTCCCACACATTTCATTGTGTGAAATATGATTTCCTCTTAATATTTAGAAAAGATTCTAATGTTGTTTTATCCAGAGAGCTTCTCTAAAGTTCTGAATTTCCAGAAGCAGAGACTATAGACTGTCTAAATTTAGAGAAAATTTTCAGATAAATTTAAGATTCAGTTTATAAAACAAAATAAGATTAGACAAAAAGAGATAAATATTTAAAAGCATAAATAAGGAAACTTAATTGAAATGCTGCTCTATATTGTGACATTCTAAATACTTACGTAAATGTTAGTGATTTGTTTAAATTACTTGCTCAAATGTACGAAAATCTTAAAAATAATTAGTATCTTTGACTTGTATAATGTATTTTCCATATTTCTATATAGGTTAACTTTATGAATCTGCAACACAAAAATAAAACCAAAACAAATGAGCAGAATAACCTCTACAATAGCTTGCTTAGAGGCACTAAGCCTAGAGCAGGAAAGGGTATGTTAGTATTTTCCTTTGTAATTTAATTTTGATAGTGATTTATTTCTTGTGAACTATCAGCACCACCACCCACTTATTTGCTTTAGGTCATATTATCTGATTGTGCTCTTTGTTTTAATATTTAGCATACTGTATTTACAAGATTGGTTACAAATTACGTAATGGAACACTTATAGTGACATAAATTTCATTACATATTTCCCCAAACGCAAAGGCAAGAACTCTAGCCGGAGGCTTGCAAAATCATAATAACATATGTCTTTTGTTGCTGCATTTTGCAAGATCATAGGCTATTTTACTCCAAAAATAAATAGCAGTATTGAAATTCTGCTAAAAGCTTGTAGAAAAAAATGAAGAGAGCATTTCAGGGGTCTCATGAATTCAGAAGCTCTATATTATCTATGACTTAATTTTCATAGAATTATTATAAAATATGTATTTCACAATTATGAAAATACCATAGTAACTTTATTCTTAAAAATTAAAACGTAGACACTTTGTTAAAACTGTCAAATTAATGTATTATATTGTGTTTTGATGTAGGTATATTATCAAGTTATCATGTTTATCATTAATACATATTCCCACTTTGATAATTGTTGAATAAATCTAATAACTATTACTCACGCGTTCTCATACAAAATTATCGTTGAACTAAAATTGGTGCAACTAATTTCTGACAAGTCAGAGGTAAATATTCTATTAACGACTGTCATACCAGGATAACTCTTGAAAAGTTGTCCCAATTTTGGGGCAGCATGTACTTTTTGAGTTCATATAACTTTTTTTCATATCAAATAAATAATGCTGAAGAAGCTATACATAATTTTTTTTTCAGGCAAGGACATGAAAGGGGTTCAGAATGAAAGGGGTTCATAGGCAGAATCGGCGAGGAGGTTAGTGGGTTCCAAGGACAAGGAGGAGGAGGTGAGGGACAAAAAGAAGGGCAGGTATTTTTCTAACCTGAAATATTTGCTATGATAAGATCAGCCCAAAACTAAGTTTATTATCTTATGTTGACACTGTGGGCCTAGAAAGGCCTTTACACCAGAATGTCTCACCTAGCCTGGAGATTATCCCCTGGCTAATCTCATGTTGTGAGTATAGGACTGGAATGCCTTTATGACCTTAAGCTATTGTTTTGATAACCGACTGGAAAATACAAATTGTCATGTCTACACTGGCAAAGGGGGGATACTCTTCTACCCTCCTTCTGGTGTCTATGCTGGAAGCTTTTCCCTATCCTTTTTTGCTTTAATAAACTTTTCACTGCACGAAGTTCTAAGTGACCATCACTGAGTCTTTTGATCTCAATGTGAATTCTTCTCCATTGGAGATTAAGAATCTGACACCATTCATGGTAATCTACTGTCATCTATCACCTATCAGACACATTCACCATCTTACTTGATATAAAATTTTCTAGTCAATTTATGTTATATAAGGACTTAGGCCAGCCATGCTCCACCTCCCAGGATTGTTGCTGTCAGTGTCCCTGATCCTGGGGCAGGCCACTGTTGACCCATGCTTCTGCTGGAGACTCCTGAACACTCATAGGCAGGTCTGGCCCTGGCTCTTGTGGCGAGACTGCCTTTTTATTCAAGGCCCTGGTCGTATTTATAGAAAACACGAAGGACTCCACACACACACACACACACACACACACACACACACTCAAAGACTTTTAGAACTGATAAATGAATTTAAGAAAGTCATAGGATATAATATCAACATGCAAAAATCAGTTGAATTTCTATATATTCAAAATAAACCATCCAAGTTTTCTTTTTAAAATTCATTTATAATTGTATCAAAACAAGCCACTTAGGCATACATTTTACCAAGAAGATAAAAGATATATATACTGAATACCATAAAATGTTGATGAATAGAAGAAGACATAAATAAATGGAACAAGAGTCAATGTGCTCAACATCACTAAACATCGGGGAAATACAACTCAAAACCATAATGATATATCACTTCACACTTGTCATAATGACAATTATCAAAAATTAACAGATAATAAGTGCTGAAGAGGATGTGAAGATAAAAGAACCCTGGAGCACTGTTGGTATGAATGTAAATTGGTACAGCTATAATGTAATGCAATTATTATGAAAATTCTTCAAAACATTAAATATAGAAGCACCATATAATCCAGCAATCTCACTTCTAGGATTATACCCCAAGGAAATGAAATAAATATCCTTGGCTAAATTGCTTGTGGAATAAACTCTTTTCTACCTGCCTTACTGAAGTGGAAAATACAAATTGTCATGTCTACACTGGCAAAGGGGATACTCTTCACCCTCCTTCTGGTGTCTATGCTGGAAGCTTTTCCTATCCTTTTTGCTTTAATAAACTTTTCACTGCACGAAGTTCTAAGTGACCATCACTGAGTCTTTTGATCTCAATGTGAATTCTTCTCCATTGGAGATTAAGAATCTGACACCATTCATGGTAATCTACTGTCATCTATCACCTATCAGACACATTCACCATCTTACTTGATATAAAATTTTCTAGTCAATTTATGTTATATAAGGACTTAGGCCAGCCATGCTCCACCTCCCAGGATTGTTGCTGTCAGTGTCCCTGATCCTGGGGCAGGCCACTGTTGACCCATGCTTCTGCTGGAGACTCCTGAACACTCATAGGCAGGTCTGGCCCTGGCTCTTGTGGCGAGACTGCCTTTTTATTCAAGGCCCTGGTCGTATTTATAGAAAACACGAAGGACTCCACACACACACACACACACACACACACACACACACTCAAAGACTTTTAGAACTGATAAATGAATTTAAGAAAGTCATAGGATATAATATCAACATGCAAAAATCAGTTGAATTTCTATATATTCAAAATAAACCATCCAAGTTTTCTTTTTAAAATTCATTTATAATTGTATCAAAACAAGCCACTTAGGCATACATTTTACCAAGAAGATAAAAGATATATATACTGAATACCATAAAATGTTGATGAATAGAAGAAGACATAAATAAATGGAACAAGAGTCAATGTGCTCAACATCACTAAACATCGGGGAAATACAACTCAAAACCATAATGATATATCACTTCACACTTGTCATAATGACAATTATCAAAAATTAACAGATAATAAGTGCTGAAGAGGATGTGAAGATAAAAGAACCCTGGAGCACTGTTGGTATGAATGTAAATTGGTACAGCTATAATGTAATGCAATTATTATGAAAATTCTTCAAAACATTAAATATAGAAGCACCATATAATCCAGCAATCTCACTTCTAGGATTATACCCCAAGGAAATGAAATAAATATCTCAAAGACATGTCTGGACAACTATGTTCATTGTTGTATTATTCATAATAACCAAGATATTGAAACAACAAAATTGTCCGTCATCAGATGAATGGATAAGTAAAATGTTGTATATATACACTATGGAATAATATTCAGCCTTTTTTTTTTTTAAAAAAGGAAAACCTGCCATAAAAAGAAATGTATTTGAATCAGTCCTAATGTGGTGAATGAATCTAGAACTTATTATACAAAGTGAAGTAAGTCAAAAATAGAAGGACAAATATAATATACTAGCACATATATTTGGAATCTAGAAAGATGGTATTAATAAATGCAAATGCAGAGCAGCAGTGGAGAAACAGACATAGATAATAGACTTACGGTCATTGGGGGAAGGGAGTAGTGGATGAGAAGTTTGGAAAAAGTAACGTGGAAACCTACACTACCATATGTAAAAGAGACAACCATTGTGAATGTGCTGTAAGACTAAGGGAACTTATATGGGAACTATGCAACAACCTGGAGGGGTGGAGTGGGAAGGCACTGGGAGGAGGGTTCAGGTGCGAGGGGTCAAAGGTATACCTATGACTGATTTGGGTTTATGTATAGCTGTAAGAAACAAAATTTTGTAAAAGTAAAATAAAAATAAAAAGTAAAATAAAAATAAAAAGTCAAATAAAAATAAAAAGTCAAATAAAAATAATAAATAAATATCCATATGTAGATATGCAACAAGCAGCAAAGATTTGCTGTACAGCGCAAGGAACTACAGTTAATATCTTGAAATAACCTATAATGGAAAATAAACTCAAAACCATAATGATATATCACTTCACACTTGTCATAATGACAATTATCAAAAATTAACAGATAATAAGTGCTGAAGAGGATGTGAAGATAAAAGAACCCTGGAGCACTGTTGGTATGAATGTAAATTGGTACAGCTATAATGTAATGCAATTATTATGAAAATTCTTCAAAACATTAAATATAGAAGCACCATATAATCCAGCAATCTCACTTCTAGGATTATACCCCAAGGAAATGAAATAAATATCTCAAAGACATGTCTGGACAACTATGTTCATTGTTGTATTATTCATAATAACCAAGATATTGAAACAACAAAATTGTCCGTCATCAGATGAATGGATAAGTAAAATGTTGTATATATACACTATGGAATAATATTCAGCCTTTTTTTTTTTTAAAAAAGGAAAACCTGCCATAAAAAGAAATGTATTTGAATCAGTCCTAATGTGGTGAATGAATCTAGAACTTATTATACAAAGTGAAGTAAGTCAAAAATAGAAGGACAAATATAATATACTAGCACATATATTTGGAATCTAGAAAGATGGTATTAATAAATGCAAATGCAGAGCAGCAGTGGAGAAACAGACATAGATAATAGACTTACGGTCATTGGGGGAAGGGAGTAGTGGATGAGAAGTTTGGAAAAAGTAACGTGGAAACCTACACTACCATATGTAAAAGAGACAACCATTGTGAATGTGCTGTAAGACTAAGGGAACTTATATGGGAACTATGCAACAACCTGGAGGGGTGGAGTGGGAAGGCACTGGGAGGAGGGTTCAGGTGCGAGGGGTCAAAGGTATACCTATGACTGATTTGGGTTTATGTATAGCTGTAAGAAACAAAATTTTGTAAAAGTAAAATAAAAATAAAAAGTCAAATAAAAATAAAAAGTCAAATAAAAATAAAAAGTCAAATAAAAATAATAAATAAATATCCATATGTAGATATGCAACAAGCAGCAAAGATTTGCTGTACAGCGCAAGGAACTACAGTTAATATCTTGAAATAACCTATAATGGAAAATAACCTGAAAGATAATATATGTGTATAGGTACAACTGAATCACCTTGCTGTACACCTGAAACAGTGTAAGTCAGCTATACTTTGATAAAAAATATATATTAAACAAAATGAAAGCCTGTCATTTGCAACATGGTTGAATCTGGATGGTATTATGCTAAGTGAAATAAGGCTGTGAACACTACTATATGTAAAACAGATCACCAATGAGGACACCCTGTATAGCACAGAGAACTCTACTCAATATTCTGTAATAACCTAAATGGAAAAAACAATTTGAAAAAGAATAGATGCATGAATATAATTGAATCACTTTACTGTAAATCTGAAACTAACACAACACTGAAAATTGTTAATCAACTATGTTCCAATATAAAATAAAAATTTTAAAAAAGAATTGGGAAAAACTGAAATAAAAGACTGTGGAAAAATCGGAAAGAGATGGAAATATCAGACCACCTCATCTGCCTCCTGAAAAACCTGTATACAGTTCAAGAAACAACAGCTAGAACTATACATGGCAAAAAGGGACTGTTTCAGGGTTGTATATTTTCACCCCATTTATTTAACTTATATGCAGAGCATCATGCAAAATACCAGCCTGGATGAAACACAAACTAGAATCAAGATTGCTAGGAGTAATATCAGCAGCCTCAAATATACACATGAAACCAGTCTAACTGCAGAAAGCAAATAGAAAGCAAAGAGCTTTTCGATGAAGGTGAAAGAGGAGAGTGGAAAGGCTGGCTTAAGACTTTCTGGGTATTTTGTGTCCCTGTATGAATTGTGAAATATTTTTGTTCTAGTTCTGTGAAAAATGAAAAAAGAATGCAGCTGGAGGAATCAACCTTTCTGACATCAGACTATACTACAAAAATACTAGCATCAAGACAGCATGGTACTGGCACAAAAACAGAAATATAGAACAATGGAACAAGATAGAGAACCTAGAGATAAACCCATACACCTATGGGTATCTTATCTTTGACAAAGGAGGCAAGAATATACAATGGGGCAAAGGTAGCCTCTTCAATAAGTTGTGCTGGGAAAACTGGATAGCTATGTATAAAAGAATGAAATTAGAACACTTCCTAATACTATACATGTAGATAAACTCAAAATGAATTAAAGACCTAAATGTAAGACCAGAAACTATAAAACTCTTAGAGGAAAACATAGGAAGAACAATCAATGACATAAATCAAAGCTAGATCCTTTATGACCCATCTCCTAGAGCAATGGAAATAAAAACAAAAATAAATAAGTGGGACCTAATTCAACTTAAAAGGTTTTGCAGAGCAAAGTCAACTATAAACAAGGTGAAAAGACAGCTCTCAGAATGAGAGAAAATAATAGCAAATGAAAAAACTGACAAAAGAATAATTTCCAAAATATACAAGCAGCTCATACAACTCAATACCAGAAAAACAAACAACCCATTAAAAGGTGGGAAAAAGGCTTAAACAGACATTTCCCCAAAGAAGATGTACAGACAGCTAACAAACACATGAAGAGATTCTCAATTTTGCTCATTATTAGAGAAATGCAAGTCAAAGTACAATGAGATATCACCTCACACTAGTCAGAATGGCCACCAAATCAAAAAAAACTATACATGGCAAAAAGGGACTGTTTCAGGGTTGTATATTTTCACCCCATTTATTTAACTTATATGCAGAGCATCATGCAAAATACCAGCCTGGATGAAACACAAACTAGAATCAAGATTGCTAGGAGTAATATCAGCAGCCTCAAATATACACATGAAACCAGTCTAACTGCAGAAAGCAAATAGAAAGCAAAGAGCTTTTCGATGAAGGTGAAAGAGGAGAGTGGAAAGGCTGGCTTAAGACTTTCTGGGTATTTTGTGTCCCTGTATGAATTGTGAAATATTTTTGTTCTAGTTCTGTGAAAAATGAAAAAAGAATGCAGCTGGAGGAATCAACCTTTCTGACATCAGACTATACTACAAAAATACTAGCATCAAGACAGCATGGTACTGGCACAAAAACAGAAATATAGAACAATGGAACAAGATAGAGAACCTAGAGATAAACCCATACACCTATGGGTATCTTATCTTTGACAAAGGAGGCAAGAATATACAATGGGGCAAAGGTAGCCTCTTCAATAAGTTGTGCTGGGAAAACTGGATAGCTATGTATAAAAGAATGAAATTAGAACACTTCCTAATACTATACATGTAGATAAACTCAAAATGAATTAAAGACCTAAATGTAAGACCAGAAACTATAAAACTCTTAGAGGAAAACATAGGAAGAACAATCAATGACATAAATCAAAGCTAGATCCTTTATGACCCATCTCCTAGAGCAATGGAAATAAAAACAAAAATAAATAAGTGGGACCTAATTCAACTTAAAAGGTTTTGCAGAGCAAAGTCAACTATAAACAAGGTGAAAAGACAGCTCTCAGAATGAGAGAAAATAATAGCAAATGAAAAAACTGACAAAAGAATAATTTCCAAAATATACAAGCAGCTCATACAACTCAATACCAGAAAAACAAACAACCCATTAAAAGGTGGGAAAAAGGCTTAAACAGACATTTCCCCAAAGAAGATGTACAGACAGCTAACAAACACATGAAGAGATTCTCAATTTTGCTCATTATTAGAGAAATGCAAGTCAAAGTACAATGAGATATCACCTCACACTAGTCAGAATGGCCACCATCAGAAAGTCTACAGATAATAAATGATGAAGAGGGTATGGAGAAAAGGGAACCCTCTTTCACTATTGGTGGGAATATACATTGATATAGCCACTATGGAAGACAGCATGGAGAATCCTTAGAAAACTAGGAATAAAACCACCATATGACCTGGCAATCCCACTACCAAAACTGAAAAAGGCATGTGTACCCCAATGTCCATAGCAGCACTATTTGCAATTTACAAACCAATATTCAACACTATTTACAAACCAAAATTGAAAAAGACGTATGTACCCCAATGTTCATTGCAGCACTATTTACAATAGGTAGAACATGGAGACAACCTAGATGTCCATCAGCAGAAGAATAGGTAAACAAACTGTGGTGCATATACACAATGTAATATTACTCAGCCATAAAAGGAACACATTTGAGTCACTTCTAATGAGGTGTTTGAACCTAGAGCCTATTGTATGAGTGAAGTTAGTCGGAAAGAGAAAGATAAATATTGTATACTAATGCATATATCTGAAATCTAGAAAAATGGTGCTGCTGAATTTATTTGCAGGACAGCAATGGAGAAAAAACAGAGAACAGATTTATTAACACAGTTGTAGGGGAAAAAGAAGGTGAAGATGGATGGAGAGAGTAACATGGAAACATCATCATATCTAGAATAGATATCTAATAGAAATTGGCTGCATAATTCAAGGAACCCAATAAGGGGCTCTGTAACAACATAGAGGTGTGGGGTGGGGAGGGAGACATAAGAGAGATTTAAGGGGGAAGGTACATATGTAGTCCTATGGCTGATTCATGTTATTTGACAGATAACAACAAAATTCTGTAAAAGCAATTATCCTTCAAAAAATGGCTTAAAACTCAACATTCCAAAACACTAAGATTATGGCATCCAATCCCACATCACGTCATGGTAAATAGATGGGGAAAAAATGGAAAAAGTGACAGACTTTATTTTCTTGGACTCCAAAATCACTAAGGACAGTGCTTGTAGCCATGAATTAAAAGATGCTTGCTCCTTGGAAGAAAAGCTATGACAAACATAGACAGCCTATTAAAAAGTGGACACATCACTTTGCCAAGAAAGGTTCTTATAGTCACAGCTATGGCTTTTCCTTTAGTGATGTAAGAATGTGAGAGTTGGACCATAAAGAAGGCTTAGTGCTGAAGAACTGATGCTTTTGAACTGTGGTGCAAGCTGACTCACTGGAAAAGACCCTGATGCTGGGCAAGATTGAGGGCAGGAGGAGAAAGGGATGCCAGAGAATGAGATAGATTGTATCATTGACTCAATGACATGAGTCTGAACTACCCTGGGAGATGGTGAAGGAGGGAAGCCTGGTGTGCTGCAGTCCATGGGGTCACAGTGTCAGACACTACTTAGCCACTGAACTGAACTGAAAGAGATAAGCCAGACATTATTTCATTTCCCCCTCTTGCTAACACAGCTTCCATGGAAAAGTTGAACTTTGTTCCTCTGTAGGTATGTTTGTTTCCTCTGCGATCTTTACATTTTTTAATTTTATTTTCTGTAATTTGAAAACAATAAGTGATGTTGTAGTTTTATTTTTTCCCACATTGTGTTTGGTGTTTTCTGATTTCCTGAATCTTCTGAATTTGTTTGGTGTCCGCATTAATTTGGGAAACTCTCAATCACTATTTTTCAAATATTTCTTCTGTTATTTTTTTTCTGTTCTTCTTCCAGTATTCTCATTGTGTATTCGTTATACCATTGTCCATCAGTAAATGGATATTGTTTTGGTTTTTTCAGTCTTTGTTTTCTTGGTTTTAGGTTTTCAAAGTTTCTATTCATACATACCCTAGCCCAAAAATTGTTTGCTAAGCTGTGTCCAGTCTACTAATAAGCTCATTAAATGCATTCTTCATTTCTGTTACACTGGTTTTGATCTCTAGGAATTTTTTGCAGGGTTTTCTTATTTTTAGAATTTCTACCTCCCTGCTTACATTGCCTGCCTGTTTTTGTATGCTATCTAGTTTAATCATTAGCACTCTTAGCATGTTAATCATAGCTGTTTAGTTCCCAGTGTGATAATTCCAACATCCCTATCACGTTTCTTTTGATATTTGTCTCTTCAAATTGTGGTGGTGTTGTTGTTTTTCTTTTGTTTTGTAATTTTTTTCTTGATAGCTGATCAAGAAGTTTTTTTTTTTTTTTTTATTCCCCCTCTTAGGTTGTAGTCTAGTTTTCTCAGTTTCTTGTTTTTGCTTAAATTATTTATTTAATTGGAAAATAATTACTTTTCAATATTGTGATGGTTTTTGCCATACATCAACATGAATCAACTATGGGGATATATACCCCCTCCCTCTTTAGGCTGTACACCGTAAGTAGAATGCATAGAGCATTTCCCTTCTTAACACAGAAGGCTAAAGCTTGCTGTTGAGTGTTTCTTTTCCCCTGGTCCGTTAGACTCTGATAATATGCTAGCTGATTAAGCTCTCTTTACCCTGTGAGGTTAGCCTTTTAAGAAGAGAGTACTCTGAAATATTTCAAAATGAATTTTTCCTCTTCACCATCCCAGAATCCCAAGGAGATTTTTCTGCTATTTGCTATGGGAACCTGTTTGAGTTCCTGGAGGTAATACTCACAATATTGTGTGAATTTCCCTATAAATGAGTCCTCTTGGAACTTTTTTAAAATTTAGATTTATTCGTTTTACATTGTCGCATTAGTTTCAGGTGTACAGCGAAGTTGTTATACAGTTTCCTTGTTTTCAGGTATACATAATTCCCAAACAGTCATAGGTATATTCCTGACCCCTCTTCCCTTAGCCCTCCCTCCCTTTCTCCCTTTTCCCCCTTCCCACCCCCCAGATTGATGCTTAGTCACCATGTAGGTTCCTTTAGTCTTACAGCTTAATCACAGTGGTGATAGTGTAGGCTTCCTTGTTGCTCTTTCCTTACCTCTCGTCCGATCTTCCATCCCACCGCCCTTGGAATTTTTAACTCTCATAATTGTTCACACAATCTCCAGCAATCATCAGTCACAATGTAGGATTTACCATTGGGGCAGTGGTTCCCTTGGAGGTTTCCTCTCATGAGTCTCTGCTTTGATAAACTGGAATTCTACATTTACCTTTCAATGTCCTCCATTTGGGAGTTTTTATCTGTTTAATCATAAAAGCACTCTTAGCATGTTAATCATAGCTGTTTAGTTCCCAGTGTGATAATTCCAACATCCCTATCACGTTTCTTTTGATATTTGTCTCTTCAAATTGTGGTGGTGTTGTTGTTTTTCTTTTGTTTTGTAATTTTTTTCTTGATAGCTGATCAAGAAGTTTTTTTTTTTTATTCCCCCTCTTAGGTTGTAGTCTAGTTTTCTCAGTTTCTTGTTTTTGCTTAAATTATTTATTTAATTGGAAAATAATTACTTTTCAATATTGTGATGGTTTTTGCCATACATCAACATGAATCAACTATGGGGATATATACCCCCTCCCTCTTTAGGCTGTACACCGTAAGTAGAATGCATAGAGCATTTCCCTTCTTAACACAGAAGGCTAAAGCTTGCTGTTGAGTGTTTCTTTTCCCCTGGTCCGTTAGACTCTGATAATATGCTAGCTGATTAAGCTCTCTTTACCCTGTGAGGTTAGCCTTTTAAGAAGAGAGTACTCTGAAATATTTCAAAATGAATTTTTCCTCTTCACCATCCCAGAATCCCAAGGAGATTTTTCTGCTATTTGCTATGGGAACCTGTTTGAGTTCCTGGAGGTAATACTCACAATATTGTGTGAATTTCCCTATAAATGAGTCCTCTTGGAACTTTTTTAAAATTTAGATTTATTCGTTTTACATTGTCGCATTAGTTTCAGGTGTACAGCGAAGTTGTTATACAGTTTCCTTGTTTTCAGGTATACATAATTCCCAAACAGTCATAGGTATATTCCTGACCCCTCTTCCCTTAGCCCTCCCTCCCTTTCTCCCTTTTCCCCCTTCCCACCCCCCAGATTGATGCTTAGTCACCATGTAGGTTCCTTTAGTCTTACAGCTTAATCACAGTGGTGATAGTGTAGGCTTCCTTGTTGCTCTTTCCTTACCTCTCGTCCGATCTTCCATCCCACCGCCCTTGGAATTTTTAACTCTCATAATTGTTCACACAATCTCCAGCAATCATCAGTCACAATGTAGGATTTACCATTGGGGCAGTGGTTCCCTTGGAGGTTTCCTCTCATGAGTCTCTGCTTTGATAAACTGGAATTCCCTACATTTACCTTTCAATGTCCTCCATTTGGAGGGCAGCTGTTTTCCTGTATGCTCCCTTGTCTTGACAGAGCGATGACTTCCAAGCTCCTTGCATGTGGAATCAAAACCAGGAAGTCTTATGCATATAGAAATATTAAAATGTAACTCAAGATGTGCATTAAATTATGAAAGAATACAAAGTATTTCATACTACCACGAACAAATTTCATGGATGATACAAAACAAAGACAGCCATAATGATATGTCTTCTAGTGATAAATAGAAGCTCAATAATACTTACTTTAAGAGGAGACCAGAATCCATTCATTATACATAAATGATCTAAGTCCATGTTGAATCTAAATATGAGCAAGGTAAGGAGAAGTGTAAAGGAAAACTGCCCTAGGTTTTTGGAGAGGAACTATGGTGGTGTGGACTCAGGCATCATGCTTCAATGCTAAACATGCACAGCATGTCTGAATCATTGTTTTCTCAGATACAAATACACGGACAGTTGTCAAAGAGGAAAGATTGGTTAAAATAAGATTCTGAGCAAAAATTTCTATTGCATGTAAGGAGTATTGGAAGGCAGAGAGTACAATTAAGGCATCAAAGAAACTTTTATCTTGTTCTTTGTCAGTAAGACATGGACATGTAGTCTTGCTCTCTGAAAGAAGAGCAAGGCTTTTATGGTAAAAATATCAATGGGCACCAAAGAAGAACTTGGGAGTAGTCTGAAATTTGGTCCCAACTTTGAAAACAAAGCAATTAGAAACAGGCAGTATTCCTGCAGTATCTTATTTTTTGTGAAGTAAAATTTATTGGAACATAGTTGATTTACAATGTTGTGTTAGTTTCAGGTGTACAGCAAAGTGATTCAGTTATACACACACACACACACACACACACACATATACACACATACACATATCCACTGCCTTTTAGATTCTTTTCTCACATAGGACATTGCAGAGTATTGAGTAGGTTTCCCTGTGCTAGACAGAAGACAATTTTAGCTGACTTTCATGTTTATAATAATCTGTATATTTCAATTTTAATGTCCCCACTTATCACACACCACCCCCTTATCCCAGGAAACCATGTTTGTTTTCTACATCTGTAACTCTATTTCTGTTTTGTTAAGATAAAACAAAACTTATTAAGAAGCTAGCTTGTACCAATTTTTTAAAAGATTCCACACATAAGCAATTTCATATGATAACTGTCTTTTTCTGTCTGACTTATTCCACTCAGTATGACAATCTCTGGGTCCATCCATGTTGCTGCAAATGGCATTATCTCATTCTTTTCTTTGGCTGAATAATATTCCACTGTATATATGTGCCACATCTTCTTGATCCATTTCTCTGGTTTTGGATATTTAGTTTGTTCCATGCTCTGGCTGTTGTAAATAATGCTGTGATGAACATTGGGGTGCATGTATCTTTTTGAATTATGGTTTTCTTTGGGTATATATCTATGGATGGGATAGTTAGACTGTATGGTAGCTCTATTTAATTCTTTTAAGGAGTCTCTCTACTGTTATCCATAGTTGTTGTGGTTGAGTCGCTAAGTCATGTTTGACTATTTGTGACCCCATGGACTTTAACCGAGCAAGCTCCTCTGTCCATTGAACTTACCAAGCAAGAATACTGGAATGGAAAGATTCCAGAGGATCCTTCTGACCCAGGGATCGAATCCACATGTCTTGCATTGGCAGGTGGATTCTTTACCACTGAGTCATACAAAAGCATTCTTGACAATTTACATTCCCACCAACAGTGTTAGGGGGCTCCCTTTTTGCCATACCCTCTCCAGCACATATTGTTTGTAGACTTTGTTTTCTCAAATATGTTTATTTATTTGTGGATGTCCTGGATTTTCATTGCTGTGCATGCTTTTCTCTTGCTGGAAGCGAGGGTTACTCTCTATGCGCAGAGTGCTGGCTTCTCATTGCAGTGGCTTCACTTATTGCAGAGCATGGGCTCTAGGGTGCCTAGGCATCAGTAGTTGGGGCTCCTGCACTTTAGAGTACAGGCTCAGCAGTTGTGGCTCACAGGCTTAGTTGCTCCACGACATGTGGGATCTTCCTGAATCAGAAATCAAATCTTTGTCTCCTGCATTGGCAGGCAGATTCTTTACCACTGACCTACCAGGGAAGTCCTGTTTGTAGATTTATTGATGATGACCATTCTGATTGGTGTGAGATGATACCTTTTTATAGTTTTGATTGGCAGTTTATTAAGCCACCATTAAAATTTTTTTCATTGTTTGCTATGCAGGTGGCACAGTGGCAAAAAAAATATGCCTCCTGATGCAGAAGATGCAAGAGATGCTGGTTCAGTCCCTGAATTAGGACGATCCCCTTGGAGGAGGGCATGGTAACCCACTCCAATATTCTTTCCTGGAGAATTCCATGGACAGAGGAGCCTGATGGGCTGCAGTCTATGGGGTCAAACAGAGTTGGACACGATTTAAATGACTAAGCAGCAGTAGCAGCCTTTTGTGTTTGTTATTATTTGTTGGATTGGGACTTGGCTTATTTAATTTCACAATGATAGGAGCAGGGCATTTGCATTTATATAGAGAATTTATTCCATAGATAACCAAAGGAAGAGACTATACAAAATAAGTGTGTATTGGCAGAATTGAAATATCTGTGGAAATTGCTCAATGTAGAAGCAGAAATTAGTGTAGGCATTAAAAATTTCCTGCCAAAATAAATTTCTCTAAAAGAACTATACACCCTAAAGAGACTAGGAGGTCACCTCTTCCTGCGAATGACCCCTAGACTGCTACACACCAGAGTTAGTCCTAATGGCCCACACGTCTGTTTACTGATTACTTGTAACTCACAGAATGTTTCACACTTATTTTAAATATAATAGTGAGAATTTTTCTTTGTTTCTATAAGAAACAAATCACAGCTTTTTTGGGGGAGAGTTACAAGTTTTTCTTCTTTAAAACAAATTATGTACGTATCATAAGATAATCAAGCCTAGATCTACATAGTATATATGTGAAAAAATACCAGATTAAAAAACAAAATCTAGTATCCTAACCTTTAAACTACTAATTTTGATAGAGTGTAGATTTGACATCTATTTAGCAGAAAGAAACTTTTAAAATGTTGAAAAATATATTACTTTTGAAATTAAATGCAACTGATTTAGTTATGTATATTATATACACATATATTACTATATATAGTTTTATATGGCTTTCTCAGTGGCTCAGTGCTAAAGAATCTGCCTGCAATGCAGGAGACCCAGATTTGATCCCTGGGTCAGGAAGATCTCCTGGAAGAGGGCACAGCAACTCACTCTAGTATTCTTGTATGGAGAATCCCACGGACAGAGGAGCCTGGAGGGCTACAGTCCTTAGGGTTGCACAGAGTTGGACATGACTGAAGTGACTTAGCACACACATACATACTTATATAATATACACATATACAACTTACATGTATGATTAGAGAATCAACTGGCAATCTTAAAGGAAAACTCATTGTTTTCACATTGTAAATTACTAGATATTTCATCTTATTTGAGAGTTAATTTAGTTTGCTTAACTTGAAATAAATAATCAAAACTAAAGAATTTAACTTCAAGACTTTCAAAACAGTTCTTAGATGTCTTTTTAAAAATGCAGATGTACTATCTCCTTTATCTAAATGTCAATTACTATACTTGCAGTTCAGATACTATATGCAAAATTCTTTTATATCTTCTGAAGGCTTAATTACTTCTGAGTTTCTTTTATAGATTTTGTTTAAGGGTGTTACATAAGGTTACTGCCCATCAGGATTTAAGATAATCAAATTATACATGAGACATTGTGGGGAGTGAAGTAATTGTTAGAAATGAAAATACAATTAAAATAAGTTTGGAAGCTTCTGGAAAGTCTGAATATTGCTTCAAATAGTTACTTAAAATATTTTTGTCTAACACCAACACAACTAAAATAAGTATTTTACCTGTATAAAACTTTATTTCTATTCAAATAAAATAGATATTCCTTTCCTGGAAAAAATATTTCTATGGCATATATTTCAAAGAGCCTCAACATTTGCCAGATAAATAGAAGAAGCAGTGATGAATTGCATACAAGAGAATTGAAAGCAAATTTGCTCTGAATATTTCCTGATATGCTATGTCAAATTTTGACAGATGTGAAAGTTGGTTAATGTAGTGAAGGAAACTTTTAGAAGAGGCTTCAGTTAATATTCCTGTGTGAAATGAAAATCTTGTTGCTGTCTGATACCCAATTTTCTACTTGGGTATTTTCAGCATGTTAGTATTTGTGAAAGCTTATAAAAAAAATCAAAAACATTTTTTGCATGTGTTTTTAATTGACATCATTACTTTAGAGTCATATTGTGCAAATAATGTCAAAAATGTCAAAATCAAACTAGAAAATTTTGCACAAAATTGGAAAATGTTGAATATATTTCATCCAGCATGTCTTGGAACCTAGATTAATTTGAATATGGACTGTTTTCTCTTGTTTCATTTGGACTGGTTCTGAGGACAAAAGAATGCATAGTAATTATTGTGGGAGTGCTCAGCTTGAATAATGGCTGCAAAAGAAATATAGCCCATGTCAGAGCAGAAATGGACTCTCACAAGTGACCACTATCTAAAGAATATTATCATGGATGCATTTTTAAAAATGATACAATGGGCAATTTTATCTGCTATTGACATAAAAGGAACATATTAGTCACAATCTTTTCCAGAACTAAAATATATAATAGCAGTGTGACTTTAATAGAGAAGACCTATAATGGATATTTCCATTAAGATGGCATGGAAAAGGATATATTTTTTTTACCCTGATTAGTGCTAGTGCTAGTGCTGAACTAAAATGGAGAACTGGCCATCTGGGCAGAGGCATGTGTATGGACATATGGGAATTCGCACAAAATATGAAGATTTTTATAACACACATTAACACCTACCATGGAAGAGATACTGAGCAAAAAGCACATAAAGGGCTGTGGTCAATTGATACCCATCAACCTTTATCAGTGATCACTCTGGAACTGGCACAATGATTTTACAAACAGAATGGCCATAAGGGCAGAGATAGAGAATGCATATGGGTCCAACAATATCAGTTCTTAATTATCAAGGCTGATTTAAATACTGCTGTCTCTGAATGTCCAATCTGTCAGCAACAAAGAGCAATAATAAGTCCTCTATATTGCATTGTTCTTCAAAGAAATCAACCAATCACTTGATATCAAGTTGACTAGACCAAGCCTGTTCTAGGTGTCACACATTTTCTGGGTTTGAATCTGCCTTTCTTACCCGCAGAACCTCAGCAAGCAGTACTACCTGGGAACTTGTAGAATACCTCATTCAAAGCCATTCAATCCCAGATAATTTAGCATCCAGCCAGAAGACCCAATTCACAGCAAAAGAGATATGGGAGTGGTTCCACAAATATTGATTTTACTGGTCATATGACATACTTCATCATCCAGAAGCAGCTAACTGCATAGAGTAATGAAAGTACTTTTAAAGCATATCTCAGTTAAATGTTGGAAAGAAAACTCTGGAAGGATGTGGTGTATGCATTAAATAAGGCACCTCTATATGATGCTGTATCACAGGTAGGAAGACTCTATGAGTCTTGGAACCAAGGAGCCAAAGCAGGACGAAGTCATTTATGATCAATCTCAGTGAGACAGTGGAGGATTTTGTGCTGTGCCTACAATTCTTTCAAAATTAGTCTAGGTCCTGGCCAGGGAACATGACTAGGCTACAATTCAAAAGAAAGCTATTGCTACTACAGGGCTATTCTAACTCTTCATGTCCAGGAACCCACAGAAAACAAAAGGAGTCCTGATAGCAGCAGGGAGAAATATGTGGGAAACCCATGTGATCCATCTGAGTGACTTTGGGCACTTCTTTGCCTCATTGAAACTATGCCAGAAGGTATAGGTGCAGCCATCCCAGTTTAAGAGTGGTATAATTACCAAAGACTAGGAACTCTAAGCAATGTGGGTTTGGATCACACCACCAGGTGAACCACCAAGACTTACTAAGGTGATAGTTGAGAGTGAGAAAAATGTAGAACAGACAGTGAAAGAGGAGATGTTACACCACCCAGATAAACTATGATTATAGTGGTTGTAGTTCATCTCATAGTCCTCTCTGTTGTAACTTTCCCCTAAGGAAGAGTTGCCCACAAGTACCATGGACAAGCTCCTTCCTGAACCTACATGGAAAAGTACAGCCATTCCTCAGTATTCATGGGGGATTTGTCATAGGACAACACTTGAATATCAAAATCCAAGGATCCTTAAGCTCCTTATATAAAATGGCATGAATTTCACATATAACCTACATACATCCTCCTCTATGCTTTAAATTGTCTCTAAATTACTTATAATACCTTAACACAATGTAAATACCACATAAATTGTTGACACCCAGCACATAGCAAATTCAAGTTTTGCCTTTTGGAGGATAATTTAGCATCCAGCCAGAAGACCCAATTCACAGCAAAAGAGATATGGGAGTGGTTCCACAAATATTGATTTTACTGGTCATATGACATACTTCATCATCCAGAAGCAGCTAACTGCATAGAGTAATGAAAGTACTTTTAAAGCATATCTCAGTTAAATGTTGGAAAGAAAACTCTGGAAGGATGTGGTGTATGCATTAAATAAGGCACCTCTATATGATGCTGTATCACAGGTAGGAAGACTCTATGAGTCTTGGAACCAAGGAGCCAAAGCAGGACGAAGTCATTTATGATCAATCTCAGTGAGACAGTGGAGGATTTTGTGCTGTGCCTACAATTCTTTCAAAATTAGTCTAGGTCCTGGCCAGGGAACATGACTAGGCTACAATTCAAAAGAAAGCTATTGCTACTACAGGGCTATTCTAACTCTTCATGTCCAGGAACCCACAGAAAACAAAAGGAGTCCTGATAGCAGCAGGGAGAAATATGTGGGAAACCCATGTGATCCATCTGAGTGACTTTGGGCACTTCTTTGCCTCATTGAAACTATGCCAGAAGGTATAGGTGCAGCCATCCCAGTTTAAGAGTGGTATAATTACCAAAGACTAGGAACTCTAAGCAATGTGGGTTTGGATCACACCACCAGGTGAACCACCAAGACTTACTAAGGTGATAGTTGAGAGTGAGAAAAATGTAGAACAGACAGTGAAAGAGGAGATGTTACACCACCCAGATAAACTATGATTATAGTGGTTGTAGTTCATCTCATAGTCCTCTCTGTTGTAACTTTCCCCTAAGGAAGAGTTGCCCACAAGTACCATGGACAAGCTCCTTCCTGAACCTACATGGAAAAGTACAGCCATTCCTCAGTATTCATGGGGGATTTGTCATAGGACAACACTTGAATATCAAAATCCAAGGATCCTTAAGCTCCTTATATAAAATGGCATGAATTTCACATATAACCTACATACATCCTCCTCTATGCTTTAAATTGTCTCTAAATTACTTATAATACCTTAACACAATGTAAATACCACATAAATTGTTGACACCCAGCACATAGCAAATTCAAGTTTTGCCTTTTGGAACTGTCTGGATTTTTATTTTTTCAACTATTTTCAATCCATAGTTGCTTGAATCTACAGATGTGGAACCCTCACATATGGAGGGACAACAGGAAATCTTTGGTTCAAAGGCAGAATATGTCAGGAATAAAAATATATCATTCAGATCTCCTATATGGGGATCATCATCGACTAACAGTCCAACCTGTTATTGCACAAAATCACCACATCTGCACCACAGTTGTATTTCCCAGGCGCTGCTGATAACTAATGACAAAATAAAGGGGTACTGGAGCACTAAGGCACTGTATGAGATTTCTCCAACAGGTGATTTTGGATGAAGAACTCTTCATCAACTTTTCTAAAACAATCTTAGGAGACTACAAAATCTTGCTTCCTTCTTAGTCTCCTTCCACAATTGTCGGAACTGCACTGCACTTTGAATGATTTCTTTCAATCTATTCTGCTTGTGTGTGCTGTGCTAAGTCACCTCAGTTGTGTCCAACTCTTTGCGACCCAATGGACTGCAGTCAGCCAGGCTCCTCTGTCCATGTGATTCTTCAGGTAGGAATACTGGAGCGAGTTGCCACATCCTCTTCCAGTAGATCTTCCTAACCCAGGAATCGAATCCGCATCACCTATTATTCCTGCATTGGCAGGCAGGCTCTTTACCATTAATGCTATCCGCAAGGCCTTATTCTGATTGCCTCCCTTAATAAATATCCTGCAAAGCTAATCTTGATTTGGAATTTGTTTTTAGGTGACACAAAATATCAAGGAACAAGGGAGTCTTAAACACTGAACTGCCAAGGAAATCACTATATATTAATTTCATCTTCTCAATTTCATTGATTCTGAACTAATTTTTATAATTTCCTTTTCTCTATTTACTTTGGGTTTAATTTGCTCTTCTTTATCTAGCTTCCTAAAGTGGGAACTAAGATTATTGACTTTGGATCTTTCTTCTTTACTAATATATGAAATCAATGCTATATATTTCCTTCTAATCACTACTTTCACTTAATTTTCCTTTTTGTTTTTCAAAAAAAAAAAAAAAGAATTCTCTTGAAATATCTTCTTTGACCAATGTGCCAGTTAGAAATCTTTATTTAACCTACAAGAATTTGGGGATTTTCAGTCATCTTTCTATTGTTGATGGGTTTCCTTGGTGGCTCACGTGGTAAATAAATCTGCCTGCAATGCAGGAGACCTGTCTTTAGTCTCTGGTTTGGGAAGATTTTCTAGAGAAGGGGATGGATACCCATTCCGATATTCTTGCCTCGATAAACCCATGGACAGAGGAGCCTGGTGGTTTACAGTCCATGGGGTTGCTCTCAGACATGACTGAGTGACTAACACACACACTTTCTACTGGTGATTTCTAGTTTATGTTATTATAGTATTTTATGTATATTTTAGTGGACATGTAATTGAAATATAACACTGTATAAGTTTAAAATGCACAGAATAATGATTTGGTATTTGTATATCTTGTGAAGTGGTCACCACAGTAAGTGTAGTGAACATATATAACTATGTATATTTACATTTTTTTCTTGTAGTGAGAACTTTTTAGAGCTACTCTAAGTATTTTAATGATATAAATTATATTCAATAGCAGTAGTAACAAACTTAAGAATTTGTTGGGAATGTCATGGGCCATCTCTGGATTCCAGCTATTCCATCTCAATGCATCTAAGTTTTTCCTGCAGTTTAATTCTTATACTTTCATTCCATACTTTTAAAAGGTAATAAGGATAGTAAGTCGGGCACAACTTAGTGACTCAACAACAGCAACAACACCAACAGCAAAAGCATAGAAAAGTATAGTAATCGTCTTACTTTCTAAATTGAGACTATATATTCTCTTTTAGTTAGTTTTTATTAGTTATGCTGCAATAACAAGTAAATGAATATTTGTTGCTTAAAAAACAATGTGTAATTATTGTTTTAGCTCATGCTTAATGTTGGTTGCAGAAATGGATAACCTTCTTAGAGAAAAGGAGAATAAACATTTGGAGATAATAATGCAATCTGTGTGCGTGTGTGCGTGTGTGTGTGTGTGTGTGTGTGTGTGTGTGTGCCAGTCATGTCTGACTCTTTGTGACCCCAGGGACTGTAACTTGCCAGGTTCCTCTGTCCATGGAATTCTCCAGGCAAGAATACTGGAGTGGGAGGCCAATTCCCACTCCAGGGGATCTTCCCAACTCAGGGATCCTCTCTTGCATCTCTCATCTCCTGCATTGTCAGGCTGATTCCTTACTGCTGTGCCACCTGAAAAGCCCAGTATGCAATCTATTGTTCTCTGGATTTGATGAAACTGCAGATTTATTTTGGAGAATTAAGATTCTAAAATAAGGTTTATTCTACCTGTATTCAAAAGGAAGTGCATTTATAAAAGAACCTGTTTTTTCCTAATAGTTACTTCAAAAGGAATTTAAGTCTTGTAATTTCAGAATATATTGGAAACTATCCTACAGAAGAGTCATGTGAAAGAATCAGGAATACTATTCAAAACATGATACCAACTTGTCTACATTCATTGTGCATCTAATTTTAGAATTTATGTCTCAGTTTATTTCTGAAGCATTTCACTTTTGTTTAACAAATAACCAAGTTCCTAATTAACCTGTATTTTGGCTCCTCAGATTTTACCCTTTTTTGCCTGAAGTTGATCAAGGTTACTTCCACAATTATTTCTCATATAACTGAAATCTATCAGAAAACCCACTGCTGAATAATCACCTTCTTTTAAAATATCAGATTCAAACCTGGTAGAATCCAGAGTTTGCCATCCTTCTGCTTCCCATGAGCTTCTACAATTATACAACTTAAATACCCTCTAGTTTAATCAAATTAATGTAGTTATATATGTATCAATAATCACTTAGTGACTCAACAACAGCAACAACACCAACAGCAAAAGCATAGAAAAGTATAGTAATCGTCTTACTTTCTAAATTGAGACTATATATTCTCTTTTAGTTAGTTTTTATTAGTTATGCTGCAATAACAAGTAAATGAATATTTGTTGCTTAAAAAACAATGTGTAATTATTGTTTTAGCTCATGCTTAATGTTGGTTGCAGAAATGGATAACCTTCTTAGAGAAAAGGAGAATAAACATTTGGAGATAATAATGCAATCTGTGTGCGTGTGTGCGTGTGTGTGTGTGTGTGTGTGTGTGTGTGTGTGCCAGTCATGTCTGACTCTTTGTGACCCCAGGGACTGTAACTTGCCAGGTTCCTCTGTCCATGGAATTCTCCAGGCAAGAATACTGGAGTGGGAGGCCAATTCCCACTCCAGGGGATCTTCCCAACTCAGGGATCCTCTCTTGCATCTCTCATCTCCTGCATTGTCAGGCTGATTCCTTACTGCTGTGCCACCTGAAAAGCCCAGTATGCAATCTATTGTTCTCTGGATTTGATGAAACTGCAGATTTATTTTGGAGAATTAAGATTCTAAAATAAGGTTTATTCTACCTGTATTCAAAAGGAAGTGCATTTATAAAAGAACCTGTTTTTTCCTAATAGTTACTTCAAAAGGAATTTAAGTCTTGTAATTTCAGAATATATTGGAAACTATCCTACAGAAGAGTCATGTGAAAGAATCAGGAATACTATTCAAAACATGATACCAACTTGTCTACATTCATTGTGCATCTAATTTTAGAATTTATGTCTCAGTTTATTTCTGAAGCATTTCACTTTTGTTTAACAAATAACCAAGTTCCTAATTAACCTGTATTTTGGCTCCTCAGATTTTACCCTTTTTTGCCTGAAGTTGATCAAGGTTACTTCCACAATTATTTCTCATATAACTGAAATCTATCAGAAAACCCACTGCTGAATAATCACCTTCTTTTAAAATATCAGATTCAAACCTGGTAGAATCCAGAGTTTGCCATCCTTCTGCTTCCCATGAGCTTCTACAATTATACAACTTAAATACCCTCTAGTTTAATCAAATTAATGTAGTTATATATGTATCAATAATCACTTCTAATTCTAGATTTGATTTACTTCATTATAGCCACACATATGAAGCAACTGCTATTTCCATTATCCAAGTTAATTCTTACTACTTATCAATATTTGTAATGAAATATTACATTCAAAATAAAATGCTTAGATGAGGAAATGTGTAATTTATGGTCATCTATACCATATGATTATGTTCATCTGTGCTATATATGCCAAGTCTTCCAAAAAGATTAATAAAGAAAAGCAAAGCAAAATTAACAAGATATGAAAAATTAAAAGAATTAGTCTTAACATTACTTCTAACACTGCTTCAAAAATACAAACAAAATTGTTGAGTACCTAATATGTCCTTGAAAACATTGATAGAAACTAGAGGTTTAAAGATGAATGTTGACAAGGTCTGTTGCCCTCAAGGAGACATACAACTGAAAAAAGGTAATTCAATTTGATAAATGTTCCTATGAAAGCATGAACAAAAATGCCATGAAAACATATAGGTCTTATGACTAATTCTGCCCAGGAAATTGGGGAAAGCTTCACAGATGAAAGGACAACTTATTGATCAACTTTCTCTTTTTTGCTTCTTTTGATTTTACTGCCTATTTAACCCACCCACAAAATCCTATTCCTCCCAACCTATACTTTCCCATTTCAGTCAATAGCCAGAATATCTTGCACTGATCCTTAATTCATTATTCTCCCTCAATCCAAGATCCAACCTTTCAGCAAGTCATGTCACCTTTATCTCTCAAATATATCACCAATCCATCCACTTCTCTCAACATCTATTAGCACCACCCTATTTCAAGTACCATCATCTATCTTCTGAATTACTGCAATAGCCTCCAAATGGATTTTCCCACATTCACTCTTGACCACAAACAATTCCCTCTCCACAAAGAAGCTATTACTCATGACACAAAGCTGCTATGACAAAAAGACTTCAAAGTACAGTGAATTTAATAAGATATACCTTTATTTCTCTTTTATGTAACACTTCAGATATACTCAGACCAAGATTGGCAGCCCAAGTCTGGCACAGTAGCTCTATGTCCTCCATATTTAGCTTTCATCTCCAGGTTCAAAACAGTCTTTCCAAGTTTGTATCATATAGCAGATATCAAGAAGGAGAAAAACAGCTCATGAAAGTGAATGCCCAAGCCTTTTACGAAGTACTAAAAGTGACCTACATTATGTGTCCCAATCTATGGGCCTGAACTTAGTTATATGGCCACATCTAGATGTAAGGGAAGTTGGGAAATAAAATTTTTCATTAGCTGACTGTAGCCCAGTAAGACATTGTTATCATAGAAGAATGGAAGAATATATATTGTGAGGCAACGAACAATTTGATGCTTTGATCTTTTAAAAACAAACAAGAAAAGAATCACACCAAGTTCCTTCCCTGTTTAAAACATTCTGTGGTTTCCTATTTCACTGTATTATGGAACCCTATTTGATTCATTAACAACACCTACTAAAAGCTGTAATTGTATATTTATTCATTTACTTCTTATACTTCTTCCATTCCCTTTATAAGGTAGCACAAATATAATCTCTTGTATTCACTAGTATATGACCATTTTCCAGCATAGTCACTGGCATAAAATACACAATTTAAAAATACAAAAATATTTTATAAATAAATGATTAGTACTTATTTCAGGAATAACAGAAAAAAACTACTTTATGGGGCTTCCCTGGTGGCCCAGTGGGTAAGGACACCGTCATGTAGTGCAAGGGGCGCCAGTTCGATCCCTGGCCTGGGAAGATCCCATGTGCCGTGGAGCGGCTGGACCGATGTGTCCAATTACCGAGTCAGAGCTCTGGGGCGCATGCACCCAGAGACAGTGCTCTGCGACAACAGAGGCCACTGCGATGGGAGGCCCAAAAGGGCCGAAGAACAAAGATGGATGAAAAATAAATAAAAATGAAAGACCAATAGAAGTGGCCCGCCCGCTCCTCTCCCTCCCCAACCTGCCCCCCCCAAAAGAAACCATTAAAAAATAATAATGATAAAAAACTACTTTATGAAGAAGACATTATTTGGGCTAAAGCAAAGCTATATTAATTTGAAATGAATAGTTTAAAAAAATCAGTAATGATATACCTTTATTTCTCTTATGTAACACTTCAGATATACTCAGACCAAGATTGGCAGCCCAAGTCTGGCAGGCTCTATGTCCTCCATATTTAGCTTTCATCTCCAGGTTCAAAACAGTCTTTCCAAGTTTGTATCATATAGCAGATATCAAGAAGGAGAAAAACAGCTCATGAAAGTGAATGCCCAAGCCTTTTACGAAGTACTAAAAGTGACCTACATTATGTGTCCCAATCTATGGGCCTGAACTTAGTTATATGGCCACATCTAGATGTAAGGGAAGTTGGGAAATAAAATTTTTCATTAGCTGACTGTAGCCCAGTAAGACATTGTTATCATAGAAGAATGGAAGAATATATATTGTGAGGCAACGAACAATTTGATGCTTTGATCTTTTAAAAACAAACAAGAAAAGAATCACACCAAGTTCCTTCCCTGTTTAAAACATTCTGTGGTTTCCTATTTCACTGTATTATGGAACCCTATTTGATTCATTAACAACACCTACTAAAAGCTGTAATTGTATATTTATTCATTTACTTCTTATACTTCTTCCATTCCCTTTATAAGGTAGCACAAATATAATCTCTTGTATTCACTAGTATATGACCATTTTCCAGCATAGTCACTGGCATAAAATACACAATTTAAAAATAAAAAAATATTTTATAAATAAATGATTAGTACTTATTTGAGGAATAACAGAAAAAAACTACTTTATGGGGCTTCCCTGGTGGCCCAGTGGGTAAGGACACCGTCATGTAGTGCAAGGGGCGCCAGTTCGATCCCTGGCCTGGGAAGATCCCATGTGCCGTGGAGCGGCTGGACCGATGTGTCCAATTACCGAGTCAGAGCTCTGGGGCGCATGCACCCAGAGACAGTGCTCTGCGACAACAGAGGCCACTGCGATGGGAGGCCCAAAAGGGCCGAAGAACAAAGATGGATGAAAAATAAATAAAAATGAAAGACCAATAGAAGTGGCCCGCCCGCTCCTCTCCCTCCCCAACCTGCCCCCCCCAAAAGAAACCATTAAAAAATAATAATGATAAAAAACTACTTTATGAAGAAGACATTATTTGGGCTAAAGCAAAGCTATATTAATTTGAAATGAATAGTAAATTTAAGAAATAATTAAAAATTTGGACTGGATGGAATATACAGTACCAGAGTTTTTCAGAAGATTTTGGTAAGAGTCAGGTAATGGAAGATTTCAATTTGATAAGTAGTCAGACTTGAACCTTATACTTAAGTATACAATAGAAGATTTTAAAAAAGAGGGAGAAAATGATTAGATATGTTTTCAAATTATACCTCTGCTAGAAGTGTTGTAGGTGAATGATTTGGCAGAAAAACTAGGAACAGGACACCACTCAGGTGATCTACTAGTTGTCTGTCTCTCCCTCTTTCTATTAGCCACTCTTCATTCTTTCTGAGCTCACTGGCTTCATTTCACTTTCCACTAGCTGGTTTCCTTTGCTAATATGAATCTAGTGTACGTTCCTTCATAACTGGAACTTATTAGTGAACTATAAAGCCTCTCTTGAAGACTCTACTACATGCTTTCATAATTTTGGTCCCCCTCCAACTTCTTTTTTTTTGGGGGGGGGCACTTTTTCTTTTTTTACTGGTCTTTCATTTATTTATTTTTCATCAATTTTTGTTCTTTGGCCTGTGTGGGCCTCCCATTGCTGTGGCCTCTCTTGTTGCAGAGCACTGGCTCTCAGCATATGCACTCCAGAGCGCTGACTTGCAATTGGACACACTGGTCCAGCTGCTCCGTGGCATGTGAGATCTTCCCCGGCAAGGGATCAAACCAGTGCCCCTTGCAGTGCAAGGCAGACTCTTTACCCATTGGACCACCAGGGAAGCCTCCCCCTCCAACTTCTTGAGTAACTAAGCTCTTAATGTCCAGGTTCTTGAGAGAGGGTTTGAATATAATCATTTCACACTTTTATTTATTTTTTGCTGGTTATAGTTCTCTGAATAGCTATAGGTGCAAATCAACAATTCACTTCTTGTTCAATCATGTGTAGTTGAGAATTGACTCAAATGATCTGTTTCCTCGCTTGGAAGAGGTTGTTTGTGAAACAATCTTTTAAATAATAGAGCCGAGGATGGAACAGATAGTAATTGACATCTTATATACAAAGTGTATTTGTTAAATTATTTTCAGTTGCAAGGTATAGAAAGTCCAATTCAAACTGTTTTATATAATAAAGTGAATGTATTGACTAACTCATATAACAGAAAATATCTATAAATGAGTATACTTCAGGCATAATTTAGACAGAGTTCTGGAACTACTTATTTGTAATTGTTTTCTCTTCTTTACTTTGAATACTGACTCTATCCTTTGGCTAGATTTACTCACAATAACATAATGACTGCAGCAGTTCCAAGCTTAGTATATGTACTCCACGTCATACTGAGCAAGGGGTTCCTTGTTTCTCTATACCAGCAAAGGAAATACTGTACTTTGACCAGTTTAAACCGATCATTGCCATTAGGGGAATGTTACTGTTCAGTCAGTAAATGGTGTCCGAATCTTTGCAGCCCCATGAACTTCAGCATGCCAGGCTTCACTATCTCCTGGAACTTGCTCAAACTCGTGTCCATTGAGTCAGTGATGCCATCCAACCATCTCACTGTCTGCCACCACTTTTTCCTCCTGACCTCAATCTTTCTCAGCATCAGGGTCTTTCCAAAGAGTTGACTCTTCACAGCAGGTAGCCAAATGGTTGGAGCTTCAGTTTCAGCATCATTCCTTCCAATAAATATTCACAGTTGACTTTATTTAGTATTGACTGGTTTGATCTCCTTGCTGTCCAAAGGACTCTCAAGAGTCTTCTCCAACAGCACAATTCAAAGACATTATACTTTTTGGTGCTCAGTCTTCCTTATTGCTCGACTAGTGCAAGGCAGACTCTTTACCCATTGGACCACCAGGGAAGCCTCCCCCTCCAACTTCTTGAGTAACTAAGCTCTTAATGTCCAGGTTCTTGAGAGAGGGTTTGAATATAATCATTTCACACTTTTATTTATTTTTTGCTGGTTATAGTTCTCTGAATAGCTATAGGTGCAAATCAACAATTCACTTCTTGTTCAATCATGTGTAGTTGAGAATTGACTCAAATGATCTGTTTCCTCGCTTGGAAGAGGTTGTTTGTGAAACAATCTTTTAAATAATAGAGCCGAGGATGGAACAGATAGTAATTGACATCTTATATACAAAGTGTATTTGTTAAATTATTTTCAGTTGCAAGGTATAGAAAGTCCAATTCAAACTGTTTTATATAATAAAGTGAATGTATTGACTAACTCATATAACAGAAAATATCTATAAATGAGTATACTTCAGGCATAATTTAGACAGAGTTCTGGAACTACTTATTTGTAATTGTTTTCTCTTCTTTACTTTGAATACTGACTCTATCCTTTGGCTAGATTTACTCACAATAACATAATGACTGCAGCAGTTCCAAGCTTAGTATATGTACTCCACGTCATACTGAGCAAGGGGTTCCTTGTTTCTCTATACCAGCAAAGGAAATACTGTACTTTGACCAGTTTAAACCGATCATTGCCATTAGGGGAATGTTACTGTTCAGTCAGTAAATGGTGTCCGAATCTTTGCAGCCCCATGAACTTCAGCATGCCAGGCTTCACTATCTCCTGGAACTTGCTCAAACTCGTGTCCATTGAGTCAGTGATGCCATCCAACCATCTCACTGTCTGCCACCACTTTTTCCTCCTGACCTCAATCTTTCTCAGCATCAGGGTCTTTCCAAAGAGTTGACTCTTCACAGCAGGTAGCCAAATGGTTGGAGCTTCAGTTTCAGCATCATTCCTTCCAATAAATATTCACAGTTGACTTTATTTAGTATTGACTGGTTTGATCTCCTTGCTGTCCAAAGGACTCTCAAGAGTCTTCTCCAACAGCACAATTCAAAGACATTATACTTTTTGGTGCTCAGTCTTCCTTATTGCTCGACTATCACATCCATACATGACTACTGGAAAAACCATAGCTTTGACCATATGGACCTTTGTATGGGGAAATGGGGAAGGAAACAAAACTAATTAAGCTGCCATCTGTTGTTCTTTCTGAGCAAGCAAGAAAATACAAATAAAGACAACTCTAGGCAGTCTCTCTTGTACCTAATACAAAAAAAAGAAAAGTCATTTGGCTATATTTTTTTTGATTTATGATAAAATTTTTGAATCAGGTATTATTCTTTCTGACATTAGTTAAATCTGCTGATTATAATACCAATGTGGAAGATCAAAACAAACAATAAAAGCAACAGACATTTGTAAAAAAGAAAAAAGTACATGTTTGAAAACATGTACGATTATAAAAACTTACGTATTTGCTAAACTCATAAACCAATATTAATTATCCTGAATTTTAAGTAACTTGTATTGGAAAGTTTACTAAACCCATTGGAGAAATTAAGCTACTTGCCACTTAATTTCTAAATTCTTCTTTTGCAATTGTTTCTGGAACTTTCCTAATATGTGTTTTAATACAGAAATGTCTGTAGCAAATGAATATATGAGTGATTTACATTAGGGAAATCTATATATGGGATTTATGTTAAATTATACACAAATTTAGTATTTGGTATATTAACCACAAGATCAATTGAAGTAGCCTATGACATCTATTGACAGGTTGTGCTAAATAAGAGTATGGAAGATTTTATAGTTGGTTGTTGCTATTGAGTTATAAAATGCATTTTTCCCAGTTTGAATTTGAACTGTAAAATCAAGTTTAATATTTCTGGGGTGTTTTTTTCTAATTCTTTTTCTGTCATTTGGAAATTTCAAAGTTTATATCATCGCCAGATGTTGTCATGTAGTTATTTCCAACTAACAGAAAAAGGTGTCAGCATCTATTTAGCCCTTTGCACTTCTTAAATTAAAAGGCCAAGCTAGACAGAAGTTATTTTGACATCATGTCTTTTTCTTTCCACATTCACACTTGACCTTTCTTTGCTCTGGCCAGGGATTTTTCCTCCTAGAATTTATAAGTACTTAGCTTGTCTTTTGGTGCTCAGTCTTCCTTATTGCTCGACTATCACATCCATACATGACTACTGGAAAAACCATAGCTTTGACCATATGGACCTTTGTATGGGGAAATGGGGAAGGAAACAAAACTAATTAAGCTGCCATCTGTTGTTCTTTCTGAGCAAGCAAGAAAATACAAATAAAGACAACTCTAGGCAGTCTCTCTTGTACCTAATACAAAAAAAAGAAAAGTCATTTGGCTATATTTTTTTTGATTTATGATACAATTTTTTGAATCAGGTATTATTCTTTCTGACATTAGTTAAATCTGCTGATTATAATACCAATGTGGAAGATCAAAACAAACAATAAAAGCAACAGACATTTGTAAAGAAAAAGTACATGTTTGAAAACATGTACGATTATAAAAACTTACGTATTTGCTAAACTCATAAACCAATATTAATTATCCTGAATTTTAAGTAACTTGTATTGGAAAGTTTACTAAACCCATTGGAGAAATTAAGCTACTTGCCACTTAATTTCTAAATTCTTCTTTTGCAATTGTTTCTGGAACTTTCCTAATATGTGTTTTAATACAGAAATGTCTGTAGCAAATGAATATATGAGTGATTTACATTAGGGAAATCTATATATGGGATTTATGTTAAATTATACACAAATTTAGTATTTGGTATATTAACCACAAGATCAATTGAAGTAGCCTATGACATCTATTGACAGGTTGTGCTAAATAAGAGTATGGAAGATTTTATAGTTGGTTGTTGCTATTGAGTTATAAAATGCATTTTTCCCAGTTTGAATTTGAACTGTAAAATCAAGTTTAATATTTCTGGGGTGTTTTTTTCTAATTCTTTTTCTGTCATTTGGAAATTTCAAAGTTTATATCATCGCCAGATGTTGTCATGTAGTTATTTCCAACTAACAGAAAAAGGTGTCAGCATCTATTTAGCCCTTTGCACTTCTTAAATTAAAAGGCCAAGCTAGACAGAAGTTATTTTGACATCATGTCTTTTTCTTTCCACATTCACACTTGACCTTTCTTTGCTCTGGCCAGGGATTTTTCCTCCTAGAATTTATAAGTACTTAGCTTGTCTTTCCCATAATTTGTTTAATGTGTAAATTTTTATAATTTCAGTTATATTAAATAAATATCCTAGTCCTATCATAAAATTAGCCATTTCTATATAAACTAACATTTATTTAAAATTTTAAGAAATGAAACAAGAGTTAATATCTGTTATTTTTCCTTTGAATAGTCAAATTGGATAAGGGATAAACACACATCTTTTCATTGTTCAGCAAATATATCTATTTTTTTTAATTAGTATAAAATGAATACAAGTCTTATTATATTTTTAAGATTGCTGTCAGAATGGCTAGCAAAAAGTGAAGTTGAGATTAAGTGAAAGATGGAAAATTTTCATTTGTAGTTTTTACCATGTATAATTCATAGTCAAACAAGAGTGTTCAAGTAATTTTCTAAATAATTTAGATCTCAATTCACCATGATAATGAAAGAAAAGCATTATCTTAGATCTATCTAGACATACGGATTTTTATTTGTCTGACTATTCATTAAATTAATTATTTTTATATTCTATTGAAGTAGATTGCCACAGAGTCCTTATGAATATGCTTAAGCCTGGAATAAGAGGGAAGAATATACACAAGAATAAAACATATCAAAAGGATTTCTTAGGGGCTTCCCCCCTGGTGGTCCAGTGGGTAAGGACACCGCCTTGCAGTGCAAGGGGAGCCGGTTCGATCCCTGGCGTGGGAAGATCCCACGTGCCGCGGAGCGGCTGGACCGATGTGTCCAATCACCGAGCCGGAGCTCTGGAGCGCATGCGCCCAGAGCCGGTGCTCTGCGACAACAGACGCCACCGCGATGGGAGGCCTGCAGGAGCCAAAGAACAAAGACAGATGAAAACAGAGAAATGAAATACACTTCTATTGTAGAAGTGGCCTGCCCGCTCCCCCCCCCCCAACTTGACCCCCGCCCAAAATAAATAAATAAATAAATCTTTAACAAAAAAAAAAAAAAAAGGATTTCTTACACTAAATGTTATATTTTAAAACCCCTTCATTTTACTTTCAATACAGTATAAAAAAGGATTCAGTTCATTTTGACAGTTCCAATCAGGTGGAAAATATTGTAAGCACCAAAATTATTGGATATAACTTCTCTTTACTGCCTTTTCCTTCCACTGTTTTTTCCCTTACCAGTAGTACATGTAAATGTGTGCTAATTATTTCCCTAGCTGGCAAAACTAATAAAAACAGGTGGCATCTTAGGTCAGGAATTGAGGGGGAGATTTAAAGAACTAGTCCTTAGCTAACTCCCAAGCCATGACTCAAAGCACAAACAGAAGAAGCATTCTTCCCACATAAATTCTTAAAAGAAGCCATAAGTGTGAGGGGTATTTGATCAATATGACCTTTCCAGGTTGCCTAAGATGACATAAAAACCTGAACTAATGTTATTAGCTTAAATTTTTACTTGCCCTTGTGTGACAGAGAAACAAAACAAAAGTGGCTCAGAAAATTTATTAAATATTGTCGTTGGTGGAATAGCAGAAGATATGACTCAGTGGTAATGTATCTGCCTGCCAATGCAGTATGGATCCCTGATTTGGGAAGATGCCCTCAATCTAAAAGCTTTACGGATTTTTATTTGTCTGACTATTCATTAAATTAATTATTTTTATATTCTATTGAAGTAGATTGCCACAGAGTCCTTATGAATATGCTTAAGCCTGGAATAAGAGGGAAGAATATACACAAGAATAAAACATATCAAAAGGATTTCTTAGGGGCTTCCCCTGGTGGTCGAGTGGATAATGACACCGCCTTTCAGTGCTAGGGGCGCTGGTTCGATCCCTGGCGTGGGAAGATCCCACGTGCCGCGGAGCGGCTGGACCGATGTGTCCAATCACCGAGCCGGAGCTCTGGAGCGCATGCGCCCAGAGCCGGTGCTCTGCGACAACAGACGCCACCGCGATGGGAGGCCTGCAGGAGCCAAAGAACAAAGACAGATGAAAACAGAGAAATGAAATACACTTCTATTGTAGAAGTGGCCTGCCCGCTCCCCCCCCCCCAACTTGACCCCCGCCCAAAATAAATAAATAAATAAATCTTTAAAAAAAAAAAAAAAAAAGGATTTCTTACACTAAATGTTATATTTTAAAACCCCTTCATTTTACTTTCAATACAGTATAAAAAGGCTTCAGTTCATTTTGACAGTTCCAATCAGGTGGAAAATATTGTAAGCACCAAAATTATTGGATATAACTTCTCTTTACTGCCTTTTCCTTCCACTGTTTTTTCCCTTACCAGTAGTACATGTAAATGTGTGCTAATTATTTCCCTAGCTGGCAAAACTAATAAAAACAGGTGGCATCTTAGGTCAGGAATTGAGGGGGAGATTTAAAGAACTAGTCCTTAGCTAACTCCCAAGCCATGACTCAAAGCACAAACAGAAGAAGCATTCTTCCCACATAAATTCTTAAAAGAAGCCATAAGTGTGAGGGGTATTTGATCAATATGACCTTTCCAGGTTGCCTAAGATGACATAAAAACCTGAACTAATGTTATTAGCTTAAATTTTTACTTGCCCTTGTGTGACAGAGAAACAAAACAAAAGTGGCTCAGAAAATTTATTAAATATTGTCGTTGGTGGAATAAGGTCCCCCCCCCCCACCGAAGATATGACTCAGTGGTAATGTATCTGCCTGCCAATGCAGTATGGATCCCTGATTTGGGAAGATGCCCTGGAGAGGGAATGTCTACCCACTCCAGTATTCTTGCCTAGAGATTTCCATGGATGGAGGAGCCTGGTGTTACATGGGGTTACAAGGAGTCGGACATGATTGAAGTGACTGAGCACTCACACACAACTTTGTAGAGGACTCCCCTGCGGCTCAGATGGAGAAGAATTTGTCTGCAATGCAAGAAGCCTGGGTTCGATCCCTGGGTCAGGAAGATCCCCTAGCGAAGGAAATGCCAGTTCGTTCCAGTATTCTTGCCTGGATAACCCCATAGACAGAGGAACCTAGTGGACTACAGTCCATGGGGTCACAGAGATGGACACAACTTAGTGACCACAAAGATATCAAAGACCTAATTCTCCAGAGCCTCTGGACACACTATCTTACATGATGAAAAGACATTTTCAGCTGTGATTCAGTTAAGGATCTTGAGATGGGGCGATTTTTAGGTTTATCCAATCTAATCCTTATAAGAAAGAGAGAAGATGTTGAGAGTCAGAGAAAGATTTGAATATGCTATGCTGATGACTTTTAAGGTAAAGGAAGGGGTCTGGAGTCCAAGCGGTCTATAGAAATGGGAAAGTCAAGGAAATAGATCTTGCCCTAGAGCCTGTCAACGGAATTCAGCCTGGCTGACACCTTGATTTTAGTCCAGTAAGACCCATTCAGTATTCCTGATCTCCACAACTATAAGAAACTAAACATGTTATTTTAGGCCACTACATTTGTGGTAATTTGTCATAGCAGCAATAGGAAACAAAACACAAATGCTTTGTGCTTTGTCATCCTTAGGGTGTTGCTCTCCTCCTGAATGACTTATTATCTTATGTATACCTTCTAATTGGTCAAATCAAAGCAAGAACACCGAAAATGCTAGGAGTCATGGTATATTTCATGTCATACAATCACAGATTTTTAAAAGGAGAAAAATGGAAGGAAAATTCTCTTAAGAACAGGAAAATTATTAATTTTATCAAAATTAATTGTTCACTCTTGAGTGTACATCTTTTTAGAATGTTCTATGTGGCAAAATTGTAGGATGCATAGAGAACTTCTACTTTACCAAAGTTTACTTGTTATCTTGAGAAAACTGTTTCATATTATTGTTTGAAAAATGAGTTAAACTCATCTCTATTTTTTGTGCACTGTTGTCAGTTCAAAGAACGTCTTAAAGACAGAGTATAGTGTAATATTTTTCTATACTGCCATAACAAAGTATTAAAACTAAGTGACATACAGCAGAAATTCATCAATTCACAGTTGTGAAATCAAGGTACTGACCTCTTCTTGCTTCTGGCATTTTCCAGCAATTCTTAATGTGTTTTGTCTTGCAAAGACATCACTCCAGTCTCATGACCAATCTTCTCCCTGTGCGTCATCACATCATCCTCTGTCTGTGCCCAAATTTCCCTTTTCTATAAGGACACTAATCATATTGCATCAGGGCGTGCCTCAATGAACTCATCTTAGTATGATTGCCTCTGTAAGACCCTAATTGTAACAATGTCATATTCTGAGGACTTGGGTGTTAGGACTTCAACGTATCATTTTTAGGGTACAATTCAACCCATGACACGGTTATTCAGAGATGGGTATTTAACAGGCATATTCTCTAAAATGGATGGAGCAAGAATGCCACTTCAAAACAAATAATAGTATGTATTGTAAATGATAAAGTTTTAAGAGAAAATAGTTGTACCATTTTTCATTTCCACCAACAGTATATAAGTGATCAGCTTTTTTCTGTATCCTTGACAGTATTTTCTGTCATCACTACTTTCTTATTTTAATCATTTTTAGTATGTACTGTGTTCATTCTAAACATGTTATTTTAGGCCACTACATTTGTGGTAATTTGTCATAGCAGCAATAGGAAACAAAACACAAATGCTTTGTGCTTTGTCATCCTTAGGGTGTTGCTCTCCTCCTGAATGACTTATTATCTTATGTATACCTTCTAATTGGTCAAATCAAAGCAAGAACACCGAAAATGCTAGGAGTCATGGTATATTTCATGTCATACAATCACAGATTTTTAAAAGGAGAAAAATGGAAGGAAAATTCTCTTAAGAACAGGAAAATTATTAATTTTATCAAAATTAAATGTTCACTCTTGAGTGTACATCTTTTTAGAATGTTCTATGTGGCAAAATTGTAGGATGCATAGAGAACTTCTACTTTACCAAAGTTTACTTGTTATCTTGAGAAAACTGTTTCATATTATTGTTTGAAAAATGAGTTAAACTCATCTCTATTTTTTGTGCACTGTTGTCAGTTCAAAGAACGTCTTAAAGACAGAGTATAGTGTAATATTTTTCTATACTGCCATAACAAAGTATTAAAACTAAGTGACATACAGCAGAAATTCATCAATTCACAGTTGTGAAATCAAGGTACTGACCTCTTCTTGCTTCTGGCATTTTCCAGCAATTCTTAATGTGTTTTGTCTTGCAAAGACATCACTCCAGTCTCATGACCAATCTTCTCCCTGTGCGTCATCACATCATCCTCTGTCTGTGCCCAAATTTCCCTTTTCTATAAGGACACTAATCATATTGCATCAGGGCGTGCCTCAATGAACTCATCTTAGTATGATTGCCTCTGTAAGACCCTAATTGTAACAATGTCATATTCTGAGGACTTGGGTGTTAGGACTTCAACGTATCATTTTTAGGGTACAATTCAACCCATGACACGGTTATTCAGAGATGGGTATTTAACAGGCATATTCTCTAAAATGGATGGAGCAAGAATGCCACTTCAAAACAAATAATAGTATGTATTGTAAATGATAAAGTTTTAAGAGAAAATAGTTGTACCATTTTTCATTTCCACCAACAGTATATAAGTGATCAGCTTTTTTCTGTATCCTTGACAGTATTTTCTGTCATCACTACTTTCTTATTTTAATCATTTTTATATGTGTGGAGTGATATCTCACTGTGGTTTCGATTTGCACTTGCTTAATAGCTAATGATACTGAACATATTTTTATATACTTACTTGTCATGTGCATATTTTTCCGTGAAATGTTTCTTTGTATCTTTTGCCAATTTTCTCTTTGGATTGCTTTTCCCTTTTACTATGTTTTGTGAGATTTCATATATTCTACATATTAGTTCGTTGTTAGATGTGTGGTTTGCAAAAAATTTCTTATCTTTTTATCCTCTTAATGTGATACTTCTCAGAGCAAAATATCTTAATTTTGATGAAGTTAATTTTACCAACATTTCCCTTTAAGGACAGTACTTACATAATGTCAAGTCTGAGAACAATTTGTATTGCCCTACACGTTGTCCTATTTATTTCTCCATTTTTTTTTCCTTTTAGGTTTTACTTGTAAGTCTGTGATTCATTTTTAGTTAAGCCTCATAATTTACACAAAATTTAGACAGAAGCTTATTTTTCAGTCTACAAATATCCAATTATTCCAGCAGAATTTATTAAAAACGTGATTCTTCCTCCATTGAATTGCTTTTGCTTCCTCATCAAAAATCAGCTATCCATATCTGTGATGTGAAGTCCTACTGGCCAGAAACTGGCAACATTTAATGTAAAATGCAAATTTAGCAAGCCAAGATGCTCAGTGATCCTTTAAAGAAGATAAATGTAGAGGGCTTCCCCTGGTGCTCCAGTGGGTAAGGACACCGCCTTGCAGTGCAAGGGGCGCCGGTTCCATCCCTGGCCTGAGAAGATCCCACGTGCCTCAGAGCGGCTGGACTGATGTATCCAATCACCAAGCCGGAGCTCTGGAGCGCATGTGCCCAGAGCCGGTGCTCTGCAGCAACAGACGCCGCGATGGGAAGCCCACAGGAGCCAAAGAACAAAGGCAGATGAAAATAGAGAAATGAAAGACCAATAGAAGTGGCCCACCCGCTCCACTCCCTCCCCAACCCGACTCCTGCCCAAAATAAATAAATAAATCTTTAATAAATAAATAAATAAATAAACGTAGAAATACATATGCAAACACATTATACTTAAACCGCTGAAAACTACACAGAGAAAATGTTCAGAGAAAACAATGGGGGGGGGGGAATTCCATGTATGTGAACAAGAATAAAATTCTGTTTAACTTTTCTTACAAATAATTAAACCCATAACTGTATATCTGGTATAATTATCCCTCTAAAGCAAGGATTTAACTGAAAGATGAGAAAATACATGATCCACTCACTTGTCCCATGAGAAATAGTACAGGATGCCCTTCAAGGCAAAGGAAAATACTATCAGTTGAAAACAGATCTATAGGAAGGAATAAACAATATTGGGAAACGTGTTTCAAGTGGCAAGAACTGAAAAAACCTTGGAAGAGTTGCTGTTTTCTGCCTTGGAATGGTTATGTGGGAGATATATTAATATCTAGCTTATTAGATGCATAGCACAGAAACTCTCCCAGTGGCTCACTGGTAAAGAATCTGCCTGCCAATGCAAGAGCTTCAGGAGATGCATGTTTGATCCCGGGTTGGGAACATTCCCTGGAGAAGGAAATGGCAAACCACTGCAGTATTTTTGCCAGGATAATCTCATGGACAGAGGAGCCTGATGGGCTAGAGTCTATGGTGTTGCAAAGAGCTAAACACTACTGAGTCACCTTAGTTAACAGAACTACATAATCATAAGCCAAGTTAAGAAGTAAATCATGATCAGCACATTAGAAACAGCATGCATACTCTCCAAACATAACTTTCTTCCTCCAACTCTAAATACTAACCTAAATTTTTCTATTCTTTGTAGTCTTACCCTGTTGCTTTATGTGTCAAAATAATATACTGCTCATACTGCATGGTTTTGAACTCATAATGGAACTGCATTTATATACACTTTCTTCACTCAAACATAATGTCTGTGAGAAGTGTCCATTTGTATATCTATAGATCTAGCTAATTCAGTTTCACTGATGAATATTATTTTATCATACAGATAAATTATTTATTCATTCTTCTGTCAATGAACATTCGTGTCCCCAATCCCAAACTTTGTTGTTATAAATACTGCTGTTGTGAATGTCATTGCATAATTAAAAATCAGAAGAAAAATTGCTTCAAGAAATCTTATGTCAACTGAATTTATCACATACACAGTAACATAATCTGTTTCTTCTCAGCATAATCTGTATATTGCTTATGACAGTGAATCTGACTCTGAGTCATGTCACCTTGACCTGACCTCTCAGTTTCTACCAAGGAAATAGAAGAAATAATTAAACTATTTTATAATCCTGACTTTAATTTGGTTCTTAAAGTGATCTCATAGAAAACTGACTCATTTTTGTCCTCAATATAGAAATCATTAAAAGAGCAAACATTTTGAAGTTTTGATTTCTTTTCTCAAAGATTGTAAATTATTTTGATGATACATTTCTATCAAAAATTAAAATAAAATAAAGTTCTGCTTTGACAATCTGTCAGTCTGAATAAGTGAAGATTTGCCATTGTATTCTCTCTCTTTAATATTTATGCTTTATGCTATATTGGAATAGATGAAAGTTCTTACCGAAAATTCACATAAGAATTACAAATATGTTCCTGCATGTTTTAAAGTCAAATTTGGAGGGAGACATACAAATACCCATGATGATATGGGTTATACTTTATTGTACATATAAGTTTGTGTGTATTAACTCTATGGTGAGTCAAATATAGACCAGTATATATGCTAACATTATATATAAAACATATAATATAATCAATAGTCCATATTCAATGTACTTGGTCTACCTTAATATTGAGAGTAAAATTCTGTTGTATCTCCTATGATGTTAGCATAAGTCAAAAATATAAAACATTTTTCAGTTGGTTTAGAAACATAACCTTAAGTATTTTATTCTAACAAAATATGGATAACTTTCTATTTACATTTAATACATTGTCAATGTGGCATGCTTTAAGTAAAAGATGTATATTTTATATTCTCTTTTAAACAATCTTGTTTCTCTTCAGACACACCATCCCTCAAAAAATTCTAATATATAATCTCAGCAGGAGGCGGTTCAGTGTCAAGTTTCTCAGACACTAGTACTTGTGAGGACTATTGATTTCCACTGATGAACATTCGTGTCCCCAATCCCAAACTTTGTTGTTATAAATACTGCTGTTGTGAATGTCATTGCATAATTAAAAATCAGAAGAAAAATTGCTTCAAGAAATCTTATGTCAACTGAATTTATCACATACACAGTAACATAATCTGTTTCTTCTCAGCATAATCTGTATATTGCTTATGACAGTGAATCTGACTCTGAGTCATGTCACCTTGACCTGACCTCTCAGTTTCTACCAAGGAAATAGAAGAAATAATTAAACTATTTTATAATCCTGACTTTAATTTGGTTCTTAAAGTGATCTCATAGAAAACTGACTCATTTTTGTCCTCAATATAGAAATCATTAAAAGAGCAAACATTTTGAAGTTTTGATTTCTTTTCTCAAAGATTGTAAATTATTTTGATGATACATTTCTATCAAAAATTAAAATAAAATAAAGTTCTGCTTTGACAATCTGTCAGTCTGAATAAGTGAAGATTTGCCATTGTATTCTCTCTCTTTAATATTTATGCTTTATGCTATATTGGAATAGATGAAAGTTCTTACCGAAAATTCACATAAGAATTACAAATATGTTCCTGCATGTTTTAAAGTCAAATTTGGAGGGAGACATACAAATACCCATGATGATATGGGTTATACTTTATTGTACATATAAGTTTGTGTGTATTAACTCTATGGTGAGTCAAATATAGACCAGTATATATGCTAACATTATATATAAAACATATAATATAATCAATAGTCCATATTCAATGTACTTGGTCTACCTTAATATTGAGAGTAAAATTCTGTTGTATCTCCTATGATGTTAGCATAAGTCAAAAATATAAAACATTTTTCAGTTGGTTTAGAAACATAACCTTAAGTATTTTATTCTAACAAAATATGGATAACTTTCTATTTACATTTAATACATTGTCAATGTGGCATGCTTTAAGTAAAAGATGTATATTTTATATTCTCTTTTAAACAATCTTGTTTCTCTTCAGACACACCATCCCTCAAAAAATTCTAATATATAATCTCAGCAGGAGGCGGTTCAGTGTCAAGTTTCTCAGACACTCGAGTACTTGTGAGGACTATTGATTTCCACTGTGCATTTTAACTCCATATAATTGAATTCTTATTGGACAGAAGAATTTATTGTAGTTGAAATTACTGGGAAACCATAAAAAATCAACCCAAATTTCTAAGAAAAAAATCACAATTTGATGAGGGATAAATATTGATGTATATATTGCTTCAGAATATAAATGTTACAAAACATATATAGACAAGCTTTAATTTATATTTGTTTTGTCATAGAAATGAATTATATAAAGCCTCATTTTATTCAGAAATTAAAAATTAAAATAACAGATAGATACTCTGTGTAATTTTATAGCTCTATATAAAGCAGCACACCATCCTAAGCATTTCAAATTCAATGTTATTAAACTCTATGCAATTGTGTATATATTTCTTTTCTTTTTTGATTGAACTATTTATTTTAATTGGAGGATAATTACTTTAAATATTTTGATGGTTTTTGCCATACATCAACTTGAATCAGCCTTGGGTATACATGTATTTCCCCTCATTCTGAACCTGGTGATTGTGTATATCGAGGTTGAACATTCAGTAAAATATTTGGATATGAGATAAGGGGATCATATATTTCATTTACCAATCTGTTTCCCTAGTAATAGATGTATTAACACCACAGATTAAATCTCTTGTCTTTTCCTAAATGAAATTACTATTTTTAGCTTCTAAATTCAATTGTGCCTTCCATTATAATTCATCACATACATTTAAGTAGAAATATGTACACTGTGTTAACTACCCATTAAAGAAATCGTGGGACTTGTTCATGTATTCCTTTTGAGAATTTGTCTAAACATAATTAGTCACATTTTTCCAAGCAATAATCCACTACCTACAAAGATGAGAGAATACAAGTATTTATGGCTATGTAATCTTTATGAGTTTTTCTCTGTAACTGATTGCTTAAATAGCCTTTTGTTCAACAACTTTTTGGTTTTTATCTGCATTAAATTGAAACTTGAAGAATTTTTGTCACACTGAAAAATGTACCTAGATAAGCATCATTCCCAGAGAAGAGTGAGTTAAATTCATACTTCCATACCTCCATATCTCCAAAGCAAATAATTCAAATGTGCAAAATCATTGCAAGATTGATTTAATGTGGTCATATACATTTTTTTGAAATTAATGAAATACCTGTGTGTGTTATTTGTAATCATTATCATGTATAATTTAGGTAAAGATTAAAAATGCGTACCAAACTGCAGAACTGTATTTTCAGCTGTTCATGGTGTACATCATCCAAAAATGCAAAGTGACTAGAACTCTCTTTCATTGCTGATGGGAAGGCAAAATGGCACAAGCTTGGATGTTTCTCGAACATTTAGACATATACCTTCCATAGAACCTATTTACCTTACTCACATATATATCCGTGAGAAAAAAATCCTCTGCTTACATAAAACTTTGCTAGTGATTATGGCATACTATTCATATCCCCCTTCCCACATACCAAATCAATCAGTGAATAGATAAGTTATGGTATAGCCACACAATAAAATAATAGTCAGAAATAAAAGATATGAAGTATTGATTTACACAGCAACATGAATTAATCTCAAGTGAGTTACACTAAGTAAGTGAAAAAAGTCAGACTGGAAAGCCTGCATATTGTATGATTTCCTTTATATGACACTCAGGGAAAGACAAAAATATAGACATGTAAGATATCAGCATTACTGAGAAATAAGCTATTCACTTTTTCACTATATATCCTAATGAACCCAAGTCCTAATCACTATGATATATTGTCTAGTCACTCTATCCAAGTACTGGGATCACTGCAGGTACTCACAAATATGGAATAAATGACAAAAACATTGATGGAAGACTATCAGTCTCAGGACAAGAGACTGGTCAAGTGGGAGAGATCAAACTGTAAGACAAAAGTGGCTATGTAAGGGAAAAAGCATTACTCATATAGGAGAAAATAGTAAATCTTAATTCAATAGGTTTTCTAAAATAATCTACAAAGCTAGTATAATAAATATTTGTTGCTTATTACATCTTAATCTCTTTCTTTCCTCCAGTGTCAAAATTAATCTCACCTCTGCATTAAATTGAAACTTGAAGAATTTTGTCACACTGAAAATGTACCTAGATAAGCATCATTCCCAGAGAAGAGTGAGTTAAATTCATACTTCCATACCTCCATATCTCCAAAGCAAATAATTCAAATGTGCAAAATCATTGCAAGATTGATTTAATGTGGTCATATACATTTTTTTGAAATTAATGAAATACCTGTGTGTGTTATTTGTAATCATTATCATGTATAATTTAGGTAAAGATTAAAAATGCGTACCAAACTGCAGAACTGTATTTTCAGCTGTTCATGGTGTACATCATCCAAAAATGCAAAGTGACTAGAACTCTCTTTCATTGCTGATGGGAAGGCAAAATGGCACAAGCTTGGATGTTTCTCGAACATTTAGACATATACCTTCCATAGAACCTATTTACCTTACTCACATATATATCCGTGAGAAAAAAATCCTCTGCTTACATAAAACTTTGCTAGTGATTATGGCATACTATTCATATCCCCCTTCCCACATACCAAATCAATCAGTGAATAGATAAGTTATGGTATAGCCACACAATAAAATAATAGTCAGAAATAAAAGATATGAAGTATTGATTTACACAGCAACATGAATTAATCTCAAGTGAGTTACACTAAGTAAGTGAAAAAAGTCAGACTGGAAAGCCTGCATATTGTATGATTTCCTTTATATGACACTCAGGGAAAGACAAAAATATAGACATGTAAGATATCAGCATTACTGAGAAATAAGCTATTCACTTTTTCACTATATATCCTAATGAACCCAAGTCCTAATCACTATGATATATTGTCTAGTCACTCTATCCAAGTACTGGGATCACTGCAGGTACTCACAAATATGGAATAAATGACAAAAACATTGATGGAAGACTATCAGTCTCAGGACAAGAGACTGGTCAAGTGGGAGAGATCAAACTGTAAGACAAAAGTGGCTATGTAAGGGAAAAAGCATTACTCATATAGGAGAAAATAGTAAATCTTAATTCAATAGGTTTTCTAAAATAATCTACAAAGCTAGTATAATAAATATTTGTTGCTTATTACATCTTAATCTCTTTTTCTTTCCTCCAGTGTCAGAAATTTACCTTTGCAGATCTCACTCTGAGAGCCTTACCAGTCATCCAACTGGTAATTAATATGACCTGCTTGGCCTGGCCATGAGATAGGCAATAAACCAAGCTAAACCAGTATGCTAATCCCTGAAATACGTGACCTTCCTTATATCTTTCTAACCAAAACTCATGTTGATTAAGTAAGCCCAAGTCTACTCAACTTCTATTATTTGTAATCATCACTTGCCCCCTGCCAAAATCCAGCTAGACCAGCACAACTAGTCTTTTATGTCTTTAATTCTGAAGGATAGACCTACAGATGTTTTACTTCTAAAAACATCATCTCTTTTAACAGAGCCAATATCATACCAAATTACGCCCTTTGTGAATTAAGTAATAGTGGCTGAAACATCTTATTTCTGTTTTCCATAAAATTGTTGTTATAAATAGTTTTTGAAGATTATGCTGCAAATATTGCTCCCTCTTTACAAGAGATGCCAATAGGATTTGACAAATCTGCCCAGCTATACACTGGTTACTGTTCTGAAAGCTCCTCTAAGAAGCCTAACAGAGGGAAAAGGCTTCCAGCCTCCTTTCAACTTCAATGTATAATCCTACAATCCTTTGAACAGCAGGCAAACATTTGACTGATGTTCTATTTCCTTTTCAGTGAACACTTTGGTAGGCAGCAGGTTATTTATTGCTTTGCACAAATGAAAAGAGGCAGCAAAAGAAATATCTTAACATTATAAATGGGGGGCATTATTTGGTGTCTTGGAATTTGATGTCTTATAATCAGTCCTAATGAACCCAAGTCCTAATCACTATGATATATTCTCTAGTCACTCTATCCAAGTACTGGGATCACTGCAGGTACTCACAAATATGGAATAAATGACAAAAACATTGATGGAAGACTATCAGTCTCAGGACAAGAGACTGGTCAAGTGGGAGAGATCAAACTGTAAGACAAAAGTGGCTATGAAAGGGGAAAAAGCATTACTCATATAGGAGAAAATAGTAAATCTTAATTCAATAGGTTTTCTAAAATAATCTACAAAGCTAGTATAATAAATATTTGTTGCTTATTACATCTTAATCTCTTTTTCTTTCCTCCAGTGTCAGAAATTTACCTTTGCAGATCTCACTCTGAGAGCCTTACCAGTCATCCAACTGGTAATTAATATGACCTGCTTGGCCTGGCCATGAGATAGGCAATAAACCAAGCTAAACCAGTATGCTAATCCCTGAAATACGTGACCTTCCTTATATCTTTCTAACCAAAACTCATGTTGATTAAGTAAGCCCAAGTCTACTCAACTTCTATTATTTGTAATCATCACTTGCCCCCTGCCAAAATCCAGCTAGACCAGCACAACTAGTCTTTTATGTCTTTAATTCTGAAGGATAGACCTACAGATGTTTTACTTCTAAAAACATCATCTCTTTTAACAGAGCCAATATCATACCAAATTACGCCCTTTGTGAATTAAGTAATAGTGGCTGAAACATCTTATTTCTGTTTTCCATAAAATTGTTGTTATAAATAGTTTTTGAAGATTATGCTGCAAATATTGCTCCCTCTTTACAAGAGATGCCAATAGGATTTGACAAATCTGCCCAGCTATACACTGGTTACTGTTCTGAAAGCTCCTCTAAGAAGCCTAACAGAGGGAAAAGGCTTCCAGCCTCCTTTCAACTTCAATGTATAATCCTACAATCCTTTGAACAGCAGGCAAACATTTGACTGATGTTCTATTTCCTTTTCAGTGAACACTTTGGTAGGCAGCAGGTTATTTATTGCTTTGCACAAATGAAAAGAGGCAGCAAAAGAAATATCTTAACATTATAAATGGGGGTCATTATTTGGTGTCTTGGAATTTGATGTCTTATAATCAGCATACCCACAACAACAAAGCAGTCAAAACGTTAGAGTATTTTCATTATTTAACCACAAATCTCTGTAAAAAACACTTGCATTAATAGGTTTATAAAAGGTTTTTAGATGGAAGTTGCCATTGTTCAATCAAGTTTTAATTATCATAGACTATGTACTCAGTGATAATTACTGCTTTGGTGGTAAAATTCTCTCATAAAATTATAATTGGATCAAATCTGAAAAGCAGGGTTGTTAATCATCGACTTTTTGAGGTCATTACAGTTTACTGCTTTAGTTTCATGTATATTTTATTGCAGTACAATTATACTTCTTGTCTGTTCTCTTCAGAATGTAAGACAGTTTCTTAAATTTGATGTTTTGCATTACTTAGCAGAGTTAGCATGGAAAAAAAAAAAAAGAAAGATAAAGAAGATTCCTGGCAAACTTGTGGAGCATGTTTAGTTTATACTTAGTGTTATGGGACTACCCTTCCCAAAATGTATATGTCAAAAGCTTCTCTCTCTGGGAGTCTCCCTGGTGGTCCAGTGAGTAAGGACACCGCCTTGCAGTGCAAGGGGGGCAGGTTTGATCCCTGGCCTGGGAAGATCCCACGTGGCTGGACGGTTGTGCCCAATTACCGAGCTGGAACTCTGGAGCGCATGTGCCCAGAGCCGGTGCTCTGCAGTGACAGAGGCCACTGCAATGGGAGGCCCACACAGGCCAAAGAACAAAGATGGATGTAACTAGATAAATGAAAGACCAATAGAAGTGGCCAAAAAAAAAAGCTTATCTCTCACTGAAATAGTATTTGGAAGTAGAACCTTTAAAAAGAGGTAATTAAGTTTAGATAATGTGACTAGATTGGAGCCCCATGATGGAATTAGTACTGTTGTAAGAGCGCAATAGACCGGAGATCTTTCTCCACCACATTAAGATATGTGACAAAAATGATCCTCTGCAAACCAGGGGAAAGGTCCTTATCAGGCACTGAATCTGCTGACATTCTTTTTTTTTTTTAAAGATTTATTTACTTATTTATTTATTTTGGTGGGGGTGGGGTGGGGAGGGAGAGGAGCAGGCGGGCCACTTCTATTGGTCTTTCATTTCTCTATTTTCATCTGTCTTTGTTCTTTGGCCCGTGTGGGCCTCCCATCGCCGTGGCCTCTGTTGTCTTAGAGCACTAGCTCTGGGCGCATGCGCTCCAGAGCTCCGGCTCGGTAGTTGGACACATCAGTCCAGCCGCTCCAGGGCACGTGGGATCTTCCCCGGCCAGGGCTCAAACCAGCGCCCCTTGCACTGCAAGACGGTGTCCTTACCCACTGGGCCACCAGGAAGCCCATAAAATTATAATTGGATCAAATCTGAAAAGCAGGGTTGTTAATCATCGACTTTTTGAGGTCATTACAGTTTACTGCTTTAGTTTCATGTATATTTTATTGCAGTACAATTATACTTCTTGTCTGTTCTCTTCAGAATGTAAGACAGTTTCTTAAATTTGATGTTTTGCATTACTTAGCAGAGTTAGCATGGAAAAAAAAAAAAAGAAAGATAAAGAAGATTCCTGGCAAACTTGTGGAGCATGTTTAGTTTATACTTAGTGTTATGGGACTACCCTTCCCAAAATGTATATGTCAAAAGCTTCTCTCTCTGGGAGTCTCCCTGGTGGTCCAGTGAGTAAGGACACCGCCTTGCAGTGCAAGGGGGGCAGGTTTGATCCCTGGCCTGGGAAGATCCCACGTGGCTGGACGGTTGTGCCCAATTACCGAGCTGGAACTCTGGAGCGCATGTGCCCAGAGCCGGTGCTCTGCAGTGACAGAGGCCACTGCAATGGGAGGCCCGCAGGAGCCAAAGAACAAAGATGGATGAAAACAGATAAATGAAAGACCAATAGAAGTGGCCAAAAAAAAAAGCTTATCTCTCACTGAAATAGTATTTGGAAGTAAAACCCTTTTAAAAAAGAGGTAATTAAGTTTAGATAATGTGACTAGATTGGAGCCCCATGATGGAATTAGTACTGTTGTAAGAGCGCAATAGACCGGAGATCTTTCTCCACCACATTAAGATATGTGACAAAAATGATCCTCTGCAAACCAGGGGAAAGGTCCTTATCAGGCACTGAATCTGCTGACATTCTTTTTTTTTTTTAAAGATTTATTTACTTATTTATTTATTTTGGTGGGGGTGGGGTGGGGAGGGAGAGGAGCAGGCGGGCCACTTCTATTGGTCTTTCATTTCTCTATTTTCATCTGTCTTTGTTCTTTGGCCCGTGTGGGCCTCCCATCGCCGTGGCCTCTGTTGTCTTAGAGCACTAGCTCTGGGCGCATGCGCTCCAGAGCTCCGGCTCGGTAGTTGGACACATCAGTCCAGCCGCTCCAGGGCACGTGGGATCTTCCCCGGCCAGGGCTCAAACCAGCGCCCCTTGCACTGCAAGACGGTGTCCTTACCCACTGGGCCACCAGGGAAGCCCTCTGCTGCCATTCTAATCCTGAACTTACCAGCCTCCAGAACTGTGAGAAATGAATGTTTGCTGTTTAAGTCAACCAGTTTATGCTGTTATTCTTATAGAAGTCTGGAATAAACATATAACATGGAACCACTTATTTTCCCTGCTCACTTTGACTTTTGTGTCATCCTTTACTATGTCTTATGTTCTTAAGGATGTTGGAAATCTAAGCTCGTTCAAAATAAGGCCCCAGTGATTTCTACTGGAGGCTATCTGTGTTCTTTCAAATGTGTTTTTTTTTTTTTTCTTTTTTCCATTATGACTAAATTGCTATGAACATTGTGCAAAGATTGTATGTGTGAAGAAAGCACTTCATTTCTCTGGGTAAAATGGCCTGGAGCACAATTTGGCACCTTCATGATTTTTAGTTTAGCCTTTTTTATAAATGTGTAGTGATATTGCACTGTAATTTTAATTTGTATTTCTTTAATGATCAATAATGTTAAACTTCTCTCATGTGTTTATTTGCCTCTTCAGTGAAAGGTCTCTTCAAGTCTTTAGCACATTTTCTGGTTGATTTTTTTTTTTTCTTTTTTTTACTGTTAAGCTTTGAGAATTCTTTATAAAAATTAAAAAAAAAAGGCACAGGTCCTTATTAGAATAAGAGATTTGCAAATATTTTCTTCCAGTCTGTAGCTTGCATTTTCACTCACTTAATAGAGTCTCTCACAGAACAGTAATTTTAATTTTAATGAATTTCAAATTATCTTTACTTTTATGGGGGTAAGTCTAAGAACACTTTTGTTTATTTTAAGTTTGTTATGTCATGTACATATTTATAAGATTTACACCTAAGAATTTCCTTTTTCTTATTTTAGTGATTATAAAGGGGATTGTATTTTTACCTTCTATGTTTCCATTGACAGTAGATTAAGATACAATTGATCTTATATGTTAAGCTTGTACACTGTCATGTGCTAAACTCACTCTTATATAGTTCCAGAGGGCTTGTACCAGTCTTGTAACCTATAGAAAGAATGGGATCTTCCCGGCCAGGGCTCAAACCAGCGCCTTGCACTGCAAGACGGTGTCCTTACCCACTGGGCCACCAGGAACCCCTTTGCTGCCATTCTAATCCTGAACTTACCAGCCTCCAGAACTGTGAGAAATGAATGTTTGCTGTTTAAGTCAACCAGTTTATGCTGTTATTCTTATAGAAGTCTGGAATAAACATATAACATGGAACCACTTATTTTCCCTGCTCACTTTGACTTTTGTGTCATCCTTTACTATGTCTTATGTTCTTAAGGATGTTGGAAATCTAAGCTCGTTCAAAATAAGGCCCCAGTGATTTCTACTGGAGGCTATCTGTGTTCTTTCAAATGTGTTTTTTTTTTTTTTCTTTTTTCCATTATGACTAAATTGCTATGAACATTGTGCAAAGATTGTATGTGTGAAGAAAGCACTTCATTTCTCTGGGTAAAATGGCCTGGAGCACAATTTGGCACCTTCATGATTTTTAGTTTAGCCTTTTTTATAAATGTGTAGTGATATTGCACTGTAATTTTAATTTGTATTTCTTTAATGATCAATAATGTTAAACTTCTCTCATGTGTTTATTTGCCTCTTCAGTGAAAGGTCTCTTCAAGTCTTTAGCACATTTTCTGGTTGATTTTTTTTTTTTCTTTTTTTTACTGTTAAGCTTTGAGAATTCTTTATAAAAATTAAAAAAAAAAGGCACAGGTCCTTATTAGAATAAGAGATTTGCAAATATTTTCTTCCAGTCTGTAGCTTGCATTTTCACTCACTTAATAGAGTCTCTCACAGAACAGTAATTTTAATTTTAATGAATTTCAAATTATCTTTACTTTTATGGGGGTAAGTCTAAGAACACTTTTGTTTATTTTAAGTTTGTTATGTCATGTACATATTTATAAGATTTACACCTAAGAATTTCCTTTTTCTTATTTTAGTGATTATAAAGGGGATTGTATTTTTACCTTCTATGTTTCCATTGACAGTAGATTAAGATACAATTGATCTTATATGTTAAGCTTGTACACTGTCATGTGCTAAACTCACTCTTATATAGTTCCAAGAGGGTCTTGTTTTTTTTTATATTCTTTGTAATGTTCTCTGCAGATGTCTTGTAACCTATAGAAAAGAATCATTTTCTTGCCTCTTTTCCAATCTGTATGTCATTTATTTCCTTTTCTTGCTTTGTTGCAGTGGCTTTAACTTTATGCACTATGGTCAAGAAGAGCAATAAGAATAAATATTATTGCCATGCTTTTGATCTTGGGAGGAATCTATTTAGTCTTTCACTACATTAAGAAGGATGTTAGCTATTGAGATTCTGTAGATTTTCTTTTAGCTGAAGAAGTTCTGAACTATGTTCATTTAACTGAAAAATTTTACCGTTGAATGAATCATGAGTCTTTTCAATAGTTTTTCTGTTGTCAATGGATAGGTTTGTGTGATTTTGATTCTTTAGCCCATTATTGTGATAGGTCATATTGATTAATTTTCAAATATTGAACCAATCTTATATCCCTGAAAAAAATCCATAAAGTCACAGTATATAATTACTTTTATATATTATTTAATTCTATGTTCTAATACTTTAAGACTTTTTGACCCAATTTCACAAGGGATGTTGCACTGTAGGTTTTCTTTTGTTTGTTCATTTTTACTTCCTTTGTCTGATTTGAGTATAAAGTAATACTAGCTTCATAAAAACAATTGAAAATCACTCTCTTCTCTTTTCTAGATGAGATTATGTAAAATTGGTATTAAATCTTTAAAAGCTTTTAGAATTTTCCAGTAAAACCATTCATTCCTGGGGAATTTTTTCCCCAAATTACAAATTTAATTTTCTTAATAGTTATAGGGGTATTCAAATTATCTATATCACATGGCATGACTTGTGTTAGTATGTGTCTTTCAAGAAATTGGTTCATCTTATTTTAGTTATCAGATTTATATGTCTAGTCCTATTCATATTATTTCCTTCTGCATGTGTGTGTGTTTTAATGTTCGTAGTGTTTGCAGTGATATATCATGCTTATAACTTATTTTGGTAATTTATCTTCTCTTGTTTGTTAATTGCCAATCTTGCTAGAGGTTTGTCAATTTGTGATCTCTTAAATAACAAGTTATGTGTGGGGTTTTTTTTGTAGCTTTTATCATTTAATTTTGTTGATTTATGCTCTTCAGCTTTAGTATTTCTTTTCTTATGCACACTTTTTGTTTATTTTGCCATTCCCTTTCTACATGCTTGAGTTGGGAAGCATAAATTACTGATCTGAGACTGTTTGTCTTTCTTAATGTATACATTTAGTGCTATGAATCTCCCTCTCACACTGCTTTAATTGTATGTCAAAATTTTATATACTGTGTATCTTTTGATTTATATATTTCTTTATATATTATAATTCTTTTGAAAAACATATTCTTCCAAATATTTTTTTTTTTAATTTTCTTTCACATTTCTCTTTGACCTAAGGGTTATAAGAGTGTTCTTTTAGTTTCCAAGTGATTGGAGATTTTCCTGTTATCTTTCTCTTATTGATTTCTAGTTTTCTTCTGTTCTTGTCAGAGAACACACTGCTGGATATGGAATTTTTCTTGGCATTTCTTTTCTTTCAGCATTTGAATATTATGACACTTTTCTTGGGCTCCATCATATCTGATTAATGATTTCCAGTTGAAACCTGATATTTGATGAATTGTTAGACAAGGGACCTTATTTAAATCTTTTGATGTAGCTGGCTTCATGCTATATCACTCAGAGGGGAATTGGAAGATATCACATTTTTACCAATCTAGTATGAGATTCCATGCTCCCTATTTTAGATTCACTGACCACAAGGAGGCCAGGACTTCTCATTACTGCTGATAATTGGTAGAAGTTGTGATCTTCACTAGGGGGTTACCATTGCTATCCTGGCTGGGAGGGATAGGGGTCCCTTATTACTGCCCCTCTCCTGAAACCTTCATTTTATAATACTTTTATTTCCCTTTCATTTCTTAAGGAAAAATTTCCACTGAATCTAGAGTGCCAGGTTGACTGTCCTTTTCTTTCAGCATATGAAAACTATGGTGCCATTCCCTTTAGTCTTCATAGTGTTACATGTGAGATTCACTTTTATTAAAACTTGTTTTTTCCCTATTTCTTACTCCTTCATATATATACATGTATATGTGTATGTGTATATACACAGATGATAAATGATACAACTCAGATGGTAAAGAATCTGCTTAAGGTATGAGAAACCTGCATTTAACCCCTGGATGGGGGTTATCCCCTGGAGAGGTAACCCACTCTAGAATTCTTGCCTGAAGAATCCCACAGACAGGGGAGTCTGGCAGGCTACTGTCTATGGGGTCACAAAGAGTTGGAGATTACTGAGTGACTAGCGTTTCTACTTTTCATTTATTTCTCTATCTTCAGATTTTAAATGATTGACTATGGTGTGGTTTGGTATAGATTTACTTGCACTTATCATATTTAATGATTTTCTTAACTTCTTGAATCTGTAGGGTTATGTCTTTTGCTACCTTTCGGAAGTATTCCACTATTATGTCTTAAAGCACTTTCATTGCCTTGGCTTCTTTTTACTCTCTTTTGAGACTCCAATAAGAAAAATGCTACATCATTTTTATAGTGTCACAAATTCTTCAAGACCTTTTCACTGTTTTAGTCAAATTTCTTTCTAATGTACATAGCAGATAATTTTATTGTTTCCAACTTCCAGTTTATTGATTCTTTCCTCTGTCTTCTCCTTGTGCTATTAAGCCTATCCCCTAAATGTATTATTTTGGAAATATGTATTTTTAGTTCTAAAATTTCCCTGTGGCTTCTTTGTGTATATTCTGTTTATTTAATAAGACTTTCTAATTTTTTTTCAATTTATTTAAAGTGCGTTCATAATTGCTTATTGAAGCATCATTATAAATGTCTTAAAATTTTGTAATTCTAATATCTTTATCATCTTGGTGTTGGCATCTATTGATTGCTTTTTTGATTCAGTTTGAGATTTACCTAGCTACTGAAATAATTAGTGATTTACTATGGAGATTTATGCACTTGGAATATTCACTAGGTTAAAAGATTATGAATCTTACTGAAATCTATTTTTGCGGGTCTTCTGACACTGTTCATGCATTTCGGGGTAATAGTGGAGCTATTACCTCATTACTGACAGTTCAGAGTAGAAATTCAGTTTCCCCACTAAGCATTTTAATTTGGAAGACATTTTCTGGAGGAAGAAGCTAAAGCTTTTTACTCCTTCATATATATATGATGTAGGTATACCTTGATACAACTCAGATGGTAAAGAATCTGCTTAAGGTATGAGAAACCTGCATTTAACCCCTGGATGGGGGTTATCCCCTGGAGAGGTAACCCACTCTAGAATTCTTGCCTGAAGAATCCCACAGACAGGGGAGTCTGGCAGGCTACTGTCTATGGGGTCACAAAGAGTTGGAGATTACTGAGTGACTAGCGTTTCTACTTTTCATTTATTTCTCTATCTTCAGATTTTAAATGATTGACTATGGTGTGGTTTGGTATAGATTTACTTGCACTTATCATATTTAATGATTTTCTTAACTTCTTGAATCTGTAGGGTTATGTCTTTTGCTACCTTTCGGAAGTATTCCACTATTATGTCTTAAAGCACTTTCATTGCCTTGGCTTCTTTTTACTCTCTTTTGAGACTCCAATAAGAAAAATGCTACATCATTTTTATAGTGTCACAAATTCTTCAAGACCTTTTCACTGTTTTAGTCAAATTTCTTTCTAATGTACATAGCAGATAATTTTATTGTTTCCAACTTCCAGTTTATTGATTCTTTCCTCTGTCTTCTCCTTGTGCTATTAAGCCTATCCCCTAAATGTATTATTTTGGAAATATGTATTTTTAGTTCTAAAATTTCCCTGTGGCTTCTTTGTGTATATTCTGTTTATTTAATAAGACTTTCTAATTTTTTTTCAATTTATTTAAAGTGCGTTCATAATTGCTTATTGAAGCATCATTATAAATGTCTTAAAATTTTGTAATTCTAATATCTTTATCATCTTGGTGTTGGCATCTATTGATTGCTTTTTTGATTCAGTTTGAGATTTACCTAGCTACTGAAATAATTAGTGATTTACTATGGAGATTTATGCACTTGGAATATTCACTAGGTTAAAAGATTATGAATCTTACTGAAATCTATTTTTGCGGGTCTTCTGACACTGTTCATGCATTTCGGGGTAATAGTGGAGCTATTACCTCATTACTGACAGTTCAGAGTAGAAATTCAGTTTCCCCACTAAGCATTTTTGGACATTTGAGGAAAGGAACATTTGCTACTCCTGGGAGGAAGAAGAAATTCAGAATCCAAATTTGGTCTCCACTCATATCATAGTGGGGAAAGATCTTTATTTCTTGGTGAGATGAAAGTACCAACACCCTGCGCATCCTTATCTAACACTACCCTGGTTGTGTTTTGGGGAAACTTCACTACAAGTTTGGAAGTCTAAGCCTCATTTGGCTTTTGCTGGTGTGGTTAGGTAGAGCCACAGTTCTTCTGTGATGTACTGCTGAAGTAGAGAAATTATTTTCTTAAAGTTTTCTGCCTATCTAGACAGTCCCTTTCCTGGTCTTTTGATTAGAAAGAACAGATTTTCTTGTTTTGTTTGCTGGTTTAGATTTGAATTTTGATTTTGGTCAGTGCCCACTGCCATTTCTGGATTAGTCAGATTGTCAGATATATATGAGAAAAAAAAAAAACAAACTAGGTTTTTGTATGTAGATACTCTAATTCCTTTCTATGTCCTCAACCTCTTTTTGCCTTTACCTGTTCTCTCTTGCCTTTTCAGCTTAAAAGTAACCTAGTTTAAGTATCTAAACTCAGTTTGAATCCTAGCTATGCCACCTGTCTGCTGTGTGATCTTAGGCAATTTGCAAGCAGATCTAAGCTTCAATTTCCTCATCTGAAAAAAAAGAGCGATAATAATTGTACTTTTCTATACCAGCCATAGAGGTGAACAACTTTAGCCAACTTGGAAAGGTGTGGCTTGGTGATCCTTTTGAGGAAAAAAAAAAGAATTGTTGTTCAACTAAGAGTATATTTTACTGACAGCCTCCATCTATGCCTTAGGATCTGGCTCTGATCTTCAGGTGATGCCACATTCTTTGTGAGCACCACTTAGTCAATTGACCAAGTGTGCCAACATAATAGGGATTGGCATTTCTAATAGACACCACCAATAGGCACCATCAATAGGCACCACCAATGCACAGTCTTCAATCTCATTGGGTCAGCCAAGTCTTTGTCAGATCTACACCTTATCTGTGTTTTCCCTTGCTTAATCCAGCTTCCTCCCTTCTTTCATAGGTTTATCTGTATTACAATTGACATCACACTTTTAAAGTTTTCCCTGCCTAATCTTACCTTTCCTCCTTTCATATTTTACAGTATTTATCCCCAATAAGTCTTTTGTATTCCTAACTCCATCACTGTGAACGCTTGTCAAAGTGTCATCTGATCAAGCTGGGTTCATCCCAGGCATGCAAGGATTCTTCAACATCTGCAAATCAATCAATGTGATACACCATATCAACAAACTGGGAGACAAAAATCACATGATCATCTCAATAGATGCAGAAAAAGCCTTCGACAAAGTACAACACCCATTCCTGATAAAAACTCGTCAGAAAATGGGCATAGAAGGAACCTATCTCAACATAGTGAAAGCCATATATGAGAAGCCCACAGCGAGCATTGTCTTCAATGGTGAAAAACTGAAAGCATTCTCTCTAAGATCAGGAACAAGACAGGGGTGTCCACTTTCACCACTACTATTCAACATAGTCCTGGAAGTTCTAGCAACAGCAATAAGAGAAGAGAAAGAAATCAAAGGAATCCAGATTGGAAAGGAAGAAGTCAAGCTCTGTCATTTTGCAGATGACATGATATTATACATAGAAAATCCCAAAGATTCTATTACAAAGCTACTAGAGCTAATCAATGAATTCAGCAAAGTCGCAGGATACAAAGTCAACACACAGAAATCACTGGCATTCTTATACACACACAATGAAAAATCAGAAAATTAAATCAAAGAGGCAGTCCCCTTCACCATCGTAACCAAAAGAATCAAATATCTAGGAATAAATCTACCCAAAGAAACAAAAGAACTGTACACAGAAAATTACAAGACACTCATGAAAGAAATTAAGGAAGACTTAAACAGATGGAGAGATATTCCATGTTCCTTGGTCGAAAGAATCAATATTGTGAAAATGACCATACTACCAAATATCATCTACAGATTCAATGCAATACCTATTCAACTACCAAGGAAATTTTTCACAGAACTAGACCAAAGAATCACACAGTTCATATGGAAACACAAAAGACTTCGAATAGCCAAAGCAATCCTGAGGAAGAAAAACGAAGCTGGAGGGATCAGCCTCCCTAACTTCAGACTCTACTACAAAGCAACAGTCATCAAGACAGTATGGTACTGGCACAAAAACAGAACTATAGACCAATGGAACAAGATAGAGAACCCAGAAATAAACCCACGCACCTATGGGTACCTTATTTTTGATAAAGGAGGAGAAACTATAAAATGGGACAAAGACAGCCTCTTCAACAAATGGTGCTGGGAGAATTGGACAGCTACATGCAAAAAAATGAAATTGGAACATTCCCTGACACCATACACTAAGATCAACTCAAAATGGGTTAAAGACCTAATGTAAGACCAGAAACCATCAAACTCTTAGAGGAAAATATAGGCAAAACCCTCAAGGACATCAATCAAATCAAGATCTTCTCTGACCCACCAACTAAAATAGCAGAACTGAAAAGAAAAATGAACATATGGGACCTCATGAAACTTAAAAGCTTTTGTACAGCAAAAGAAATTACAAAAAAGCTCAACAGACAGCCCACAGAGTGGGAGAAAATCATAGCAAATGAAACAACAGATAAAGAATTAATCTCCAAAATCTACAAGCAACTCAGACAACTCAGCACAGGGAAAACGAACAACCCAATCAAAAAATGGGAAAAAGATCTAAAGAGACGCCTCTCCAAAGAGGACATACAGATGGCCCAAAAGCATATGAAACGATGCTCAACCTCGCTTATTATTAGAGAAATGCAAATTAAAACTACAATGAGATATCACCTCACACCCGTCAGAATGGCCATCTTCAAAAAATCTGCAGACAATAAATGCTGGAGAGGGTGCGGAGAAAAGGGAACCCTCTTGCATTGCTGGAGGGAATGTAAATTGATACAGCCTCTATGGAAGACAGTATGGAGATTTCTTAAAAAACTAAAAATAGAAGCACCCTATGACCCAGCAATCCCACTATTAGGCTTATATCCTGATGAAATCAAAAATGAAAGAAGCACCTGTATCCCAATGTTCATTGCAGCTCTCTATACAATACCTATTCAACTACCAAGGAAATTTTCACAGAACTAGACCAAAGAATCACACAGTTCATATGGAAACACAAAAGACTTCGAATAGCCAAAGCAATCCTGAGGAAGAAAAACGAAGCTGGAGGGATCAGCCTCCCTAACTTCAGACTCTACTACAAAGCAACAGTCATCAAGACAGTATGGTACTGGCACAAAAACAGAACTATAGACCAATGGAACAAGATAGAGAACCCAGAAATAAACCCACGCACCTATGGGTACCTTATTTTTGATAAAGGAGGAGAAACTATAAAATGGGACAAAGACAGCCTCTTCAACAAATGGTGCTGGGAGAATTGGACAGCTACATGCAAAAAAATGAAATTGGAACATTCCCTGACACCATACACTAAGATCAACTCAAAATGGGTTAAAGACCTAATGTAAGACCAGAAACCATCAAACTCTTAGAGGAAAATATAGGCAAAACCCTCAAGGACATCAATCAAATCAAGATCTTCTCTGACCCACCAACTAAAATAGCAGAACTGAAAAGAAAAATGAACATATGGGACCTCATGAAACTTAAAAGCTTTTGTACAGCAAAAGAAATTACAAAAAAGCTCAACAGACAGCCCACAGAGTGGGAGAAAATCATAGCAAATGAAACAACAGATAAAGAATTAATCTCCAAAATCTACAAGCAACTCAGACAACTCAGCACAGGGAAAACGAACAACCCAATCAAAAAATGGGAAAAAGATCTAAAGAGACGCCTCTCCAAAGAGGACATACAGATGGCCCAAAAGCATATGAAACGATGCTCAACCTCGCTTATTATTAGAGAAATGCAAATTAAAACTACAATGAGATATCACCTCACACCCGTCAGAATGGCCATCTTCAAAAAATCTGCAGACAATAAATGCTGGAGAGGGTGCGGAGAAAAGGGAACCCTCTTGCATTGCTGGAGGGAATGTAAATTGATACAGCCTCTATGGAAGACAGTATGGAGATTTCTTAAAAAACTAAAAATAGAAGCACCCTATGACCCAGCAATCCCACTATTAGGCTTATATCCTGATGAAATCAAAAATGAAAGAAGCACCTGTATCCCAATGTTCATTGCAGCTCTCTATACAATAGCCAAAACATGGAAGCAACCTAGATGTCCATCGACAAATGAATGGATCCAGAAGCTCTGGTACATATATACAATGGAATACTACTCAGTTGTTAAAAGAAATGCAGAAGACTCAGTCCTAATGAAGTGGCTGGCTCTAGAACCTATCATCAAAAGTGAAGTAAGTCAAAAAGAGAAAGACAAATACAGTATACTAACACACATATATGGAATCTAGTAGGACGGTCTTGATAACACATGCAGGGAACTCATGGAAAAACAGACAGAGCATAGACATAGGGACATCTTGGCGAAGAAATAGGGAGGGAGAAGCATGGAGGAAGTAACAAGGAAACCTATAGTGTTATGTGTGGAAAAGATAGCTAGTGTCATAGTGCTAAGGGAATAGGAGTGCTTACAATGGCTTGGGGCGAAGGTCTGGAGGGGTGGGATGGGGGGATCTGGGCGGGTGGGGACCATGGATATGCATATGATTGATCTGGGAACATACGTCTGTGAAAAACAAAACTCTGTAAAACCTTTAAAATAAAGAATAAAAAAAATAAAATAAAAATATACAGGAAAAAATTTAAACTTTATCCAGAAAGAAATACAGATTACTTTAACCCAGTAATGTAATCCCTCAAACATAGAGGTATTGCACCTCTAAAAGAGGTGGTTGCTCCAGACTGCAATTATTGTAATAATATCTAATAAAACTGAGTTGAGAGAAAAAAAAGTGTCATCTGAGACACTACCTCATAAGCATACCATTGAGTAAAATGAGATAATACATAAAGACTCGAAATAATATTTCTTAGTACAGTATTTAACATATGATAAATGGTAAATAAATGTTGGCTTTTATTTTCCTTTTAGAAACTACAACTCCACTCTTTCTTGTATACCCTTGACCACATTCTTACTGTTATTTGCTCATTTTTATCCACCAATTATCTGCCTACCTATTCACTCATCTTTTTGCCTTTTTTTATTTGCTCAATTTTATCCACCAATTCTAAAATAGAAGCACCCTATGACCCAGCAATCCCACTATTAGGCTTATATCCTGATGAAATCAAAAATGAAAGAAGCACCTGTATCCCAATGTTCATTGCAGCTCTCTATACAATAGCCAAAACATGGAAGCAACCTAGATGTCCATCGACAAATGAATGGATCCAGAAGCTCTGGTACATATATACAATGGAATACTACTCAGTTGTTAAAAGAAATGCAGAAGACTCAGTCCTAATGAAGTGGCTGGCTCTAGAACCTATCATCAAAAGTGAAGTAAGTCAAAAAGAGAAAGACAAATACAGTATACTAACACACATATATGGAATCTAGTAGGACGGTCTTGATAACACATGCAGTAAACTCATGGAAAAACAGACAGAGCATAGACATAGGGACATCTTGGCGAAGAAATAGGGAGGGAGAAGCATGGAGGAAGTAACAAGGAAACCTATAGTGTTATGTGTGGAAAAGATAGCTAGTGTCATAGTGCTAAGGGAATAGGAGTGCTTACAATGGCTTGGGGCGAAGGTCTGGAGGGGTGGGATGGGGGGATCTGGGCGGGTGGGGACCATGGATATGCATATGATTGATCTGGGAACATACGTCTGTGAAAAACAAAACTCTGTAAAACCTTTAAAATAAAGAATAAAAAAAATAAAATAAAAATATACAGGAAAAAATTTAAACTTTATCCAGAAAGAAATACAGATTACTTTAACCCAGTAATGTAATCCCTCAAACATAGAGGTATTGCACCTCTAAAAGAGGTGGTTGCTCCAGACTGCAATTATTGTAATAATATCTAATAAAACTGAGTTGAGAAAAAAAAAAAAAAAGTGTCATCTGAGACACTACCTCATAAGCATACCATTGAGTAAAATGAGATAATACATAAAGACTCGAAATAATATTTCTTAGTACAGTATTTAACATATGATAAATGGTAAATAAATGTTGGCTTTTATTTTCCTTTTAGAAACTACAACTCCACTCTTTCTTGTATACCCTTGACCACATTCTTACTGTTATTTGCTCATTTTTATCCACCAATTATCTGCCTACCTATTCACTCACTGCATTTTTAGTTTCTCCTTAAGTGGTAATTTATGGTTTTCAAATGATAATGTCTCTTCAAATTAAAACAGTATGAGAAAAATCTACAAAAGCAGCAATAATAAAATATTTTTTCTGCTTTCAGTTATTTCTCTGAATCAGGCTATACTACTGCCTCTACTTGTTTCTCAGTCTACTACAGTTTTGTTTATATGTTCACTGATCCTTTGAAAATGCTTTTTTTTTCCCAAAGAAAACCAATTATATATATTTTAAAAAAACCAAACCCCACAGCATTTTTAGTCTCTTTAAGCATCAGCATTTCATTCATTTGTGCATATACACATACATGTGCTATACTTAATCACTCTGTTGTGTCCGACTCTGTGTCCTCATGGACAGTATCCTGCCAGGCTCTTCTGTTCATAGGATTCTCCAGACAAGGATACTGGAGTGGATTGCCATTTCCTCTTCCAGGGGATCTTCACAAACCTGGGGTGAAACCCAGGTGTCCCACATTGCAGGCAAATTCTTTATGGTCTGAGCCACCAGGGAAGCCAACACACACACACACACACACACACACACACACATATATATACATATATATACATATATATATGAACATACTTACATATTAAATATTTCCAAGAACATATGATGTAAAGATATCTGATTAATTTTTATTCAAGCTAGTGCTTATTAAACTAATTAGATTCTTTGTACAAACATACAGCAGAGACCCATTAATATCCCCCAGAAACACTAATCTAAACACTAATCTAAAAGTTATCCTATCTGCAAATGAATATAAAGCCTTGGTTATGAAACATAATTCATTGTAAATAAGCATGTACTTAATTATTGGTATTCAGTCATTATTGTGCAATGCTGAGATGCATGGCAGTAAACATGGAACATAACAAAAAAGTACAAACCGTGCTTGGTACTGCCTATTATATTGGGAGCAAAGGAAAAATTAAACAGTGAATAAGCCTTCAATATTAATATGTTCATTCAATAACATCCTACTACGTTATTAGGTAAATCAGAAAGTGTCTATCATTCTGAAAGCATAGAATGGTAGTTACCACCCATTCCCAGGATAAAGCTTACTTATCCTATGTTTCTCAGACATTAATTTTTACTGAATCATGTGAATCCTACTCCAAAAAAAGAAAAAAAATCAAAACAGGGATTTAGATATACCTTCATATCTTCTGCATATATTGGGCAAGTTAAACAACCTTGCAGAGACTCATTTTCCTCAACTGAAATATGAGGATAATAATAAATCATATCTCAAAAGATTGTTTTAAAGATTTACTTTTGTGATACACACAATACACATACAGGGCATAAAATAGTTCTGGACCTGTAAGTCAGTGTTGAGTGAATGTCAGCTAAAATTAACGGCAATGACAGAATAATCAATAAATAACTAATGTCATGACTTGTTCCTACCTTGTATAAACTGGGTACAATCAGACACGTGAGTTAAGAGTGAATGACATAACAACAGTGTAACAGTTTTGATATTTATTGATCCTACAATATCTTTCCCAGTTTGCAAACTTTATCTTGGCACTTCCAACCTCATGATGTGACCTCTCATCTTTTTTTGAAACTAAATGACAAACTTATATGGTGTATCACAGCAAACAGTGTGATACAGGGCTTCCCTGGTGGTCCAGTGGGTAAGGACACCGTCTTGCAGTGCAAGGGATGCCGGTGCCATCCCGGGCCGGGAAAGATCCCACATGCCACGGAGCGGCACCGAGCATGCGCCCAGAGCTAGTGCTCTGCGACAACAGACGCCACCGCGATGGGAGGCCCACAGGAGCCAAAGAACGGAAAACGAATGAAAATAGAGAAATGAAAGACCAATGGAAGTGGCCCGCCCACCCCTCACCCCCGCCTAAATAAATAAATAAATAAATATTTAAAAATGAACAGTGTGATACAGACTCTGTTCTAATCTAAATTTCACCCTTAGGTGTCACCAGTTTTCTACTTAAACCCTCTTCTCTAGGCAACAAATTTTTTCTGTTAGTTGCTTTCCAAATGTATCTTATATTTGTTCATTCAATAACATCCTACTACGTTATTAGGTAAATCAGAAAGTGTCTATCATTCTGAAAGCATAGAATGGTAGTTACCACCCATTCCCAGGATAAAGCTTACTTATCCTATGTTTCTCAGACATTAATTTTTACTGAATCATGTGAATCCTACTCCAAAAAAAGAAAAAAAATCAAAACAGGGATTTAGATATACCTTCATATCTTCTGCATATATTGGGCAAGTTAAACAACCTTGCAGAGACTCATTTTCCTCAACTGAAATATGAGGATAATAATAAATCATATCTCAAAAGATTGTTTTAAAGATTTACTTTTGTGATACACACAATACACATACAGGGCATAAAATAGTTCTGGACCTGTAAGTCAGTGTTGAGTGAATGTCAGCTAAAATTAACGGCAATGACAGAATAATCAATAAATAACTAATGTCATGACTTGTTCCTACCTTGTATAAACTGGGTACAATCAGACACGTGAGTTAAGAGTGAATGACATAACAACAGTGTAACAGTTTTGATATTTATTGATCCTACAATATCTTTCCCAGTTTGCAAACTTTATCTTGGCACTTCCAACCTCATGATGTGACCTCTCATCTTTTTTTGAAACTAAATGACAAACTTATATGGTGTATCACAGCAAACAGTGTGATACAGGGCTTCCCTGGTGGTCCAGTGGGTAAGGACACCGTCTTGCAGTGCAAGGGGCGCCGGTTCCATCCCTGGCCTGGAAAGATCCCACATGCCACGGAGCGGCACCGAGCATGCGCCCAGAGCTAGTGCTCTGCGACAACAGAGGCCACCGCGATGGGAGGCCCACAGGAGCCAAAGAACAAAAACGGATGAAAATAGAGAAATGAAAGACCAATAGAAGTGGCCCGCCCACCCCCTCGCTCTCCCAACCGCCCCCCTCAAAAATAAATAAATAAATAAATATTTAAAAAAAATGAACAGTGTGATACAGACTCTGTTCTAATCTAAATTTCACCCTTAGGTGTCACCAGTTTTCTACTTAAACCCTCTTCTCTAGGCAACAAATTTTTTTTTCTGTTAGTTGCTTTCCAAATGTATCTTATATTTGTTTATTGCTTTTTTCTTTTTAAAATAAACTTCTTCTTATATCTCATACATTTTCAATTCATTACCTGACATATTCCCCCTCTTTAAACTTCCACAGAAATTAGTAAAATAATTTTTTGTGCATCATCCATTTATTTTTTCATTCAAGAAATATTTCTTAACAATTGTTATGTGAGAATCCTGCTGTAAACACTAAAGATGCTCGTCATAAAACTCAAATAGGAAATATAGCCATTTACAAGTCATTACAAGTGTGATACGTGTTTAAAAGAAAAGGGAAAAATTAGGTATAAAAATGTGTAGCAAAGGAGCTAAGAAACTCTAGAAATACATTTTTCCTGCAAGACACTATGTTTTAGAGAGTGAGTTAGAGTAAAAGTTCCCTAGCATTTAGCAAAATGGGGCTGGCATTGAGGGTGAGAGTGGAGAGTTGGGATCTCCTACCTAAAGAGTACCATGTATATGAAGACTGTAAGTCTAAAAGAGTACAACATATTTGTAAAACTAAAGGAAATTTAGTATGGCTATAACAAGTGTAATGAAAGGAAAATATTGGGCATTAATAGAAAATAGAATGTGTGAATGATGTGAAACAAAAAACATTTTGTCATAATGATTGTGTTGTTTGTTTTGTGTTAAAATAACCCATATTGAATTAGGAAAATATGCCAGATACCTTAGTTCCCCAAAATGTTTAGTGCAAAATTATATATATATATATATATATATATATATATATATATATAGATATAGATATAGATATAGATAGATAGATAGATAGATAGATAGATAATTCTCAGAAGATATCATTTGGAAATTCTGTAACATACAGATAATTTGTTTCCTTGAACTTTACACAATGTTTACAAATTGTAAACCTTTGTGCACATAATTTCAGTTTTCTTATACTAAAATTATATTATTATTTTTTACTGTATTATTTTGAACTATCTCAAGAGAAATTGCCTTTTAATTACACTGAAAGAGAAAGTGGTAAGATTGATGTGGTAAAAATGAAATACAATGATGGTTTTTAATGGCCGTTTAAACCAGTCATGGTTCTCTGAGAGAATGAAATGTGCAATCTGTAGTCCAGAGGGACCAAATGGAAATGACCCTATGAGGGCAAAGGTGTGTTTATCCAAACAATAATAAACTCTTTCAAAATGAGGACAAATGGTACTGCAAATTTAGCTTGCTTTGTTTTATAAATCAAATTACTCACTCAAAATTTCCATTTATACTTTTAACAAGTTGCCTATAATTTGCCAACAAAATTCTTAAAGATATAACTGCTTCTTCAATTATATAGATAACTACCATATTTGATTTGTATTTAAGAAGAAACCATCTTTATATTTAAACAACCTGAAATGGCTCTTAAAATTTTATTTCTGGGGCTTCCCTGGTGGTCTGGTGGGTAAGGACACTGCCTTGCAGTGCAAGGAACACCAGTTCAATCCCTGGCCTGGGAAGATCTCATGTGCCGCGGAGCAGCTGGACTGATGTGTCCAATTACCAAGCCAGAGCTCTGGGGTGCATGTGCCCAGAGCCGGTGCTCTGTGACAACAGAGGCCACTGCAATGGGAGGCCCACATGGGCCAAGGAACAAAGATGGATGAAAATAGACAAATGAAAGACCAATAGAAGTGACCAAAAAATATATTATTTCTATACTAATAGAATAAGGCAGAAGGTGAAAATACTTTATATGTAGAGTAAATTACAATTAACTTCCTACAAGAGGTGCCTTAATAATGTTTGAGATATGACTGAATTGCACTTATTGGATGCGAGTTTGGTTTTTAGCTTTTTTTGGTAACATTGCATTATTTTTTGAAGTCTTATTTATTGAGGCATAATTTGTATTGAGTAAGATCCATGCATTTTAGTATGCAGTTTTAAGAACTTGAAAAATGAATATGACAGCCAAAGTGAAGATATAGGTTTCATTAAGGTGAGCAGCTCCATCTTATACATTTCTAGTCAACCTTTCCCAACATGCCAGACTCTGATACCCACTGATAACTTTCATCCTTACGGTTTTACCTTTTACAACAGTGTTATACACATGTTATTATATATAACACAGCCTTCTTAGTCAGAAGCTATGGTTTTTCCAGTAGTCATGTACAGATTTAGGAGTTGGACCATAAAGAAGATTGAATCTACCAAAGAATTGATTCTTTCATATTGCGGTGCTGGAGAAGATTCTTAAGTCCCTTGGACTGCAAGATGATCAAACCAATCAACCCTAAATATGCATAGGAAAGACTGACGCTGAAGCTGAGCCCTTTGTCTCTGATACTTTGGGTACCTGATGTGTAGAGTCAACTTATTGGAAAAGATCCTGATGCTGGGAAAGATTGAAGGCAAAAGTAGAAGGGATGGCAGAGGATTAGATGGTTGGATAGCATCAGTGACTCAATGGACATGAGTTTGAGCAAGCTGTGGGAGATGGTGGAGGACAGAGAAACCTGGCATGCTGCAGTCCATTGAGTCACAAAGAGTCAGACATGGCTCAGCAACTCAACAACAACAATCAATTACCTTCGTGAAGAAGGAACCTCTGAGCTTTTGGAACTGTGGTTTCAATATTTTCATTCATTCCAGAAAAATCTTGGCTAATATGTCTCCAAATATTTCTACCATCCCATTTGCTCTCATTTCTCCTCTTGTTTTCCAACTATCTGTATGTCAGATCATTTGTTATTGTCTCACAGCTCTTGGACACCATTTTCTCTTTTTTCATTGTTTTCCTTCTATGTTTTACTGGGTAATTTCTACTAACCTATCTTCAGGTTCACTGATTCCATCCCTAGGGGCTTACCATAAAATGATTCTTCATTGATCTCAGGCTCCCTATGTATGATACATAAAACTTTTCCTCTGAACACATCAATGAATCATTTATTGATGCTTTTAACAAATATTTATTAAGTTCCCACTGTCTATTAGGCAGTGTGCAAGGTGATAGACATCAGTGAACTAATGAGGCATAGTTGCTGCCCTAATGAGCTTAAAATCTAGTGACATAAACTGAAAATCTAATAATCACACTAATGGATGTCTAATAACAAACTGAAAAAATACCTAAATGAAGATGAACATTTCTAGTCAACCTTTCCCAACATGCCAGACTCTGATACCCACTGATAACTTTCATCCTTACGGTTTTACCTTTTACAACAGTGTTATACACATGTTATTATATATAACACAGCCTTCTTAGTCAGAAGCTATGGTTTTTCCAGTAGTCATGTACAGATTTAGGAGTTGGACCATAAAGAAGATTGAATCTACCAAAGAATTGATTCTTTCATATTGCGGTGCTGGAGAAGATTCTTAAGTCCCTTGGACTGCAAGATGATCAAACCAATCAACCCTAAATATGCATAGGAAAGACTGACGCTGAAGCTGAGCCCTTTGTCTCTGATACTTTGGGTACCTGATGTGTAGAGTCAACTTATTGGAAAAGATCCTGATGCTGGGAAAGATTGAAGGAAAAAGGAGAAGGGGATGGCAGAGGATTAGATGGTTGGATAGCATCAGTGACTCAATGGACATGAGTTTGAGCAAGCTGTGGGAGATGGTGGAGGACAGAGAAACCTGGCATGCTGCAGTCCATTGAGTCACAAAGAGTCAGACATGGCTCAGCAACTCAACAACAACAATCAATTACCTTCGTGAAGAAGGAACCTCTGAGCTTTTGGAACTGTGGTTTCAATATTTTCATTCATTCCAGAAAAATCTTGGCTAATATGTCTCCAAATATTTCTACCATCCCATTTGCTCTCATTTCTCCTCTTGTTTTCCAACTATCTGTATGTCAGATCATTTGTTATTGTCTCACAGCTCTTGGACACCATTTTCTTTTTTCATTGTTTTCCTTCTATGTTTTACTGGGTAATTTCTACTAACCTATCTTCAGGTTCACTGATTCCATCCCTAGGGGCTTACCATAAAATGATTCTTCATTGATCTCAGGCTCCCTATGTATGATACATAAAACTTTTCCTCTGAACACATCAATGAATCATTTATTGATGCTTTTAACAAATATTTATTAAGTTCCCACTGTCTATTAGGCAGTGTGCAAGGTGATAGACATCAGTGAACTAATGAGGCATAGTTGCTGCCCTAATGAGCTTAAAATCTAGTGACATAAACTGAAAATCTAATAATCACACTAATGGATGTCTAATAACAAACTGAAAAAATACCTAAATGAAGATGACACTATGAGAACTTGTACTGAAAAAATCTGGCCTAGACCTCAGGGGTGTAGATTTAAGGGTATAAGTGAGATCATGTAGGAAAATTCTTTTCATAAAGTTCTATTTGATCTAAGCTTTGAAAAATGAAAATATATTTGTAAATGATGATTGGGAGCAGATTGGATGTGTGAACTGTGGAAAAATCTAGTAGCATACACAAATGCCTAATTTTGGGAGATAGTAAAAGCATATTTAAATAACGTATATGTGGAGTAAGCAGAGCAAGAGAGGGTGTGGTTTGAGATAAGGCTAGAAGAATTGGCAGAATCCAGAATATACGAGGCCATGCAAGCCACATTAGATTTTATCTGTATTCTAATAGTAGTTTGAAATCATTCAAGGCTTTTCAGTAGAGAGTTACCTAATCAGATTGCATTTTGTAAATAACTTTTTGGATTCAGTATTATGAAAAATGTAGAGAGGTCCTGAAGAGAAATCAGGGGTTAGAAGATTCTTTTTTTTTTAATTCTAATCTTTTATTATTTTTTATTTTACAGAGTTTTTTTGTTTACTACCAAACTTCAACATGAGTCAGCCATAGGGATACATATGTTTCCTCCCTCTTGAACTTCCCTCCCATCTTCCTCCCCATCCTACGCCTCTAGGTCGTTACATATCTCCAGTTTGAGTTCCCTTAGTCTTACAGCAGTTTCTCACTGTGTATCTATTTTACATATGATAATATAGGTTTCCATGTTATTCCTTCCGCACGTCTCACCCATTTCTCCCTCCCCGCAATGTCCATAAGTCTGTTCTCTAAGTCTGTTTCTCCATTGCTGTCCTGCATATACATTCATCAGTACCATCTTCCTAGATTCCATATATATGTGTTAGTATACAAAATTTATGTTTCTCTTTCTGACTTACTTCACTCTGCATAATAGGCTCTAGGTTTAGCCACCTCATTAGAACTGACTCAAATGCATTCCTCTTTATAGCTGAGTAATATTCCATTGTATATATGTGCCACAGCTTCTTTATCCATTCATCTGCTGATGGACAACTAGGTTACTTCCATGTTCTAGCTATTGTAAATAGTGTTGGCAATGAACAATGGGGTACATGCGTCTTTTTCAAATTTGGTTTCCTCAGAGTATATGTCTATTAGTGGGATTGCTGGGTAATATGGTGGTTTTATTCCTAGTTTTTTAAGGAATATCCATACTGTCTTCCATAGTGGCTGTATCAATTTATATTCCCACCAACAGTGCAAGAGGGTTCCCTTTTCTCCTCACTCTCTCCAGCATTTATAGGTGAGTCGGTTTATCTCTGGGTTCTCTATCTTGTTCCATTGGTCTATATTTCTGTTTTCATGCCAATATCATACTGTCTGGATGACTGTTGCTGTGTAGTATAGTCTGAAGTCAGGAAGGTTGATCCCCCCAGCTCTCAATTCTTCTTTCTCAAGACTGCTTTGGTTATTTGGGGTCTTTTGTGTTTCCATATAAATTGTGATATTTTTTGTTCTAGTTCTGTGAAAAATGCCATTGGTAATTTGATAGGGTTTGCACTGAATCTATAGATTACATTTGGTAGTATACTCATTTTCACAATATTGATACTTCTAACCCAGGATCATGGACTATCATTTCTCCATCTGTTTATGTTGTTTTTGATTTCTTTCATCAGTGTTCTATAATTTTCTGTATACAGTTCTTTTGTCTCCTTAGGTAGAGATTATTCATAGATATTTTATTCTTTTTGTTGCAATGGTGAATAGGAGTGATCCTTTAATTTCTCTTTCTGATCTTTCATTGTTGGTACTTAGGGATGTAAATGATTTCTGTGTATTGATTATGTATTCTGCAACTTTGGTAAATTCACTGATTTGCTCTAGTAATTTCCTGATAGTATCTTTATGTTTTTTTATCATGTCATCTGCAAACAGTGAGAGTTTTACTTATTTTCGAATCTTGCTTCCTTTTATTTATTTTTCTTCTCTAATTGCTGCAGCTAGAACTTTAAGACGATGTTGAATAATAATGGTGACAAGGGACACCCCTGTCTTATTCTTGATTTCAGAGGGAATGCTTTCACTTTTTCAACATTGAGAATAATGTTTGCTGTGGGCTTATCATATATGGTTTTCACTATGCTGAGGTAGATTCCTTCTATGATCATTTTTTATCATAAATGGGTGTTAGATCTTGTCAAAGGCTTTTCTCCATCTATTGAGATTATCATAAGGTTCTAATCTCATTTTGTTAATTTGATGTATCACATCGTTTGATTTGCGGATACTAAAGAATCCTTGCATGCCTGGATGAAACCTAAATTCATCATGGTGTATGAGCTTTTTAATGTGTTGTTGAATTCTGTCTGCTAGATTTTTCCTGAGGATTTTTGAATCTATGTTCCTTAGTGATATTGGTCTGTAATCTTTTTTTGTATTGCCTTTGCCTGGTTTTAATATCAGGGTGATGGTGACCTTTATATATTACTATAAAGGGAAGTTAATTAATTGGTAGTGGGGATGAGGCGGCCAGTTATTTCTAAGTGAAGGAACATATTGATGTTTAAATGTAGTTGAAATCAAAACGTTTACACTGGCTTACACTTTATATAAGGAATTAGGAAACTCAGTTGGAGGGATATAGACCACATTCTGAAGAAAGGTCATTTCTAAAAACATAAGAAAAAAGAAATTCAGTTTTAAGGAAAGGATGATATCAAGTCCTAAAAGGAATCATCTTTAAAGAATGCAATACACTAAGGTATTTTATTTCTGAAATATCATTTATAACCTAGACACCACAACACAGAGGACACAACTAAAGTATATTTTATGCTAATTACCCTAGAAATATTCAAGCCTTTATCATATTTCTTGGGGATTAAATTCTTTTTTAGCTTCTTTCTACATAAATGAGATCAAACCAGAATAGCATTCAAGAGTTCATCTGTATCTCTTTAACCAACTCAGATCAAGTACCCTCTCATTTTTCTTATATGTACTCAAACAAAGATAAAACTAAAGAAGTGATAGTAGTTTGCTTTCTTTGGCAAGGATTTATACTGACAGAAATGATGTTTTAATCATAATTAAATGAACTTTTTGGAAGAAAAACATAACCCATTTAAAGAAACCTATGTCACTAGGGAAGCTGTGTGGAAATGTAACAGTCATTTGGGGTTCTTTCTAGCCATCCAGGATAGGAACCCCTTCCAATGTATGGAGAGTCCTTACCTCATGAGTTCTGATGTGAGGAAGGGTCCACATCTCACTTGGTGGTGGTGGTGGTTGGTCACTCCATCATGTCTGGCTCTTCTCAACACCATGGACTGTAGTCTGCCAGGATCCTCTGTCCATGGGATTTCCCAGGCAACAATACTGGAGCGGGTTCTTTCTCCAAGGGGTCTTCCCAACTCAGCGATCAAACCTGTGTTTCCTGCATTGGAAGGCAGATTCTTTACCCTGAGCCACCAAAGAAGCCCCGCTTCTCCCTTAGAGATGCTGAAAAATCCCAGGTACTTGCTGCTAGCGTACCAATCTCCGTTCTAGCATATGAGTCTAACTTGCCTGATAAGAATCACCTGAGGTTCCTGTTAACAGCTACACAGCCTTTTCTACAGGAGTTTCTCTGGGCTTCGGCCAGGTCCTTAAAAAGCACTCAGCTGATTCTTCTCATCAAAGAAGTCTGCTAACCAGAACTTGGCCCAGAAGGGTTTTTTTTTTTATCTTGGATGCACATTACATTCATCTATGGAGTTGTGGAAGCCTAGGATACCTGGACCCCGTCTCAGGCCAAGTGAATCAAAATCATCTCTAGGATGGTGAGAGAAAGAGAGGGCAAGAAAGAGAGAAGAGGAAAGATGAGGGAGGGAGAGAGGGATAGAGTGAGTAGCTTCATAGGGGATTCCATTGTATAGTGAAACTTTTAAAACCCTTACCTGAGGCCAAGACTTCACTAAACAGATGCTGAGATTTTAATATATGAATGATGGAAGGAGAGGACAACTATGACCAGGAGTCTGTGGTCACTGCAGCACCATAGAGTCACTCACATAGGCTGACAGAAATATTGGTGAAAGAATCCATCCCCCAGGGATCCATCACCAAAGGACAGAATCCAGCAAGACAGTGCCTCATTCAGTCCATTCTTGCATCTGCTTGTGAACATTGTTTCCATAGCATTCTTCTGAAACTGATTTTCCAAAATTCCTAGTAATTAACTCTGTTCTCTATCTGGACTAGCCAGAAGTGCTTTCCATTGTTTGCAAATAACAATACAAAGTACTACTAATACAGAGCAGTGGGAGTAGACTCTGACTTAGCAGTCAAATTAGAATCCTATATGACCTCAGTCTCTGTGTCTTTATCTGTAAAATGGGAATGTCATCATTTTATACAGCAGTTGTGATGAATTGAAATAAATAGTAATTTGAAGTACTATTGGCAGGCTCCAGAGTCTCTCTCGAAGAGGAGATTAGGCACAGCAGTGTGCAAAGGGGAGGAGGGATGTGTCTTGAATTGGTATTTCCATAGCAAATATGACACTGACTTTGATCATGTAATTACATGTGGTGACTTTGAGGAAGACTGGTGCCCAAAGCCACTCATGAGAACTGCTACTAGAAAGGCTTGACTGGTGCAGGGCATTAAATGCTATTTTCCTTCTTTCATTTGTTAATATTTAATGTGCAAATCTAGTCAAGGAACTAGATCCTAAGACAGTAGGATTTCAGAGCTTGTAGGAAACTATTGTTCATTAGTAATCTATTCCACTGAATAAATAATCATTTCAAAAATTCCAGTGTATTTACAGAACATAATGTATACACACCCATGTGTTTCTCTGATATGCTTAACTGTGATCCAAGTCCTATTTAGAGCTCTTATTTATGAAATTAATCTAACATGTGGCCACTGTCTTCCAATCAGAAGGTTATATTTGAAGTATCATCCAATGTTAACTCATTCGATAAAGTCCTGCCATTAGTTGGCTGTTGTTATAGCAAAATAGAAATTAAAACTTGAGAATTCTGAATCTGATATCTGCCAGGTGGGTAGGATGCAGACAAAATACATTTCCTTTATGATGGTGACTTTTTTTATAACTTGACTCTCCGTTTCTCCTCTTTTCCCCCTCACTCCATATGATTCCCAGCCCCACTCCACTCCTCACAGGAAGATGATCCACTTTAACCACTCAAAATTTAATCATCCATATTTTCCCAGACTCATGGTTCTGTACAGACCATGACTGGGTATGTACCTCAGACAGGATTATTTTTCTGTTGTTTTATAAAGGTAAGATTGTATTAAATATGATCTTCAGGGCTTCCCTGGTGGTCCAGTGGGTAAGGAAACCGCCTTGCAATGCAAGGGGCGCTGGTTCGATCCCTGGCCTGGGAAGATCCTATATGACCTCAGTCTCTGTGTCTTTATCTGTAAAATGGGAATGTCATCATTTTATACAGCAGTTGTGATGAATTGAAATAAATAGTAATTTGAAGTACTATTGGCAGGCTCCAGAGTCTCTCTCGAAGAGGAGATTAGGCACAGCAGTGTGCAAAGGGGAGGAGGGATGTGTCTTGAATTGGTATTTCCATAGCAAATATGACACTGACTTTGATCATGTAATTACATGTGGTGACTTTGAGGAAGACTGGTGCCCAAAGCCACTCATGAGAACTGCTACTAGAAAGGCTTGACTGGTGCAGGGCATTAAATGCTATTTTCCTTCTTTCATTTGTTAATATTTAATGTGCAAATCTAGTCAAGGAACTAGATCCTAAGACAGTAGGATTTCAGAGCTTGTAGGAAACTATTGTTCATTAGTAATCTATTCCACTGAATAAATAATCATTTCAAAAATTCCAGTGTATTTACAGAACATAATGTATACACACCCATGTGTTTCTCTGATATGCTTAACTGTGATCCAAGTCCTATTTAGAGCTCTTATTTATGAAATTAATCTAACATGTGGCCACTGTCTTCCAATCAGAAGGTTATATTTGAAGTATCATCCAATGTTAACTCATTCGATAAAGTCCTGCCATTAGTTGGCTGTTGTTATAGCAAAATAGAAATTAAAACTTGAGAATTCTGAATCTGATATCTGCCAGGTGGGTAGGATGCAGACAAAATACATTTCCTTTATGATGGTGACTTTTTTTATAACTTGACTCTCCGTTTCTCCTCTTTTCCCCCTCACTCCATATGATTCCCAGCCCCACTCCACTCCTCACAGGAAGATGATCCACTTTAACCACTCAAAATTTAATCATCCATATTTTCCCAGACTCATGGTTCTGTACAGACCATGACTGGGTATGTACCTCAGACAGGATTATTTTTCTGTTGTTTTATAAAGGTAAGATTGTATTAAATATGATCTTCAGGGCTTCCCTGGTGGTCCAGTGGGTAAGGAAACCGCCTTGCAATGCAAGGGGCGCTGGTTCGATCCCTGGCCTGGGAAGATCCCATGTGCTGCGGAGCAGCTGGACCAATATGTCCAATTACCGAGCCAGAGCTCTGGAGTGCATGCACCCAGAGCTCTGCGACGACAGATGCCACTGCAATGGGAGGCCCACAGGAGCCAAAGAACAAAGACGGATGAAGATAGAGAAATCAAAGACCAATAGAAGTGGCCTGCCCGCTCCCCTCCCTCCTCAATCCAACCCCCGACCAAAATAAATAAATAAATAAATCTTTAAAAAAATATATGATCTTCAGCATCTTGCTATTTTAATTGTGTGTGGAAATCCCTTCAATCTTTTCTTAAGAATTGCATGGTATTCTATTATTTAGATATACCAAATTTTATTCTACCTATTGATAGATGTCTATGTGTCTTCCACCATTTTATACTATCAAAAAATTCAAAATAAGTACATATATACATACAGTATTTTGTCATTCAGCCACTCAATCATGTCCCCAGTCTTTGTGACCCCAAGAACTTGCAGCGTGCCAGGTTTCCCTGCCCTTCCCTATCTCCCAGAGTTTGTTCAAATTCATGTTCATTGAGTCAATGATGCCATCCAACCATCACGTTCTCTGTCACCCCCTTGTCCTCATACCCTCAGTCTTTCAATATATATGTACAATATATAATATATGTATATATATATGTATCCATAGATGTGGAGCTCTCCATTAAACATAAAAAGGCAGTTGTTCAGGAGCTTCACACATCCCGGTTCCATAGTACAGAAGGTCCTATGCTAGGATCATTCTGGACCTCCCCTTATGTACCTCTTCATCTGGCTGTTCATCTGTATCCTTTATAATAAACTGGTAAACAACCCTGGAAGAATGCAGAAATTTTACAGAGCAGATACCACTGATGGCAGGGTGTGGGTGCTTCTATAAAGCAGAAGGATTGGTTGAAGGTGTGATTGAGAAGCCCTTTATTCTGCTGAGAGAGGTATACTATGTAGAAGCTGATCCACAGAAGCTCTGCATTTAGAAATACCAGTCAGAGCTAAAGGTGAAAACATTGAGATAAGAAGAGATTACGGGAAAAAACAGCATCCTGATCAGAGGTACCCACAATGGCTATCCTTGGACAACTGACACTGTATATATGAGGAACAACTCATTCAGGAATCAGTCAAAAAGAGACACATGGAAAAGGAAGAGGGTAAAAACAGAAAATACAGGAAACAGTATAAAATTGTAAAACAAAAATAGATACTGTAAGAACTATCAAAAGTAGCCTTAGGAAATTAAAACAAGGTAACAGGAAGTTTCAAAATCAATAAAAATATCTGAAGATAAATTTGAATGAATCTACCAACCCCTAGGTGGCGCCAGTGGTAAAGAATCTGCCTGCCAATGTAAGAGACACAAGAGACCAGGGTTCAATCCCTGGGTCAGGAAGATCCCCTAGAGGAGGGCATGGCAACCCACTCCAGTATTCTTGACTGGAGAATCCCATGGACATAGGAGACTGGTGGGCTACAGTCCATGGGGTGGCAAAGAGTCAGACACAACTGACCATAAACACTACTACCAATGTGTACAACAATAAAGCAAAGTGATACTCAGCAGGAATTTTTCAGAAATATGAGGTTGCTGAAGTTTATTCCCTTAAATACTTGGGGAGAAGCTACTGAGAGAAGATAAACCTGTCTGTTAAGAGAATATGATTGAGAAAGAGGAATAGGTACTATAAACAGTAAGAGAAAAAAGATAATTAAATCCATGAGCATTAGAAAGTTATCCGAGGAAGGAAATATAACATACTACATTATTTAGCCATTAAAATTTCTATGATAGTAGTAATAATGTAAACAGTGAGCATAGAATTAAATATGATTGTACCATAACCATTTTGGAAGACTAGGATAAGAGATATATATTGGATTGGGTACTTTGCAAGCTACATAAGAAAACCAAATTATTTTGTGCATATTTGGAAGTGAATATATGAAAATAATTATAAAGAAATAGGATCACTACATGTTTATAATATACGGAGATGCATATGATAAAAAGCAGTTAAAAAATTTTAACTCCATCTAGGAAATGGCAATGGGAACTGGAGGCCACTGGATAGTTGATTGTTATTATTACAAAATTTATAAAACTATTTGGTTGTCAGGCTATAAATATATATTATATATAATTATTTATTATATAATATCTATTTCATTTATGATATATTTATGTTGTATATTTATATAAATAAATATACTGTTTTATTGATTTTATTATCAATATTTTATGAGTTCATTTGAATTCTATAAATATATAAATTATATATCATTAGCATTTTATCTGTTTATATTATATATTTAAAGGTAATATATTCATATTATATAAACCCATACACTATATGTGTGTACCCAGTCACTCTAATGTGTTTGACTCCTTATGACTTCATGGACTATAGCCCACCAGATTTCTCTGTCCATGGGATTTCCCAGGCAAGAATACTGGAGTGAGAAGATCTCCTCCAGGAGATCTTCCCAGCCAAGGAATCGAACCCACGTCTCCTGCATTGGCAGGCATATTACACTGAGCCACCTGGGAAGTCCCATACATTATATACATATGCATATATTATATATAACTGTGATAAAAATTAATGTACAATTTCAAAATGGTGCTGTAAGAAACCAATTTGAACAATAGGTATACGAAGATGGTAAGATTATATGGTTTTCATTTTCTTTACTATACTTCTCTGGACTATGAAATCTTTCTTCAATGAATCTAGATTACTGTTACAAACATATTGTTTAAGAAGACTGAAAAAAGTCTCAGGAAACTCAATAATTGTGATTAAGACTATGACCAAGATGGATATTCTCTAAAAGTAATCTTGATTTTTCAAAAAGAGTTATTCAATGCTTAATTTTTGACTGCAAATAACAAAACTCAAACCTACAATAGCTTATTCCAGGAAGATATGTACTGTTTACTGAATTAGAAATCTGGGGAAGCCAGTTCTGTGTCTCTGAAGGCTCAAAGACATGATCCATAAATCAAGCCCTTTTTATTGTTCTAGTCCACCATCCTCAACCTTGTTGCCTCTTGGTAACAAGATGTTTCTTGTAGCTGCAGACATTCACAGGGCAAGATTCAAAGCAAAGCAGGAGGGAAGAGCTGGAAGGAATCCTTTTTTAAAGCTCTCTATAAATTATGGGAAAAATCTTTGCACATGGCCCCTCATAATCAAGATGGCCAAAAATTTTGTCACACATACCTATCACTAGACCAGTCAAATGGGAATACTATTCCATGATTAGACTGGCTATATTGTCCAGGGTCCTATTAGCAAAGAAAAAAAGATGAAGGAAATGACTGTTGGAAAGGCAGTCGAGAGTGTCTGCCACAGAAAAGTATGGAATTGATTGATTAATATACTATTTTAGAGGGTCTCACTAAAATATATAACCAGTGTATATCCGAAAGAAGTCTGTGATTCTATTGTACCAAAAGACACAGCAATATTTTAGTATAGTATGTTCTATAGAAATAATTGAATATTTAAAAAGTATTGACTACATAATTGGCAACTATAAAGCATTGTGATAGGCACTTCAGTGGGTATAAAAGACGAATAAGAATTGCCCTGTACAATATAGCTACTCCAGGAGAGTCACGGGAAATCCAGTGATGTTTCTGAATCCTGGATGCACATTAGAATCATTTGGGATGCTTGAAAAATTCTGATTCCAGGGCCATACCCTGGCCAAACCACATTAAACCTCGGTGAGCAAAGCTGGTCAAAAGCAACAAAAAAAAAAGCAACAAAAAACCCAAAACTCCAGCTAAGAGTGAATAATAGACTTTGACCAGTAAATAAGCAAAACTGTTTACCTTGTTTAAATTCTTCCTCTTGAACCATCTCTTCATGAACTCAGAAGCTTTACTCCTAGATATACCCCCCAAAATCTGCCTACTTTCCATTTTCTAGACTTTACAATGCCTTTTATCAAAATGATCTACCCTATGGCCATGTCCTGCCACATGTTATGTAACAGCAACCGATCAGTTTCATTAATTCACACTTTGCATTATATGACTTATTGCCTGACTCTTCTGGAAGCCTTTGCCTAATGGTAGGGCTTGGGGCTGGTGAGGGAAAGAGCTACGGAACCTGACTTACATGGTGTTTAGTGTAATAAGATTCTGCCAGTTCTTTTGATGGGTCTGTCCTCTCAGGCTTTTCTCCACTTGGCAAAATTTTGCCCATCTTGTGAGATATTGTTCAGATAAACTGCGTGCTTCCTTCTTGAACCTCAGGCATGATTTCCTCTTTGCTAGCCTAGCAGTAAATTCCCACCACTCACAGTGCACAACTGTAACTACTACATTATTTGTTTCTATCCACAGTGAGCTTCTTTAGAGCGAGGATCTTATCTCCCTGCTCCTTGAGCCTCACTCCAGTACCTTTGACCAAATCTCTTTGAAATCTAGCTTAGATTAATATACAGAAAAGTATGGAATTGATTGATTAATATACTATTTTAGAGGGTCTCACTAAAATATATAACCAGTGTATATCCGAAAGAAGTCTGTGATTCTATTGTACCAAAAGACACAGCAATATTTTAGTATAGTATGTTCTATAGAAATAATTGAATATTTAAAAAGTATTGACTACATAATTGGCAACTATAAAGCATTGTGATAGGCACTTCAGTGGGTATAAAAGACGAATAAGAATTGCCCTGTACAATATAGCTACTCCAGGAGAGTCACGGGAAATCCAGTGATGTTTCTGAATCCTGGATGCACATTAGAATCATTTGGGATGCTTGAAAAATTCTGATTCCAGGGCCATACCCTGGCCAAACCACATTAAACCTCGGTGAGCAAAGCTGGTCAAAAGCAACAAAAAAAAAAGCAACAAAAAACCCAAAACTCCAGCTAAGAGTGAATAATAGACTTTGACCAGTAAATAAGCAAAACTGTTTACCTTGTTTAAATTCTTCCTCTTGAACCATCTCTTCATGAACTCAGAAGCTTTACTCCTAGATATACCCCCAAGATCTGCCTACTTTCCATTTTCTAGACTTTACAATGCCTTTTATCAAAATGATCTACCCTATGGCCATGTCCTGCCACATGTTATGTAACAGCAACCGATCAGTTTCATTAATTCACACTTTGCATTATATGACTTATTGCCTGACTCTTCTGGAAGCCTTTGCCTAATGGTAGGGCTTGGGGCTGGTGAGGGAAAGAGCTACGGAACCTGACTTACATGGTGTTTAGTGTAATAAGATTCTGCCAGTTCTTTTGATGGGTCTGTCCTCTCAGGCTTTTCTCCACTTGGCAAAATTTTGCCCATCTTGTGAGATATTGTTCAGATAAACTGCGTGCTTCCTTCTTGAACCTCAGGCATGATTTCCTCTTTGCTAGCCTAGCAGTAAATTCCCACCACTCACAGTGCACAACTGTAACTACTACATTATTTGTTTCTATCCACAGTGAGCTTCTTTAGAGCGAGGATCTTATCTCCCTGCTCCTTGAGCCTCACTCCAGTACCTTTGACCAAATCTCTTTTGAAATCTAGCTTAGTTTTAAATCTCATCCTTCACAAACTATCAGATCTGAAATTAATACTGTTGTACTTAAGAATTCGCTGCTGATACAACAGATTTCTTTCCTCAAATTTTCTTTAGGATTCTCTTATTTCATATATATATATATTTTAATCCTCAGATTGCAATACTCCAGTTTGCTTCCATGACATAAAAGGTAATGGGAAAGAATGAAGAGGTACATGTTGCAAAGTCCTGATAATTTTTGAATCTGTGTGATGAGTGCGTGAGGTTTCTATATACATAACATTGTTGTGTGTCTGTAAATTTATGTGTATACACTTATACATAATTGGTATAATAGTCAATATACCAGGAATAATGTATGAATGTAAAACTATTTATTAAAATATATATAACATATAAATGAAATATATTTTAAAATAAAATTGTATATAGCATTCTTAATAGTAAATAAAATTTTGTTCCTAGACACTTATAAATGTTTTCTAGTACATTAATGCAACTTATTTTATCAGTATTTACACTGTCATATGATTGTTTTAGTAACTATATTGTCTTTTGGGCTTAATTATTTTCTGCTGTGTAAGGCTCAGAAGAATTCTTGTCACTTTTGCTGGATTTTATTTATTTATTTATTTTTTTCTATTTTAAAGATTTATTTATTTATTTATTTTGGGCGGGGGTCGGGTTGGGGAGGGAGGGGAGCGGGCGGGCCATTTCTATTGGTCTTTCATTTCTCCATTTTCATCCGTCTTTGTTCTTTGGCTCCTGTGGGCCTCCCATCGCGGTGGCATCTGTCCCTGCAGAGCGCCGGCTCTGGGCGCATGCGCTCCAGAGCTCTGGCTCAGTGATTGGACACATCAGTCCAGCCGCTCTGCGGCATGTGGGATCTTCCCAGGCCAGGGATCGAACCGGTGCCCCTTGCACTGCAAGGCAGTGTCCTTACCCACTGGACCACCAGGGGAAGCCCTTTGCTGGATTTTAGAGTTTATTTTTTCTTGGTGCCTTATTTCCACTAAATTACACCTTAATCTCATAAGATATTATAAACCTACTTTACTAATATTGAGAAGATACAAAACTTCTATGAAACTTGCATATAATGAAAAATGATTCAACCAAGACTATTCACATCACCTGATTTATGTATTACTTATATTGGTGTTTCCTGCAGGAACTTGCCTACTCTTATCCCCAATTAAACCAAAGACTGTCCCACCGGGAATGTTGTATTCATCATTCTGTGGACTTCTCTATTGGCTAGCCACATGTTTGTCTTCTAAACAACATGCTGTTTAATTTTGCATGTTGTAAATTTGCTTTGAATAGTTCTGCACTATAAGCATTCTTCAACAACTTGTCTTTCTTGCTTAAATTATGCTGTATCTAAGTCAACGCCTTTATTCCTTCAGGCACAATGCACAAACTCCACAATAAATTTCTCATGCATCCCAATTTTATATGTATATTCATATACACACATGCAATTTCTATTACTGTTATTATACTTGCTTTAAAAATGTTCATTTGGATTTATCCACATTTTGTATTTTTATCATTCCTTTTATTTTCACTCTCACGAGCTTTTTTTCCAATGGACAATTACTCCTTTACTTATTAATTCAGCACTAAAACTATTAATGCAACTTATTTTATCAGTATTTACACTGTCATATGATTGTTTTAGTAACTATATTGTCTTTTGGGCTTAATTATTTTCTGCTGTGTAAGGCTCAGAAGAATTCTTGTCACTTTTGCTGGATTTTATTTATTTATTTTTTTTTTTCTATTTTAAAGATTTATTTATTTATTTATTTTGGGCGGGGGTCGGGTTGGGGAGGGAGGGGAGCGGGCGGGCCATTTCTATTGGTCTTTCATTTCTCCATTTTCATCCGTCTTTGTTCTTTGGCTCCTGTGGGCCTCCCATCGCGGTGGCATCTGTCCCTGCAGAGCGCCGGCTCTGGGCGCATGCGCTCCAGAGCTCTGGCTCAGTGATTGGACACATCAGTCCAGCCGCTCTGCGGCATGTGGGATCTTCCCAGGCCAGGGATCGAACCGGTGCCCCTTGCACTGCAAGGCAGTGTCCTTACCCACTGGACCACCAGGGGAAGCCCTTTGCTGGATTTTAGAGTTTATTTTTTCTTGGTGCCTTATTTCCACTAAATTACACCTTAATCTCATAAGATATTATAAACCTACTTTACTAATATTGAGAAGATACAAAACTTCTATGAAACTTGCATATAATGAAAAATGATTCAACCAAGACTATTCACATCACCTGATTTATGTATTACTTATATTGGTGTTTCCTGCAGGAACTTGCCTACTCTTATCCCCAATTAAACCAAAGACTGTCCCACCGGGAATGTTGTATTCATCATTCTGTGGACTTCTCTATTGGCTAGCCACATGTTTGTCTTCTAAACAACATGCTGTTTAATTTTGCATGTTGTAAATTTGCTTTGAATAGTTCTGCACTATAAGCATTCTTCAACAACTTGTCTTTCTTGCTTAAATTATGCTGTATCTAAGTCAACGCCTTTATTCCTTCAGGCACAATGCACAAACTCCACAATAAATTTCTCATGCATCCCAATTTTATATGTATATTCATATACACACATGCAATTTCTATTACTGTTATTATACTTGCTTTAAAAATGTTCATTTGGATTTATCCACATTTTGTATTTTTATCATTCCTTATTCATTCATGTTTCCACATCTCCACTGAAGATTAATTTCTTTTATGTGATTTTTACCCTGTATTGTAAATGCCCATAGAGAGTTTGCTGTTTTAATTACTCTGAAACCTTTATTTTCCCTTTCTTCTCTTTATATGCTTTGAAATTTTCTCAGCTATTGGCTCTTCAAATATTGTCCTGTGATCTGTCTTTGACATTAATTTTGAATATATTCAAACTTCTCACCATATCCTCTGTCTCCTAGCATCTGTTTTGTATTTTCCATCCTTTTTATGTGTTTCACTTAGAATTATTTATTTTGAATTATTCTCGTTTTCACTCACAAATTCTCTCTTAAGCAGTAAAAACCATACTTGTAGAACTTGATTTCACTTACTGCTTTTATCTATTTTAGAATTTTGATTTGATTCTCTTTCAAACCTATCTCATTTTTTATATTGATACTTTCTAGTTCTCTTCAGAGATTTCTAACTTGGTCTTATCTAAAGGAAGATATTAAGGTTTAGTCATATGAATACATATAGTGAAGCCTCACCTTGAAATGTAAGATAGGAGTCCTATTTCTATTTTTGTTCTTTCTGCCGTTTCGTTTTCATATTTTTTGTTTCCTATTGTGTGTATTTATATTTCACTGAGCATTGAACACTATATGTCAAAAATTATAAGTAGATGTTGATTTATTTGGGAAATGATGATGACTTCCTCTAGAGAAGCTTTCCATTTGTTTCTTCCTGGTGCCTTTGGTTGCTTAAATCTGGGATCACCTTAACCCAATTTGAGATTTGGGGGGCTATGCAGGTGACACAGAGCTCATTGCCATCTGTGCAAGGGCAAGGTCCCTTGTCTTTCCAGTTTACCATTATTTCTCAGATGCTTCTTTCCATATTTTCAGTCTAAATACAGGGCAATCAAATGACAGCCCACAGATCAAATACGGCTGACAAGCCCATTCCAGAGCATGGCCTGCTTTTGCATGAACCATGGCAGAAGACTGTTTTCCACACTTTTGAAGGGTTATAAAAAAAAATCAAAATCAAAGGAAAGATGAATTGGAGGCCATGGCTTGAAATGGTATTATTATCTGGCTCTCTGCAGAGAAAATTCGCCAACCCTGGTTTAATGCGTGTGGTAGTTTGCCCCTTACCTTTGTTAGATTCTGTACCCCAAACCTTTTCCCTCTAGACCTGGAAGGCTTTTACAAAGACATTCAGCATCTTAGTTACCTTTTCCAAATCACTGGCAAACTCTCCCAGGGAGAAGGATGGTCTTGAATGACAGGTCACTTCTCTGTTTCCCTGTCTTCTCCTGTATCATTGCTGAGCAATTCTTTTTTTTCTTTTTTTTTTTTTTAAATTTTGGACTCTTTTATTGGTTTTGTATTCATTTATTTATTTTCATCCATCTTTTATCTTTGGCCTGTGTCGGCCTCCCATTGCAGTGGCCTCTCTTGCTGCAGAGCACTGGCTCTGGGCACATGTGCTCCAGAGCACTGGCTCATAATTGGACACACCAGCCTAGCCATTCTTCAGCATGTGGGATCTTCCCTGGCCAGGGATCGAACCAGTGTCCCTTGCACTGCAAGGCGGACTCTTTACCCACTGGACCACCAGGGAAGTCCTGGGAAATTCTTTATTACATTTTTAAACATTTTTATGCCTTTAAAAAGATAATCTTAAGAGATGGATTAAATGTACATATTGTCTTGAAAAAAAAAAAAGATAGGTATCAATTACCCAGGCCACCATCACCAAAAGGGAAATTCAATAATATGTTCAGGTCTATTCTTCTAATTTGTTAGTTAAATAGGTTAATTTAATTTTACAGGTAAAAATTAAATATATTGTTTTAAATTTCAAAATTAATAATTTTATCCATTTGTTTCTTCCTGGTGCCTTTGGTTGCTTAAATCTGGGATCACCTTAACCCAATTTGAGATTTGGGGGGCTATGCAGGTGACACAGAGCTCATTGCCATCTGTGCAAGGGCAAGGTCCCTTGTCTTTCCAGTTTACCATTATTTCTCAGATGCTTCTTTCCATATTTTCAGTCTAAATACAGGGCAATCAAATGACAGCCCACAGATCAAATACGGCTGACAAGCCCATTCCAGAGCATGGCCTGCTTTTGCATGAACCATGGCAGAAGACTGTTTTCCACACTTTTGAAGGGTTATAAAAAAAAATCAAAATCAAAGGAAAGATGAATTGGAGGCCATGGCTTGAAATGGTATTATTATCTGGCTCTCTGCAGAGAAAATTCGCCAACCCTGGTTTAATGCGTGTGGTAGTTTGCCCCTTACCTTTGTTAGATTCTGTACCCCAAACCTTTTCCCTCTAGACCTGGAAGGCTTTTACAAAGACATTCAGCATCTTAGTTACCTTTTCCAAATCACTGGCAAACTCTCCCAGGGAGAAGGATGGTCTTGAATGACAGGTCACTTCTCTGTTTCCCTGTCTTCTCCTGTATCATTGCTGAGCAATTCTTTTTTTTCTTTTTTTTTTTTTTAAATTTTGGACTCTTTTATTGGTTTTGTATTCATTTATTTATTTTCATCCATCTTTTATCTTTGGCCTGTGTCGGCCTCCCATTGCAGTGGCCTCTCTTGCTGCAGAGCACTGGCTCTGGGCACATGTGCTCCAGAGCACTGGCTCATAATTGGACACACCAGCCTAGCCATTCTTCAGCATGTGGGATCTTCCCTGGCCAGGGATCGAACCAGTGTCCCTTGCACTGCAAGGCGGACTCTTTACCCACTGGACCACCAGGGAAGTCCTGGGAAATTCTTTATTACATTTTTAAACATTTTTATGCCTTTAAAAAGATAATCTTAAGAGATGGATTAAATGTACATATTGTCTTGAAAAAAAAAAAAGATAGGTATCAATTACCCAGGCCACCATCACCAAAAGGGAAATTCAATAATATGTTCAGGTCTATTCTTCTAATTTGTTAGTTAAATAGGTTAATTTAATTTTACAGGTAAAAATTAAATATATTGTTTTAAATTTCATTTATAATTTTATCACTATAAATTATTTCATTGTTTTTCAAGGTTTCTTCAAACTTTTATAATCTTGTGATATGCTCTAATTTTAATTTTATCTAATATATTTAAAAATTATAAATATACTCCAGTTGGGTACCTGATAATTTTAATATCTAATTTTTTTTCTGAATCTTCTGGCCATTTCAGGCGACTTTTGTACATAGTACCTTAATTTTTAGCATGTTGTAAGATTTTGTTCTGTGAACTCACATTTCTTTTAATTTTAATCTATGTGAATTCTTTGAATACTAGCCATATGGTGGACTAGATGCCCTGAATGACCCTTTCACTAAAAATAACTAATGAAAATGGATTTGTTATATATATGTATATACATGTATCTATGTATATGTATGTGTCTGTGTGTGCATGTTTCAACTTTGAAGTTCAAGAAAGGCACAAAAGAACAGTTGCAGCAAAAATAAAAGCTTGAATAAATTTAAGAAAATTGAAATTATATTAACCGTCTTTTCTGACCACGATGCTATGAGACTAGATATCAATTACAAGAAAAACTGTAAAAAACAAAGACACATGGAGATTAAACAATATATTTCTCAATAATGAACAGATTACTAAAGAAATCAAAAGGGAAATAAGATATTCCTAAAAGCAAATGACAATGAAAACATGACAATTCAAAACCTATGGGATGCAGCAAAAGCAGTTCTAACAGGGAAGTTTATAGCAATAAAATCATACCTCAAGAAAGAAGGAAAGCATTGAATAGACAACCTAACTTTACCCTTAAAAAAAATGGAAAATGAAGAACAAAAAAAAACCACTCCAAAGTTAGCAGAATAGAAGAAATCATAAAGATCAAAGCAGAAATAAACGAAAAATAAATGAAACAATAGCAAAGATTAATAAAACCAAAAGCTGATTCTTTGAAAAGATAAACAAAATTGACAAACCTTTAGACAGACTCATCAAGGGAAAAAAGAGAAGAATCAAATGAACAAAATTAGAAATGAAAAAGGAGAGGTTACAATAGACAATGCAGAAATATATTATGAACAATTATATGGCAATAAATGGACAACCTGGAAGAAATGGACAGTTTCTTAGAAAAGTTCAGTCTCCCACGACTGAACCAGGAGATAGAAGATCCTTAAAATACTATCTCAAGGGAAAATTTTTAGTAGATTAGAATCGGGAAGAAAAATGGAAGTGGACACTGAGAGACATGGATGGGTTTGAGAGATATTGGCAAGTAAATTAAATAGGAATTGACAATAGATTGTGGAAAAAGAAGTAATGAGAGAAAACGAGTGCTCAGGGATAACTCCTATGCTTCTAGGCTTATAGCAGTGTCCATTAAATGAAATAGAGAATAATGGAAAAAGATCACATTCAGGCATGCAGAATCACCAGGTTTCATTTAGGTCCTTTAGTGTTTTAAATTTCCCTAGAAACAACCTAAAGAATAAGCCCGTTAGATAAATGGATTCATAATTATGGACTACAGAAGAAAATCCTATGTTGAAGATAAAAATGAGAGTGGACACCATATAAATGGTTAGGACAGCTTGAGACCTATATCAGTTTGCTTAAGAGGATGTAAAATGAGAAAATAAGAGGGCCTGATGTTCAAAGTGGATAAACTGCAGTATTTCATTAATGGATAGAGAAAATGAGTCTGCAATGAATATAGAGAAAGAGTGACCAGTTAGGGAAATTAAAGCTCTCTCAAGTTAGAAAAGAGGAATTGCTCTGTTACCTTTGTGTGAGGAAGCCAAGAGACAAGAGTATTTCATAATGTAGAGTGTAGTCAGGAGAATAAATTTCTGGTAAGAAGTCAAGAAAGATGAAGACTGAGCAATCTTTATTAGGATTAGAGACACGAACTCACTAGTGACCATAGGAACAGAAGTATAATTGAAAGATAAGGACAAAAATGAAATTATATTCAACTGAGGAGTAGAGGAGACTATTTGTGATAGGTGGAAAGAGGGTGGTAGCTGGAGGAAATACAGAATTGAAAAAGATTATTTTTAATAGGCTAGAGTTATTATTGAGTGACTAATAAAAAATATTTTTAAGGCTGAGATAATGATATCTGTGATTCTGTAGACCTGGATTTTTGGCTAAATACACTAAAGAAAGACGTAATGTATAGAAAAAGCTTTTGTCAGAGAGCAGCATTATTGGTCAATGAGTCACAGCTAACGTGTGTTTTGGGTCACTTATTCCATCCACCAAAATTCTGTCAACAATTCTCAAATGCTGTTGTCTATTGCCCCCTTTTCTATTTTCTTTGTCCTTATAAATTTAAACTTTTTGTAGCTTCATCATAGTGTTTCATAAGGGCATGTTTTACTTGCCATATCAGCTAGAAATTTGCTTACATTTTAAGACTTGAGCAATATTTTCCTTAAAAAAAAGTGTTCCCAAGTGTGATTTGACTAAATCATCCTTTTTAAAATAATGCATCTTATGATTCATTTCATTTCAGATGACTACATCTTCATGACTTTTTAACCAACAATTTGTGCATCTTTCTGTCAAATATTATGGCACTCTTGAAAGGTGCTTCTTGAAAAAACAATTTAACCTAATAATTGGTTTTTATAGTTGGATGCTTAACTGACTTGAATACATTAGCAACTTTTTGTAAACCAAATGCACAGCTCCACTAAAAATTGGTGTCATTGTTACACCAAATAAATTAATGCTTTAGTCATATAACTTATATTCAAAGAACTTACAAAGAAAACTAAATGGCAGTACAGAATGAAAGAATAGCTTCAAAATGTATTTTAAGTTGAGAGGTATTTGAATTCATTTGTGTGTTACAGTTTGAAAGAATTCAATACGTTAGAGCTGAAAGTGAAGTTCATATGACAATAAAAATGTTAGAGATCGATCAATGCATTTCAAAAGACTGCATATTCTAAACATGTACTTTTCCAATGACATGCTAGTCGATGAGAAATCATAGTTTATGGGGGTTTTCTCCCATTTAAATTTCTGTAGTAGGACCGAACAGACATTTTTATGAAGTCAAATTTTTTATGGTTTAATTTAGAGTGAAGGACAGAGTAGATAATACACACAAGTACAGTAAAAAATGAACATAAATAAATGCAAAATTTTTATTTGGGATAGGTGGAAAGAGGGTGGTAGCTGGAGGAAATACAGAATTGAAAAAGATTATTTTTAATAGGCTAGAGTTATTATTGAGTGACTAATAAAAAATATTTTTAAGGCTGAGATAATGATATCTGTGATTCTGTAGACCTGGATTTTTGGCTAAATACACTAAAGAAAGACGTAATGTATAGAAAAAGCTTTTGTCAGAGAGCAGCATTATTGGTCAATGAGTCACAGCTAACGTGTGTTTTGGGTCACTTATTCCATCCACCAAAATTCTGTCAACAATTCTCAAATGCTGTTGTCTATTGCCCCCTTTTCTATTTTCTTTGTCCTTATAAATTTAAACTTTTTGTAGCTTCATCATAGTGTTTCATAAGGGCATGTTTTACTTGCCATATCAGCTAGAAATTTGCTTACATTTTAAGACTTGAGCAATATTTTCCTTAAAAAAAAGTGTTCCCAAGTGTGATTTGACTAAATCATCCTTTTTAAAATAATGCATCTTATGATTCATTTCATTTCAGATGACTACATCTTCATGACTTTTTAACCAACAATTTGTGCATCTTTCTGTCAAATATTATGGCACTCTTGAAAGGTGCTTCTTGAAAAAACAATTTAACCTAATAATTGGTTTTTATAGTTGGATGCTTAACTGACTTGAATACATTAGCAACTTTTTGTAAACCAAATGCACAGCTCCACTAAAAATTGGTGTCATTGTTACACCAAATAAATTAATGCTTTAGTCATATAACTTATATTCAAAGAACTTACAAAGAAAACTAAATGGCAGTACAGAATGAAAGAATAGCTTCAAAATGTATTTTAAGTTGAGAGGTATTTGAATTCATTTGTGTGTTACAGTTTGAAAGAATTCAATACGTTAGAGCTGAAAGTGAAGTTCATATGACAATAAAAATGTTAGAGATCGATCAATGCATTTCAAAAGACTGCATATTCTAAACATGTACTTTTCCAATGACATGCTAGTCGATGAGAAATCATAGTTTATGGGGGTTTTCTCCCATTTAAATTTCTGTAGTAGGACCGAACAGACATTTTTATGAAGTCAAATTTTTTATGGTTTAATTTAGAGTGAAGGACAGAGTAGATAATACACACAAGTACAGTAAAAAATGAACATAAATAAATGCATGGGAAGGAATAATGGTTTTATTGTATTTTCAAGGAGAAATTGAGAATAAATTCACATAGATTAGCCCTTTGGGGAGACTTGCAATCTTAATTAAAACATTTAGTTACATGGTTTTGACCTTTTCTTCTGCTTTTATATATGTATATATATATATATATATATATATATATAAAGAGACAGTGGTTGGCTGCAATTTTGCATTATCACCCTGAACAAACAAGTATATAGTCCTTTTTTCTGACTTCTTTCTTATTTGACTATAGATTTACAAATATGCTCCACTAATGCTCAAGAGCAATCCAATCCATATTACCTGTGAACCCTCTTTAATCTTTACAAATAGGACCTGATCATCAGGGAGAAGGTTTAGAGCCTGAGGCTTAAAAACAAAACAAAACAAAAGGTTAAAAAAAAAAAACCTGAGACAGCCTTATACACATTGAGTCAGTTCTGTCTCTGACAGGTGCATCCTAAGAAATTGAATGATCCTCGGACACCTATTGAAAGTTAGGATGAAGTCGGATGACTGAAAAGAAGAAAGAAAATGCTAATGCTTTAAATTGTAGAGAAGCAAGTCCTTTCTATGGGCAATTAGGCTATAGTGACTAGCAGCTCTACTGACGAAACTCAGTATTCAGCACTTAGGGTAATGTCATCCAGGGTAATGATTTGAAACAAATTTAGCCTGAAAGATTGAAAACCTTTTCTGAATTAAAATGCTAACCTGATTGGATTTCTAAGCATAATCTGTTATCCTAAATCCCTTATCACTATGTTTTGCCCATCTGTCAGGATAACCAGGCACCCACTTCTACTGTCCTAATAAGTGGCTAAAGTAGGAAAAATGGTCCCCAGCACAAAGCCTCACACCTCCTTCCAAAACTTGATGAGATACATGCACACATTTTATGCATCTTATAAAAATGTAGATGCTTAAAACATGATTTTAATGACTGGTTCAGCTTCCAAAACTTGATGAGATACATGCTTTAATTTCTGTAGTAGACCGAACAGACATTTTATGAAGTCAAATTTTTTATGGTTTAATTTAGAGTGAAGGACAGAGTAGATAATACACACAAGTACAGTAAAAAATGAACATAAATAAATGCATGGGAAGGAATAATGGTTTTATTGTATTTTCAAGGAGAAATTGAGAATAAATTCACATAGATTAGCCCTTTGGGGAGACTTGCAATCTTAATTAAAACATTTAGTTACATGGTTTTGACCTTTTCTTCTGCTTTTATATATGTATATATATATATATATATATATATATATAAAGAGACAGTGGTTGGCTGCAATTTTGCATTATCACCCTGAACAAACAAGTATATAGTCCTTTTTTCTGACTTCTTTCTTATTTGACTATAGATTTACAAATATGCTCCACTAATGCTCAAGAGCAATCCAATCCATATTACCTGTGAACCCTCTTTAATCTTTACAAATAGGACCTGATCATCAGGGAGAAGGTTTAGAGCCTGAGGCTTAAAAACAAAACAAAACAAAAGGTTAAAAAAAAAAAACCTGAGACAGCCTTATACACATTGAGTCAGTTCTGTCTCTGACAGGTGCATCCTAAGAAATTGAATGATCCTCGGACACCTATTGAAAGTTAGGATGAAGTCGGATGACTGAAAAGAAGAAAGAAAATGCTAATGCTTTAAATTGTAGAGAAGCAAGTCCTTTCTATGGGCAATTAGGCTATAGTGACTAGCAGCTCTACTGACGAAACTCAGTATTCAGCACTTAGGGTAATGTCATCCAGGGTAATGATTTGAAACAAATTTAGCCTGAAAGATTGAAAACCTTTTCTGAATTAAAATGCTAACCTGATTGGATTTCTAAGCATAATCTGTTATCCTAAATCCCTTATCACTATGTTTTGCCCATCTGTCAGGATAACCAGGCACCCACTTCTACTGTCCTAATAAGTGGCTAAAGTAGGAAAAATGGTCCCCAGCACAAAGCCTCACACCTCCTTCCAAAACTTGATGAGATACATGCACACATTTTATGCATCTTATAAAAATGTAGATGCTTAAAACATGATTTTAATGACTGGTTCAGCATGAGGTTTTAAAAGATTAGATTGAGCCAGATAGAAAAAGCATTAGTTGTACTAGGTAAATTCGACAAGTACAGTCTTATAATGCAATGCAGGACAATAATTACTTGTTCATGTATTTTCATTGATTCTTGAAATTAGGTTTTGTCACAATTTTGCCAATTTTGGATTAGAAATACGTGTATGGGATTTAATTTTTAATTGTAACTGACAGAATATTGTATTATTATGCAGGCCAAAGAAATTCAAGAGCAAAAGGTTTTGTTAAATAGGAAATCATGCTTATTAAACCCTTCTCTTTGGCCACCTGATGTGAAGAGATGACTCATTGGAAAAGCCCCTGATGCTGGAAAAAATAGAAGGCAGAAGGAGAAGGGGACGACAGAGGATGAGATAGTTGGATGGCATCACTGAGTCAGTGGACATGAGTTTGAGCAAGATCTGGGAGACAGTGAAGGACAGGGAAACCTGACATACTGCAGTCCATGGGGTCACAAAGAGTCGAATATAATCAGCATATCCACGATTGTGTGATCACTCACCTAGAGCCAGACATCCTGGAGTGCAAAGTCAAGTGGGCTCTAGAAAGCATTACTATGAACAAAGCTAGTGGAGGTGATGGAATTCCAGATGAGCTATTTCAAATATTAAAAGATGATGCTGTTAAAGTGCTTCACTCAATATGTCAGCAAATTTGGAAAACTCAGCAGTGGCCCCAGGGCTGGAAAAGGTCACTTTTCATTCCAATCTCAAAGAAGGGCAATACCAAAAATGTTCAAATTACTGCACCATTGCACTCATTTCATGTGCTAGCAAAATAATGATTAAAATCCTCCAACATAGGCTTCAACAATAAGTGAACCAAGAACTTCCAGATGTACAAGTTGGATTGAGAAAAGGCAGAGGAACCAGAGATCAAATGGCCAACATCTGTTGGATCATAGAAAGAGCAAGGGGATTCCAGAAAGAAATCTACTTATGCTTCATTCACTATGATAAAGCCTCTGACTTTATGAATCACAACAATCTGTGATTAAAAATGTAGATGCTTAAAACATGATTTTAATGACTGGTTCAGCATGAGGTTTTAAAAGATTAGATTGAGCCAGATAGAAAAAGCATTAGTTGTACTAGGTAAATTCGACAAGTACAGTCTTATAATGCAATGCAGGACAATAATTACTTGTTCATGTATTTTCATTGATTCTTGAAATTAGGTTTTGTCACAATTTTGCCAATTTTGGATTAGAAATACGTGTATGGGATTTAATTTTTAATTGTAACTGACAGAATATTGTATTATTATGCAGGCCAAAGAAATTCAAGAGCAAAAGGTTTTGTTAAATAGGAAATCATGCTTATTAAACCCTTCTCTTTGGCCACCTGATGTGAAGAGATGACTCATTGGAAAAGCCCCTGATGCTGGAAAAAATAGAAGGCAGAAGGAGAAGGGGACGACAGAGGATGAGATAGTTGGATGGCATCACTGAGTCAGTGGACATGAGTTTGAGCAAGATCTGGGAGACAGTGAAGGACAGGGAAACCTGACATACTGCAGTCCATGGGGTCACAAAGAGTCGAATATAATCAGCATATCCACGATTGTGTGATCACTCACCTAGAGCCAGACATCCTGGAGTGCAAAGTCAAGTGGGCTCTAGAAAGCATTACTATGAACAAAGCTAGTGGAGGTGATGGAATTCCAGATGAGCTATTTCAAATATTAAAAGATGATGCTGTTAAAGTGCTTCACTCAATATGTCAGCAAATTTGGAAAACTCAGCAGTGGCCCCAGGGCTGGAAAAGGTCACTTTTCATTCCAATCTCAAAGAAGGGCAATACCAAAAATGTTCAAATTACTGCACCATTGCACTCATTTCATGTGCTAGCAAAATAATGATTAAAATCCTCCAACATAGGCTTCAACAATAAGTGAACCAAGAACTTCCAGATGTACAAGTTGGATTGAGAAAAGGCAGAGGAACCAGAGATCAAATGGCCAACATCTGTTGGATCATAGAAAGAGCAAGGGGATTCCAGAAAGAAATCTACTTATGCTTCATTCACTATGATAAAGCCTCTGACTTTATGAATCACAACAATCTGTGAAAAATTCTGAAAAGGATGGGAATACTAGACCAACTTACCTGCCTCCTGCAAGACCTGTATACAGGTCAAAAAGCAACAGTTAAAACTGGACATGGAAAAATGGGCTGCTTCCAAATTGGGAAAGGATTACATCAAGGCTGTATATTGTCATGCTACTTATCTAACTTATATGCAGAGTACATCATGTGAAATGCTGGACTTGATGAAGCACAAGTTGGAGTCAAGATTGTGGGGAGAAATATCAATAACCTCAGATGTGCAGATGACACCACCTGTATGGCAGAAAGAGAAGAGGAACTAAAGAAACTCTGGATGAAACGTAAAGGAGACAGTGAAAAAACAGGCTTAAAACTCTACATTCAAAAAACTAGGATGATGGTATCTGGTCTTATCACTTCATGGGGAAACAATGGAAATAGTGACAGACTTTATTTTCTTGGGCTCCAAAGTCACTGCAGATGGTGACTGTAGCCATGAAATTAAAAGACATATCCTCCTTGGAAGAAAAGCTATGACAAACCTAGACAGTGTATTAAAGAACAGAGGCATCACTTTGGTGACAGAAGTCTGTATAGTCATAGCTATGGCTTTCTGAGTAGTCATGTATGGATATGAGAGTTGGACCACAAGGAAGGCTGAGTGCCTGAGAATTGATGCTTTCAAACTGTGGTGCTGAAGGCTCTTGAGAGTCCCTTACACAGCAAGGAGATCAAACCAGTCAATCCTAAAGGAAATAAAGCCTGAATATTCATTGGAAGGAATGATGCTGAAGCTGAAGCTCCAATATTTTGGCCACTTGATCTGAAGAGACGACTCACTGAAAAAGACCCTGATGTTGAGAAAAATAGAAGGCAAAAGGAGAAGCGGACAGCAGAGAACAAGATGGTTGGTTGGCATCACTGAATCAATGGACATGAATTTGAGCAAGTTCCCAGAAATGATAAAGGACAGGGAAGCCTGGTGTGCTGCAGTCAATGGGGTCTCAAAAGACTCAGACACAACTGACCCACTGAACTGAACTGACTCATAAGTTATCAGAGACCAATATGGATGACTCTGGCATTTTTAAAAAACATTTTGGCCTCTTTTATTGATTTCTTATGTATTCATTTTCATCCATCTTATTCTTCTGCCTGTGTGGGCCTCTCATTGCAGTGGCCTCTCTTGTTTCAGAGCACTGGCTCTAGGTGCACGCACTCCAGAGTGCTAGTTCGTAATTGGACACACTGGTCCTGCCGCTCTGTGGCACGTGGGATCTTCTCAGGCCAGGGATCCAACCAGTGTCCTTTGCACTTCAAGGCAGACTCTTTGCCCACTGGACCACCAGGGAAGTCCCCTTTAGCATTTTTAATTATTAGTCATAATGATTTTGAAATTTAAGACATATAGGTGTTTGAGTCTACTATGATCATAAATTAAATATGACGTTCACAGGACTATTGAAGTTGATATTTTAAACCTCCAGCATAGCTTATTTTTCCCTTTGTGAGAATGAGCTCCTAAGCTTCAATCTTTAGCATTGTCATACATATATACATTTCCTTTCTCCATTTCTGAGCAGTCTCATACTTCTTTGGAAGAATAAATGGAAATACCAGGATTATGGTACCCAAATTTTTCCGAGTAATCATCAAAAGTGTTTCAGTAAATGCTTGTTGACATCTCCTTTCACGATATCTAGAAATAACTTATGGGAAAAAATGCAATTACCAGCAAGTTAGGATGATGGCTGAAAAATCACTACAGATGAGCTCTATATATTCGTCAGCAATTTCCGGGCAATTCCTGCAATGAACAGAACTAAAATAAGGATCCTTATATCCACTGCTAGCTTGCTATCTTTCGGGGTTGTTTCATGTGATTTCAGAACATGATTTCTAGTTATTTGGCTCTATGTCTGTCCTCTGATAGAAGAGCATCTTCAAGAAATGGATTTTAAACTTAGTTGACCTAAATTCTCAGTGAAAAATGCATTTCACATGTCAAGCCACACACACGCACACACACACACATGCAATAAAGAAAATTTTTATCAAACAATTCTTACTCTTTCTGTGAACAAGGCACGCTGATATTTTCTCTTCTACTCAATTTCATTTGATAATGATAATTACAACAAACTCAGTTGTTTTAATGACTCACAATTGGGTTTCCAATAATGATTTTGTATTTTAAGAGTTTCTTAGGAATACCTCTTGGAGAAAGAAACGACAATCCAGTCTAGTATTATTTCCTGGAAAATCCCATGGACAGAAGAAACTAGAAGGTTACAGTCCCTGGGGCTGCAATAAGTCAGACATGACTGAGCAACTGTGCACTCACAAGAACACTTATAGGGCTGAGTATCTACATAAATTATTGAAACTGTTTTTATGGGAGATACATCTTTCCTCTTTTATTTACTAATAGTATCTTTTTAAATTTTGACCATTTTTATCAGTGTGTAAGTATATCTAATTGTTGTTTTATTTGCATTTCCCTAATAACTGATGAATTTAACCATCTTTTAATGTGTTTATTTGCAGTCATTATGTTCATTTAGAAGAAATGTCAGCTTTTACTTTTTATGAGATCCAGTTTATAAATTTTTCTTTTTATGAATTGTGCTTTGGAGTCAATTCTGAGAATTCCTTGTTACTCCTAGATCTTGACGATTTTTTCATGTTTCTTTTTCCAAATTTTTTATAGTTTTACATTTGTATTTGAGTTCATTATCCAGTGAACTCATCTTTTTCAAGTAATCATGTACTAACTATGAAGTTTAAGCAAATGTTCATTTTTCTCCCTAGTGATGTCCAGTTTCTATGCACCATTTGGTGACAAGGCTACTTTTCTTCAATGGAATTGCTTTTGCAACAATTTGTTGAAGAGAACATCAGGTTGAGCATATTTGTTTGGACCTACTTTTGGATATTCTACTCCATTCCATTGATATAAGCATCTATCTATTCATTATACCACAGTATTTCAATTATTGTAGCTATTTAATGAGACTTAAGTTAAATGCTTTAGCTCACTTTCTTCTTCCTTGTCCAGATAGTTTTAGCCATTCTAGGGTCTATGTCTTCCATAAAAAGTATTATAATAAGATTTTCTATAATTATAAAAACATTCTGGTTGTGATAGGAATTGCATAAATGAAGAGATAGTTATGGGTAGAATTGGCATTTTTACAATATTAAATCTTCCAACACATGTCTTTCAATTTATTTAGCCCTTCTTTGATTTTTTTCATCAATATCTATCATTTTCAGTATACAAATATTGAAATATTTCATTGGCTTTGGAATGATAATAAAGGTTAATATATGATTAATTTTGGAAAGCCAGTCTATAGTCTTCTTTTTTTTTTTTTTTACTGTATTTGCCTAATTTTGCAATTAGGGTAACAGTAGTCTCATAAAATACTTTGGGACGTATTCTGTTCTCTTTCATTTTCTGGAAGAGATTATGTGTAATAGATGATACTTTTTTAAAGGTTTGATAGGATTCTCCAGTGAAATTATCTTTACTTAAGAATTTCTATTTTGAGAAAATTTAAATTGCGATATCAATTTTGTCAATGGCTACAAAGCTTTATGTTGACTATTTTATCTTAGCAAGCGAGGAATATTTTTGTTTTCAAGGAATTGAATATCAAATGTTTATAATATTCCCTTGTTATTATATTTTCCACTTAAGTTATATGTTTGTTCATAAATTAGGTAGAGTGATAATGAAAAGAAAGTGAGTGCAGAGATTCAGTGTGTTCTTTTAAGAAAATTGAGCTATAACTGATTTCTAGTATTGTGTTAGGTTCATGTATGCAGCAAAATGATACAGATTATATATTTTTTTCAGATTGTATTCCATTATAGGTTATTACAAGATAGTAAATATAATTCCCTGTGCTATATAGTATATCCTCATTATTTATCTATTTTATGCATATTAGTATGTTAATCTCATACTCCTAATCTTTTCCTCCCTCTTTTCCTCCTCCCTGTTGATAACGATAAATTTATTTTATAATCAGTGAACCTGTTTCTGTTTTATATGTATAGATTCATTTTCATTATTATTTAAATTCCATAAATAAGTTGTATCACATATGCAGTGCTTTATTATGAAAATATTGTAATAATAAATTAGAAAAAAAAGTAACGTTCTTATTGAGGTATATTTGATATGTTTTTGTTGTTGTTCTATTGCTAAGTCGTGTCTGACTCTATAACACAATGAACTGTAGGACACCAGGCTCCTCTATTCTGAATGATCTCTCAGAGTTTGCTCAAATTCATCTGCATTTGTAATGCTGACCATCTCATTCTCTACCACTCCCTTCTCCTTTGCATTCAATCTTTCCCAATATCAGGGTTTTTTCCAGTGAGTAGACTCTTCACATCAGGTGGCCAAAATGTTGAAACTTTGGCTTCGGCATCAGTCCTTCCAATGAATATTCAGGGTTAATTTTCTTTAGGATTGAAAGCATCATTTCTTTGGTGTTCAGCTCTTTTTATGGTCCAACTTTCACATCCATCCATGAATACTGGAAAAACCATGATTTTGACTATACAGACCTTTATCAGCAAAGTGATGCCTCTGTTCTTTAATACACTGTCTAGGTTTGTCATAGCTTTCCTTCCAAGGAGCAAGTGTCTTATCACTTAATGGCTGCACTCACTGTCAGTGGTGATTTTGGAGCCCAAGAAAAGAAAATCTGTCACAACTTCCACTTTTTCCCCTTCTATTTGGAAGGGGCTAAGGACAGATGTCATGATATAGTTGTTTTAATGTTGCTTATAATTGACATAAGATGTTATAATAATTACAGATGCACAACATAATGATCCAATATTCAATACATTGCAAAATTATCATCAAATAAGTCTAGTTAACATCTATAGTTATGTATATGTATAGCTATATATAATTAAAGGTTTTCTTCCTTATACTGGAAATTTTAAGATTTGCGTTTAAACTTTTAAATATGCAATACAGTATTATTAACTATAGTTGCCTTGCTGTGCATAGCATCACCATGATTTACTTATTACATAACTGGAAATGTGTACCTTTTGAGTCCCTCTAATCATCTCAACCATCTTCCTATCCTCTTCTGGCAACCACCAGTTTCTTTCCTTATCTATGAGATTATTTTTCTGTTTTTTTATACATTTTTCTGGCCACTGCTATTGATTTTTTTTTTTTTCCCCCCCTCTTGCAGTGCTTTATTATGAAAATATTGTAATAATAAATTAGAAAAAAAAGTAACGTTCTTATTGAGGTATATTTGATATGTTTTTGTTGTTGTTCTATTGCTAAGTCGTGTCTGACTCTATAACACAATGAACTGTAGGACACCAGGCTCCTCTATTCTGAATGATCTCTCAGAGTTTGCTCAAATTCATCTGCATTTGTAATGCTGACCATCTCATTCTCTACCACTCCCTTCTCCTTTGCATTCAATCTTTCCCAATATCAGGGTTTTTTCCAGTGAGTAGACTCTTCACATCAGGTGGCCAAAATGTTGAAACTTTGGCTTCGGCATCAGTCCTTCCAATGAATATTCAGGGTTAATTTTCTTTAGGATTGAAAGCATCATTTCTTTGGTGTTCAGCTCTTTTTATGGTCCAACTTTCACATCCATCCATGAATACTGGAAAAACCATGATTTTGACTATACAGACCTTTATCAGCAAAGTGATGCCTCTGTTCTTTAATACACTGTCTAGGTTTGTCATAGCTTTCCTTCCAAGGAGCAAGTGTCTTATCACTTAATGGCTGCACTCACTGTCAGTGGTGATTTTGGAGCCCAAGAAAAGAAAATCTGTCACAACTTCCACTTTTTCCCCTTCTATTTGGAAGGGGCTAAGGACAGATGTCATGATATAGTTGTTTTAATGTTGCTTATAATTGACATAAGATGTTATAATAATTACAGATGCACAACATAATGATCCAATATTCAATACATTGCAAAATTATCATCAAATAAGTCTAGTTAACATCTATAGTTATGTATATGTATAGCTATATATAATTAAAGGTTTTCTTCCTTATACTGGAAATTTTAAGATTTGCGTTTAAACTTTTAAATATGCAATACAGTATTATTAACTATAGTTGCCTTGCTGTGCATAGCATCACCATGATTTACTTATTACATAACTGGAAATGTGTACCTTTTGATCCCCTTTAATCATTTCACCCATCTTCCTATCCTCTTCTGGCAACCACCAGTTTCTTTCCTTATCTATGAGATTATTTTTCTGTTTTTTTATACATTTTTCTGGCCACTGCTATTGATCTTTCATTTATTTGTCTTTGTTCTCTGGCCTGTGTTGGCCTCCTATTGCAGTGGCCTCTCTCACTGCAGAGCACCAGCTCTGGGTGCATGTGCTCCAGAGCTCTGGCTCGGTAGTTGGACATATTGGTCCAGCCACTCCACAGCACGTGGGATCTTCCCAGGCCAGGGATCTAACTGGTGCCCCTTGCACTACATGGTGGTGTCCTTACCCACTGGACCACCAGGGAAACCCTTCTGTTTTGTTTTGATTCCTCATATAGGTGAGATCATATAGTTCTTGTCTTTGACTTATTTCATTTGGCATAATACTCTCAAGGTCCTTCTGTGTTATTTCAGATGGCAAGTTTTCATTCTTTTTAACAGTTGAATAATATTCATCTCTGTGTGTGTATGTGTGTGTCTGTGCATGTCTGTGTTGGCTGTTGTAAATAATGCTGCATTGAACTTGGGAGTGCATATTTCTTTACAAGTTGACATTTTTGTTTTCTTAAGATATATACCAAGAAATGAAATCACAAGAGCATACAGTGGTTTTATTTTTAATTTTTTTTGAGTAACTTCCATGGTATTTTCCATAATGGCTGAACCAATTTGCCTTTGCACCAACAGTGCACAAGGGTTTCCTTTTTTCCACATCTTCATCAACACATTATTCTGTCTTTTTGATAATCACCATTCTGACAAGTATGAGGTTATATTTGACAGGTATGAGGCTATATTTCACTGTGATTTTGATTTGCATTTCCTTGATGATTAATGACTTTGAGTATATTTTCATGTGCCACTTGTTGTCAGAGATTTGTCAGTTATTTTTAAGAATCAATTTTTGTTGCATTGATTTCCTCTACTATTTTCCTGTTTTTAAGTTCACTGATATCTCTTACTGTCTTTATTATTTCCATAGTTGTGTAGAAATTTTCCTATATATATATTTAGGAAATACAGTGCATTTCCATGTATTGCTTAGGATTATGTAGTTTAAATTCCAAGTTTTAAGAAAATTTCTTTTTTTTCTGGCCACTGCTATTGATCTTTCATTTATTTGTCTTTGTTCTCTGGCCTGTGTTGGCCTCCTATTGCAGTGGCCTCTCTCACTGCAGAGCACCAGCTCTGGGTGCATGTGCTCCAGAGCTCTGGCTCGGTAGTTGGACATATTGGTCCAGCCACTCCACAGCACGTGGGATCTTCCCAGGCCAGGGATCTAACTGGTGCCCCTTGCACTACATGGTGGTGTCCTTACCCACTGGACCACCAGGGAAACCCTTCTGTTTTGTTTTGATTCCTCATATAGGTGAGATCATATAGTTCTTGTCTTTGACTTATTTCATTTGGCATAATACTCTCAAGGTCCTTCTGTGTTATTTCAGATGGCAAGTTTTCATTCTTTTTAACAGTTGAATAATATTCATCTCTGTGTGTGTATGTGTGTGTCTGTGCATGTCTGTGTTGGCTGTTGTAAATAATGCTGCATTGAACTTGGGAGTGCATATTTCTTTACAAGTTGACATTTTTGTTTTCTTAAGATATATACCAAGAAATGAAATCACAAGAGCATACAGTGGTTTTATTTTTAATTTTTTTTGAGTAACTTCCATGGTATTTTCCATAATGGCTGAACCAATTTGCCTTTGCACCAACAGTGCACAAGGGTTTCCTTTTTTCCACATCTTCATCAACACATTATTCTGTCTTTTTGATAATCACCATTCTGACAAGTATGAGGTTATATTTGACAGGTATGAGGCTATATTTCACTGTGATTTTGATTTGCATTTCCTTGATGATTAATGACTTTGAGTATATTTTCATGTGCCACTTGTTGTCAGAGATTTGTCAGTTATTTTTAAGAATCAATTTTTGTTGCATTGATTTCCTCTACTATTTTCCTGTTTTTAAGTTCACTGATATCTCTTACTGTCTTTATTATTTCCATAGTTGTGTAGAAATTTTCCTATATATATATTTAGGAAATACAGTGCATTTCCATGTATTGCTTAGGATTATGTAGTTTAAATTCCAAGTTTTAAGAAAATTTCTTTTTTTTTCTGTTATTGATTTCTAGTTTGATACCATTATGGAGAAAGAAACCATATACAAATGTGCATTCTGCTGTTGTTGAGTAGAATGTTCTCTATACATTCATAAGATTCTATTATTTGATGTATTGTGAGTTCTTTTATACTCTTTCTGATTTTTTCTCTTTAGATGTTCTATTAATTGTAGAGTGGGGTGTTGAAGTCATCAACTATAATTTGTGAACGTGTCTATTGTGCTTTCAGTTCTATTAATTTTTTCTGTATCTATTTTGAACGTTCGTTGTTTGTTGCACCAACATTTCAGATCATTATATCTCCCTGGTATATTGATCATTTTATCATTATGTAATGTTCATCTTTGTCTGTAATAATTTTCTTTGTACTGATACCCACGTTATCTGACTTTAATATAGCCATTTCTGCTTTATTTTGATTGTTTGCATGGTGCAGGCTTACCTCATTTTATTGCATTTTTCTTTATTGCACTTAGATTTTGTGATTTTTAGAAGTTGAAGATATGTGGCAAGCCTGCATTAAGCAAATCTATTGATGTCATTTTTCTAACAAGATTTACTTACTTTGTGTCTCTGTGTCATATTTTGGCAATTTTTGAAACATATATTTTACATTATTATTGTAATTTAATGGTGTTCTATGACCAGTGATTTTTGATGTTACTATTTTAATTACTTTAGGGTGTTAGAAAGTGCACCCTATAAGATAGCTAACAATAAACGTCTGTGTTCTGACTACTCCTCCAGCTTTCTATTCCCCAGTATTTCTCCTTCTCCTCAGCATCCCTATTCCCTTAGACACAACAACATTGAAATTAGGCAAATTAATAACCCAATGTTGATGTTTAGTCACTAGGTCCTGTCTGAAACTTTGTGATTCCGTAGACTACTGCATGCCAGGTTTCCGTCTTTCATTAACTCCCTGAATTTGACCAGAAGCATGTTCATTGAGTCAGTAATACCATCCAACCATCTCGTTCTCTGTTGCTCCCTTGTCCTCCTGCCCTCAATCCTTCCCAGCATCAGAATCTTGTCCATTGAGTTGGCTCATCACATCAGGTGGTCGAAGTATTGGAGCTTCACCTTCAGCATTGGTCCTTCCAATGAATATTCAGGGTTGATTTCGCTTATGATTAATTGATTTGATCTCCTTGCAGTCCAAGGGACTCTCAGGAGTCTTCACTGGCACTACAGTGCAAAAGCATCAATTCTTAGGCACTCAGCCTTCTTTATGGTCCAAATTGCATATCCATACATGACGACTGGGAAAACCATAGCTTTGATTATATGGACTTTTGTCGGCAAAGTGATGTCCCTGCTTTTTGAAATGCTGTCTATGTTTGTCATAGATTTTATTCCAAGGAGCAAGTGTCTTTTAATTTCATGGCTGCAGTCACCATCTGCAGTGATTTTGGAGCCCCCCAAAATAAAGTCTGTCACTGTTTCCATTGTTTTTCCATCTATTTGCTATGACGTGATGAGACTGGATGCTATGATCTTAGTTTTTTGAATGGTGTTTTAAGCCAACTTTTTCCCTGTCCTTTTTCACCCTCAACAAGAGGTTCTTTAGTTCATCTTCACTTTCTGTCATTAGAGTGGTATCTTCTGCATATCTGAGGTTACTGATATTTCTCCCATCAATCTTGATTCCAGCTCGTGATTTGTTCCCGCGGTTTGGAAGATACCCTGGGGGAAGGCATATCACTGATCCTGTTCATGATGCCAATTGTCTTGCTTTACACACTGTCCGCACAGTTTGCTGAACCCAGGGTAGGCAAGGCATGAGCTAAGGGGCTGGAAGGAGACTCAGGAGCTGTAGGAAATGCAGACACGTTTATTCTATCCTGGATGTCATAGCAGTCATAACACAGCCTCTCTCCTGGCTGATGCAGCAGCCATAGCAAGAGCCATAAAAGCCTCATGTAACATAACCATGATGTCACTCCAATGTAATCCCAATGCAGCAACAACCAGGGCTTTAAATGGTGAATCTCATACAGACGTACTGCACAAAGTAGCCCAGGACCAAACATTTATCTTGTGGTATGCATGCACAGTGGTATAAATGGTCACAGCTGCTACATAACTGTACAAAGTCATTATTTACAAAACATGGAAGGAGAGGGCATGGAGCAAGAGAGCCTGACTGGTACCATCTTGTTAATTTCTGAGCAGAGGGCAAGTCAAACCATTCCAGTATTTTTGCTTGGAGTATCCCTTGAACAGAGGAGCCTGGTGGGCTACAGTCCATAGGTCACAGGGAGTCAAACATGACTGAAGTGACTGAGCACACATGCATGTGTACAGTGTACATCTAAGCTATATAAACAGGGTGGCAATATACAACTTTGCTCTACTCCTTTTCTAATTTTGAAGCAGCCCGTTGTGCCATGTCTGGTTCTAGTTGCTTCTGGACCTGCATACAGGTTTCTCAGGAGGCAGATAAGGTGGTCTGGTATTTTCGTCTCTTTAAGTATTTTTCACAGTTTGTTGTGATCCACAGTCTAAGGCCTTTCTGTAGTCAATGAAGAGGTAGATAATTTTTGGAATTTGCTTGCTTTTTCTATGATCCAATGAATCTTGTCAATTTGATCTCTGGTTCTTCTGCTTTTTCTAAACTCGGCTTTTACATCTGGAAGTTCTTGGTTCACATAATCTTGAAGCCTAGCTGGAAGAATTTTGAGCATTACCCTGCTAGCATGTGAAATGACCACAGTTGTCCAGTAGTTTGAACATTCTTGGCATAGCCTTTCAGATTGTAATGAAAACACGACCTTTTTCAGTCCTGTAACCATTGCTGAGTTTTCCAAATTTGCTGGCATATTGAGTGCGTCACTTCATTTGTTATTTTGTTGTTGTTGTTGTTTTTGTTGCTGTTTGTCTGTTTGTTTTTCAGCTGTGCTGTGGCTTGTGAGATCTAAGTTCCCCAACCTAGGCAAAGATTGAACCCAGGCCTTCAGCACTGAAAGCACGGAGTCCTTATAACTTGAGAGCCAGGAAATTCCCCTGGATTTATTTGTTAACACCTGTGTGATCATGGGCCATTGCTTTACCCATCTGAGACTTTATTTTCACATTGAAAATAAGTAATTCTAAAAAATTTACTTTATAATTTGATGGGACCATTAGGGTAAAGTAGGTGAACTGCTTAACACAGTATTTTGTACACAGCTAATAAATATTGCAGGTGAGACCAAAACCCTAATTTATTTGACTCCAACACCTATTCTCTTGACCATCATGCCATATAAGCTGAAAAGGAGAGTGTTAACAGAAGTCATGTTACACAGCACCATGGTTCCATATGCTCCAAGATAAGCTAGGTAAGGTCAAACATGACTGAAGTGACTGAGCACACATGCATGTGTACAGTGTACATCTAAGCTATATAAACAGGGTGGCAATATACAACTTTGCTCTACTCCTTTTCTAATTTTGAAGCAGCCCGTTGTGCCATGTCTGGTTCTAGTTGCTTCTGGACCTGCATACAGGTTTCTCAGGAGGCAGATAAGGTGGTCTGGTATTTTCGTCTCTTTAAGTATTTTTCACAGTTTGTTGTGATCCACAGTCTAAGGCCTTTCTGTAGTCAATGAAGAGGTAGATAATTTTTGGAATTTGCTTGCTTTTTCTATGATCCAATGAATCTTGTCAATTTGATCTCTGGTTCTTCTGCTTTTTCTAAACTCGGCTTTTACATCTGGAAGTTCTTGGTTCACATAATCTTGAAGCCTAGCTGGAAGAATTTTGAGCATTACCCTGCTAGCATGTGAAATGACCACAGTTGTCCAGTAGTTTGAACATTCTTGGCATAGCCTTTCAGATTGTAATGAAAACACGACCTTTTTCAGTCCTGTAACCATTGCTGAGTTTTCCAAATTTGCTGGCATATTGAGTGCGTCACTTCATTTGTTATTTTGTTGTTGTTGTTGTTTTTGTTGCTGTTTGTCTGTTTGTTTTTCAGCTGTGCTGTGGCTTGTGAGATCTAAGTTCCCCAACCTAGGCAAAGATTGAACCCAGGCCTTCAGCACTGAAAGCACGGAGTCCTTATAACTTGAGAGCCAGGAAATTCCCCTGGATTTATTTGTTAACACCTGTGTGATCATGGGCCATTGCTTTACCCATCTGAGACTTTATTTTCACATTGAAAATAAGTAATTCTAAAAAATTTACTTTATAATTTGATGGGACCATTAGGGTAAAGTAGGTGAACTGCTTAACACAGTATTTTGTACACAGCTAATAAATATTGCAGGTGAGACCAAAACCCTAATTTATTTGACTCCAACACCTATTCTCTTGACCATCATGCCATATAAGCTGAAAAGGAGAGTGTTAACAGAAGTCATGTTACACAGCACCATGGTTCCATATGCTCCAAGATAAGCTTGTGGGATTTTAGTTCCTTGACCAGGAACTGAACCCTGGCGCCAGCAATGAAAGCATCAAGTCCTAACCACTGGAAAGCCAGGGAATTCCCAGGTTAAAGTCAGTTTAAATGTAACACTAAAACTTGGTAATAATTTCTGATGGATTAATACACAAATAGCAATCAGGTTGTAAAAACCTGTATCTTCTGTCAATTCTTTATCCTCATTTAAAAATGGGATAGGTGTTTGCTGGAAAGATCTTTGATGACAGTGTCCTAACAAATATTTAATTGATTACCCTTAGACATCATCTGATTAATATACTATGCTTTGCACTTAAAATGCCTATGAGGAAGTCACTATTTACAAATTCGTAATTCTGAATTCCTAAATATCCTTATATATGACATGTCTTATGTCCTCCATTAACTTAAATAGTCCAAAGGACTGTTTATGCTGCAAGAGATTTAGGAATGCTTTATGTTCGGCTTGTTTTTACTGTCACTTTAAGTTAGGAAGCAATTAACAAATGACCTCTATTATGTTGTTTCCTTTCTATTCCAGGCAGTTCACATTAGAGTTCACTACTGGATTGCAGATGACTGTTGTCACCTTGGGAAACTATTAAACCAATCAATTTCCTCCACAAGGTTGGCATTAACTACTGACATTTTAATTGCACGACAGTATTAACGATCCTTGTAATGCTTAAATTTTTTGTCTAAAGTCATTCGTGGCCTGTTTTGTGTGTTAGAATGAGATTAGATGAAGTTTATTCATCAGTGTGTTATTTTTCCCACATCTTGCTGATTCACGGCACACTCTAATAAAATGTTGCTTCTTCTCATCAGTGTGTTATTGTGTTCGAAACCACAATCAAAATAAGTAATTCTAAAAATTTACTTTATAATTTGATGGGACCATTAGGGTAAAGTAGGTGAACTGCTTAACACAGTATTTTGTACAGCTAATAAATATTGCAGGTGAGACCAAAACCCTAATTTATTTGACTCCAACACCTATTCTCTTGACCATCATGCCATATAAGCTGAAAAGGAGAGTGTTAACAGAAGTCATGTTACACAGCACCATGGTTCCATATGCTCCAAGATAAGCTTGTGGGATTTTAGTTCCTTGACCAGGAACTGAACCCTGGCGCCAGCAATGAAAGCATCAAGTCCTAACCACTGGAAAGCCAGGGAATTCCCAGGTTAAAGTCAGTTTAAATGTAACACTAAAACTTGGTAATAATTTCTGATGGATTAATACACAAATAGCAATCAGGTTGTAAAAACCTGTATCTTCTGTCAATTCTTTATCCTCATTTAAAAATGGGATAGGTGTTTGCTGGAAAGATCTTTGATGACAGTGTCCTAACAAATATTTAATTGATTACCCTTAGACATCATCTGATTAATATACTATGCTTTGCACTTAAAATGCCTATGAGGAAGTCACTATTTACAAATTCGTAATTCTGAATTCTAAATATCCTTATATATGACATGTCTTATGTCCTCCATTAACTTAAATAGTCCAAAGGACTGTTTATGCTGCAAGAGATTTAGGAATGCTTTATGTTCGGCTTGTTTTTACTGTCACTTTAAGTTAGGAAGCAATTAACAAATGACCTCTATTATGTTGTTTCCTTTCTATTCCAGGCAGTTCACATTAGAGTTCACTACTGGATTGCAGATGACTGTTGTCACCTTGGGAAACTATTAAACCAATCAATTTCCTCCACAAGGTTGGCATTAACTACTGACATTTTAATTGCACGACAGTATTAACGATCCTTGTAATGCTTAAATTTTTTGTCTAAAGTCATTCGTGGCCTGTTTTTGTGTGTTTAGAATGAGATTAGATGAAGTTTATTCATCAGTGTGTTATTTTTCCCACATCTTGCTGATTCACGGCACACTCTAATAAAATGTTGCTTCTTCTCATGTAACCTCTCCAGTTTTGGGAAAAAATAAAGGTAAGTATAGGTCCCCAGTACCTTTATTACTGTGTTACCTGAAACAACTTACTCAAGCCCTCTGAGTTGCAATTTCCATTTTTCTTTTCTTTCTCTGAAGCAGAAACAATCATGCTTGTCTCAAGATTTGTGTGAAGACTAAATTAGATAACATATATGGATAACAAATTTTGTGTTTAAAAAAGAAACAAAGGGAAACACTGGTTACCTGGTTCCAGGGGGTCCATTGACTGGAAATAGCATAAAGTTTAACGCTGACTATCTCTGCTGTTTGGACTCTGAAAGTAGCACATGAAGTAATTCAGTCTGATGTTTCAAACTCCTTCTTTTCAGCAAACAATTTAGAGTTAACTGTATTCCTTTACGTTGGACAACAAGATGACTTCAAATTATAAGGGGTCAAAATTTCTAAGAGACTCAGTATGCTTTTCTATTCACTTCCCTGACCTCTTCCTGTAGAAACACACATATAGGCTTCCTCATATTAGAAAGAAATTGAAATTATCGCACAGACTAGGAGAAAAACTTCCCTGTAAAGGCCAGGGCCTGAAATTCCTACACGGACCATCTATTTGGATTCTATTTAAATAAAACTTAGATAAATTATATTTAATTCAAATAAAAAATATAAATTACCTGTCTGCATATGACTTTTCTTCTTATAGAAAATTCTTAAGATGTTCAAGAGTATGCAGGTCTTTTTACATATAATATTAATTTGCACATAAAATATTAAGATTCACAACATACATTAATTAAGTATGTATTTTGCATTCTTTGTGTTCTCAGTATCATGTCAAAGTTTCGGAGCATTCAGAAGAAATATGACATGATAGTTTTCTACCCTTAAAGAGTGTGGAACTTAGTTGTGGAGATCAGAGTAACATACACAAAGAAATCAATATATAAATGTAAAACTAGTTCATCATTATGTGCTCTATAATGCACAGAGTAGATTATAAATTCATGACAAGAGGATATGGTTGAAAGTGTGTAATTAGGTATGTTCCCACTTTGCTGATTCACGGCACACTCTAATAAAATGTTGCTTCTTCTCATGTAACCTCTCCAGTTTTGGGAAAAAATAAAGGTAAGTATAGGTCCCCAGTACCTTTATTACTGTGTTACCTGAAACAACTTACTCAAGCCCTCTGAGTTGCAATTTCCATTTTTCTTTTCTTTCTCTGAAGCAGAAACAATCATGCTTGTCTCAAGATTTGTGTGAAGACTAAATTAGATAACATATATGGATAACAAATTTTGTGTTTAAAAAAGAAACAAAGGGAAACACTGGTTACCTGGTTCCAGGGGGTCCATTGACTGGAAATAGCATAAAGTTTAACGCTGACTATCTCTGCTGTTTGGACTCTGAAAGTAGCACATGAAGTAATTCAGTCTGATGTTTCAAACTCCTTCTTTTCAGCAAACAATTTAGAGTTAACTGTATTCCTTTACGTTGGACAACAAGATGACTTCAAATTATAAGGGGTCAAAATTTCTAAGAGACTCAGTATGCTTTTCTATTCACTTCCCTGACCTCTTCCTGTAGAAACACACATATAGGCTTCCTCATATTAGAAAGAAATTGAAATTATCGCACAGACTAGGAGAAAAACTTCCCTGTAAAGGCCAGGGCCTGAAATTCCTACACGGACCATCTATTTGGATTCTATTTAAATAAAACTTAGATAAATTATATTTAATTCAAATAAAAAATATAAATTACCTGTCTGCATATGACTTTTCTTCTTATAGAAAATTCTTAAGATGTTCAAGAGTATGCAGGTCTTTTTACATATAATATTAATTTGCACATAAAATATTAAGATTCACAACATACATTAATTAAGTATGTATTTTGCATTCTTTGTGTTCTCAGTATCATGTCAAAGTTTCGGAGCATTCAGAAGAAATATGACATGATAGTTTTCTACCCTTAAAGAGTGTGGAACTTAGTTGTGGAGATCAGAGTAACATACACAAAGAAATCAATATATAAATGTAAAACTAGTTCATCATTATGTGCTCTATAATGCACAGAGTAGATTATAAATTCATGACAAGAGGGATATGGTTGAAAGTGTGTCTAGGTAGGAGCTGTTACATGGAAGAGATGTATGCCAAGGTCAAAAATTAGGAAGAAGTTTACTTTAGGCCTTAGTTACAGCTTTAGCAGTATAAGGGTGAGTTCTCTTCAATGACTGCTTAATATTAGCCTTTGCACAGACTACCCTTATGGCCCATCACGTCCAGAGAGATTTAAATCATATTCAACAACTTATTTCAGGAAACCTCATGGGTACCATAATGATTATATGTATAAAAATAGTTTTTAAAATTTTACTGATTCAGTTTAATCTGTTTGTTGAAGAAGGCCTGCTCTGTGTTTCCCAGCATATATGAATAATATTCATCTACTTAAAATATTTTTGTACCATATCAGCATAACTTTTGGATTCAGGCTCAAGAAGCATTTATAAAAATTATGTACATTTTGAAGTAACCATTTCTTCAACTTTGAATATGGTTCGTGAAAAATGTGATGAAATGATATCGGCATAAAACTGTTTCATTAGGAGAAAAAATGTTATACAAAGAACTGTATCCACAATTATGGGCTCTTATTCATTCAGTAGTTCACCCATTTATTTATTAAACAATCTTTTCTGTATCAGTGTGATGCTCAGTGCTAAATATACAGTAATGAATCAAACAGACCTTGCCCTTACCTACATGGAGCTTAGTCTAGTGGGGGAGGCAGACAATAAACAAATAAATACAGAAATGTCAATTGCTATTTGTTATAGAACAAAAGGAGCTGAAAGAGACAACAACAATGGAGAAAAGCTAAGCTGTCCCAAAGAAGGCTTCTTATGGGAAACAATTATTAAAATAAACTAACCATCTTAAAAGCCCATGAATGAACATTCCAGCCATAAGGACTAACATGCATACATTCAAGAAGAAGAAATGTCACTGTGGCTCAGGCATATATAAAAATAACAAAGCGCCATATTAGGTGAGGTTGAAAAGGCAACAGTGGCTAAAATTTTATGGAGTCCTGTAGGCCACTAGAACATTATTTTAAGTGCATCAAATGGCATGTTGAGTTTGAAGATGATGAATGACATAATGAATTTATATGTTATTTTTTGAAAGTGTGTCTAGGTAGGAGCTGTTACATGGAAGAGATGTATGCCAAGGTCAAAAATTAGGAAGAAGTTTACTTTAGGCCTTAGTTACAGCTTTAGCAGTATAAGGGTGAGTTCTCTTCAATGACTGCTTAATATTAGCCTTTGCACAGACTACCCTTATGGCCCATCACGTCCAGAGAGATTTAAATCATATTCAACAACTTATTTCAGGAAACCTCATGGGTACCATAATGATTATATGTATAAAAATAGTTTTTAAAATTTTACTGATTCAGTTTAATCTGTTTGTTGAAGAAGGCCTGCTCTGTGTTTCCCAGCATATATGAATAATATTCATCTACTTAAAATATTTTTGTACCATATCAGCATAACTTTTGGATTCAGGCTCAAGAAGCATTTATAAAAATTATGTACATTTTGAAGTAACCATTTCTTCAACTTTGAATATGGTTCGTGAAAAATGTGATGAAATGATATCGGCATAAAACTGTTTCATTAGGAGAAAAAATGTTATACAAAGAACTGTATCCACAATTATGGGCTCTTATTCATTCAGTAGTTCACCCATTTATTTATTAAACAATCTTTTCTGTATCAGTGTGATGCTCAGTGCTAAATATACAGTAATGAATCAAACAGACCTTGCCCTTACCTACATGGAGCTTAGTCTAGTGGGGGAGGCAGACAATAAACAAATAAATACAGAAATGTCAATTGCTATTTGTTATAGAACAAAAGGAGCTGAAAGAGACAACAACAATGGAGAAAAGCTAAGCTGTCCCAAAGAAGGCTTCTTATGGGAAACAATTATTAAAATAAACTAACCATCTTAAAAGCCCATGAATGAACATTCCAGCCATAAGGACTAACATGCATACATTCAAGAAGAAGAAATGTCACTGTGGCTCAGGCATATATAAAAATAACAAAGCGCCATATTAGGTGAGGTTGAAAAGGCAACAGTGGCTAAAATTTTATGGAGTCCTGTAGGCCACTAGAACATTATTTTAAGTGCATCAAATGGCATGTTGAGTTTGAAGATGATGAATGACATAATGAATTTATATGTTATAAAGATTACTTTATTTGTAAAGAAAACTCAGATGTGTGTGAGGGAGAAAATGCACAAACCCAGTGCCTATTTGCAAATTAAGTAAACTAAAAATGATATGTCTTTATTTCATACGACACAAAAGTTTCAGAATTACGTATGTTAATAGGAAACAGGACAGTGGCCATTGGAATGTAAAGCTAATGAAAGTAAAGTCTTCATTTATCTTATCTTTTATAAATACAACTTCATACTAAGCAGCTAGTAGTTGATAAAAATAATATTTGTCAAATCAATTAATTAAGTCATGGATGACTAAAATAGTTTTTATTTAATATAACTTATGCAACTTATTTCAGAATGACTATCACTTGGACAAGAACTAGGGTTTCTCAGTATAACAGAATTTAAAATACTATGCAAGAGTCTGGGATTCAGTTATAAGCAAGTGATTAACTCTTTTCTAAATTGAAGAAGATAGTATATGAAAACTCAATGAATAATATAATTTGTGTGCTGTCTGTTATAAACATAATCAATAATAAAATGAGTATAATAGGCAAAGCATTGTGAACAGTGTATTATCATGAAGTAGATTACTACTCTGTAACAAGAACTATTTGCAATGAGGTTAGAGGATTATAACAAAAAAAATTATAACCATAAGTAGTTTCTTGGAAATATGAAATAAAAACATTTATTAAATATGCTATGGAATTTCTAAGACAGAAGGAAATCAAACAGAATTTAAGCATTAACTAGGTGGTCTATTCTAATATTCTTATTTATCTAGCCAGTACTTATCTACAAAGAGGATAATGCTTTGCTTCATGGGTGGTTTTTATTTTAAATATATATTTACTAACTTTTCCACACATATAGCGATTTCAAAATCAGACAGATACCATAATTCATGGGTCCCAAATAACCAGGCCAAAGTCTAGGATTAGTCTGTGGCTTGTTAGGAACCAGGCCACACAGCAGGAGGTGAATGGTTGTCTTCCACAAAACCAGTTCCTGGTGCCAAAAAGATTGGCACCACTGTAATATAATTACTGGTGTAAATGACATTGTAAGGTTTTCAAAACATATTTTAATTGATAAATGAGTACAAGAATGCATTTAATATATTTATACAATATACCCTTTCTAGCACAATCATAATTAGGTAAAATCATGGCATCCGGTCCCATCATTTCATGGCAAATTGATGGAGAAACAATGGAAACAGTGACAGACTTTATTTTATTGGGCTCCAAAATTAGTACTGACTGTGACTGCAGTCATAAAATTAAAAGGCACTTGCTCCTTAAAAGAAAAGCTATGACAAATCTTGACAGTGTATTAAAAAACAGAGACATTACTTTGCTGACAAAAGTCTATATAGTCAAAAAAAAGCTGTGGTTTTTCCAATAGTCATGCACAGATGCGAGAGATGGACCATAAAGAAGGCTGAACCTCAAAGAATTGATGTGTTCGAACTCTGGTGTTGGAGAAGACTCTTGAGAGTCCTCTGAACTGCAAGGAAATCAAACCAGTCAATCCTAAGGGAAACAAACCCTGAATATTCATTGGAAGGACTGATGCTGAAGCTCCAATACTTTAGCCACCTGGTGCAAAGATACGACTCATTGGAAAAGACCCTGATGCTGAGAAAGACTGAAGGCAGGAGGAGAAGGGGATGACAGAGGATGAGATGGTTGGATGGCATCACCTAATCAATGGACATGAGTATAAACAAACTCTGGGAGATGGTGAAGGACAGGTAAACCTGGCATGCTGCAGTCCATTGGTTCACAAAGAGTAACACGTGACTGAGCAACTGAACAACAGCAACAACAAAATGGTAAATATTCACAATGCAGGTAAGCATATAATACTTTCCATTTGATAATGTTCCTAAAAGCAATTGGATTTTACTTGCAGCCAATAGAAGAGTACAATTCAAAAACACTTCCAGCATTGCCAGTCATATCAGCAACTAATAGAATGAGAAAGAATCTATCGTTAAATGCAAAACCCACAAAACATCTCCATTTTAAAAGTAGGAAATAAAAATATTTCAAGACTTTTATAGTTCACTATGACAGCTGACACTATGACAGCTAGTATGTTCCCTGGCAATAATTTATCAGTCTCATTTTCCCCACCACTCAAAAATGGGATTCTGAAGTTTAATGGGTATATCCTCCAAGTGGAAATATGCAGTATAAAAAGTACAGAAAGTGGGGTCCCATTGGCAGCATTAGTGATCTATGAATTTGTGCTTACATCTGTTACACACATAGGCAGTATTCTAATCTTTTAGCTCTGACTTGCTAAATATCTTCCAAAATATTTTCAACAGTGAAATATACTAAAATTTGCATTATTTAAATATTTATAAAGAAAAAAAAACATTCATTTTGCAGTATCCCCTACTCTAAATAGAGCTCTGTCAATGACGTAATGCTTTGGTTAAGAATATAATTTTGTATATATTTCTGGAAAGCAACATCTTCAGGCTTTGATTGGATATATTTTTAATATTCTGAAAAGTTTTCTGAATTATAATAGATTAATAAGGACTTTTGTCATGGATCTATCTACCCATGGATTAAGTCTTCTGATTTGTTTTCAGTAAGTCTTATTCCCATATTGCCTTACATTGAACAACTTTTCTATACAACGTCCAGATAAGAAGGTATTTGAAAAAACTCCTCAGAACTGTTTGTATATACCAAATTGATGTTTCAGTCTTTTATATTAAGGATTCTCTTCTGTAACTTATTTCGTCAGAAATAGTTGGAATGAATTTTATGGAATATATAGCTTCACTTTGAATATATTTCATTATGTAGATATGATTTACTTGGTTGTATGGTAGTTTATATGTTGTGTACTAAAGGCTGAATTGAACAAAGTCATGGGGTGTCTGACTTTGCATTGTTAGCTACACTAGAAAATTGTTTAAATAAAATTATGTATGCTATTTGCATTCTAAAACATTGATCTTGGTTACAGCCAACAAATGTGTTGTTCAAATGACAACTGGAAATGAGATAAAATTCACTAAGAATCTATATTTTTGTTTAAAAATTATATAAAGTTAACAATGAAATAAAAATAAAGATGCAAATAAGCAATTTATTTTTTATTTATTTATTTATTTCTGGCCATGCAGCATGTGGAAACTTAGATCCCTGATCATAGATTGAGCTTGTGCCCCTAAGTGGAAGCACAGAGTCTTAACCACTGGCCACCAGGGAAGTCTCTTTTTGGTATGTGTTTTTTAATAGGCCAAAGAATCTAACTTTTCAGCATTGCTTTTTTAGAATTGAGAATGGCAGCATTAGTGATCTATGAATTTGTGCTTACATCTGTTACACACATAGGCAGTATTCTAATCTTTTAGCTCTGACTTGCTAAATATCTTCCAAAATATTTTCAACAGTGAAATATACTAAAATTTGCATTATTTAAATATTTATAAAGAAAAAACATTCATTTTGCAGTATCCCCTACTCTAAATAGAGCTCTGTCAATGACGTAATGCTTTGGTTAAGAATATAATTTTGTATATATTTCTGGAAAGCAACATCTTCAGGCTTTGATTGGATATATTTTTAATATTCTGAAAAGTTTTCTGAATTATAATAGATTAATAAGGACTTTTGTCATGGATCTATCTACCCATGGATTAAGTCTTCTGATTTGTTTTCAGTAAGTCTTATTCCCATATTGCCTTACATTGAACAACTTTTCTATACAACGTCCAGATAAGAAGGTATTTGAAAAAACTCCTCAGAACTGTTTGTATATACCAAATTGATGTTTCAGTCTTTTATATTAAGGATTCTCTTCTGTAACTTATTTCGTCAGAAATAGTTGGAATGAATTTTATGGAATATATAGCTTCACTTTGAATATATTTCATTATGTAGATATGATTTACTTGGTTGTATGGTAGTTTATATGTTGTGTACTAAAGGCTGAATTGAACAAAGTCATGGGGTGTCTGACTTTGCATTGTTAGCTACACTAGAAAATTGTTTAAATAAAATTATGTATGCTATTTGCATTCTAAAACATTGATCTTGGTTACAGCCAACAAATGTGTTGTTCAAATGACAACTGGAAATGAGATAAAATTCACTAAGAATCTATATTTTTGTTTAAAAATTATATAAAGTTAACAATGAAATAAAAATAAAGATGCAAATAAGCAATTTATTTTTTATTTATTTATTTATTTCTGGCCATGCAGCATGTGGAAACTTAGATCCCTGATCATAGATTGAGCTTGTGCCCCTAAGTGGAAGCACAGAGTCTTAACCACTGGCCACCAGGGAAGTCTCTTTTTGGTATGTGTTTTTTAATAGGCCAAAGAATCTAACTTTTCAGCATTGCTTTTTTAGAATTGAGAATGAAAGAATTACTAGTGTAGAATTTGAATACAGATGGTGCATCAGTGGGTCAAAAGTCAAGAAAATTAGGTAAATAAGTGGATAAGTTACAAAGTAAGCAGTGTGACTAAGAAATCCAAATGCAGAATCTGAATACCTTGAAGAAAGTCATGCAAGAGGACAGTTGATCAACAAGTTGATTCAATTCAGTCTTGAACATATAGCGTCATAATAGAGTTAAGGACAGAAATCAGCTGGAAATGTAGTTGACTTAGAAGATCAAGTTAGTAAGGATAAGTTAAAAGGATACATAACAGGGCTTCCCCTGGTGGTCCAGAGGGTAAAGACACCGCCTTGCAGTGCAAGGGGTGCCGATTCAATCCCTGGCCTGGGAAGATCCCACGTGCCACGGAGCGGCTAGACCGATGTGTCCAATTACCGAGCTGGAGCTCTGGCACGCGATGGGAGGCCCACAGGAGCCAAAGAACAAAAGACGGATGAAAATGGAGAAATGAAAGACCAGTGGAAGTGGCCCGCCCATCTCCCTCCCTCCCCACCCCACCCTCCAAAAAGATAAATAAATAAAAATTTTAAAAAAAAAGGATATATAGCAGAGTTACATATAAAACTGAAAAATATTGTAGGCAAGGATTAAAGAAGACAAGTATATATAAGGCGCATGTATGCATTCATGCTTAGTCACTCAGTTGTGTCCGACTCTTTGCAGCTCCATGGGCTGTAGTCCACCAGGCTCCTCTTTCGATAGGATTATTCTAGCAAGAATACTAGAGTGGACTGACGTTTCCTTCTCTAGAAGATATTTCCAATACAGGGATCAAACCTGCATCTCCTACACTGCAGGTGATGCTTTTCCTCTGCATATGACAATGATTGAACTATAAAGAATACATTATTAGAAAAGAATTAATCATTTTCAAAACTTAGACAATTGTTTTATTAAAAGTCACCTTTGGGGTTTCCCCGTTGGTCTAGTGGGTAAAGAGTCTACCTTGCAGTGCAAGGGGCACTGGTTCGATCCCTGGCCCGGGAAGATCCCATATGCCATGAAGTGGCTGTGTTCAATTATGAGCCAGCGTTCTGGAGCACATGAGCCCAGAGCCAATGCTCTGCAACCAGAGAGGCCACTGCAATGGGAGGCCCACACATGCCAAAGAATGAAAAAGATCAATAAAAATAAATATAAATTTTAAAAAAGAGGCATAATGGGGAAAAAGAGAAAAAAAGTAAAAATAATGAAAAAAAGTCAACACATTTTTGCTGCTACAATACTTTTTAGCCTCTACATCTATATAGCTAAATGTTACCTGAAGGATAGAATATGGAAATCATGTTGTCAAGTCTTTTGATTTACAGTTTCTCAGTAAAGGTCCAGAAATCTTCATTTCAACAATCCTCATGATACTGACACATACTAAAGTTAAAAACAAAAGGACAACTATCTATATTTCCTTAATGCACTTAATTTATATTTGAATAGTGATGATCATCCATCAACAGACATTAAGAAGTAGCATAATCATATTTATGGCCTCCATATTGAAAATAATCTGTAGGGACACGTGTGAAAACAAAGACCAGTGTGAAATCTGCTGTAATAGTTAAAGTGACAAATGATGGAAAATTGGACAAAATAAGTAATGGTAGTGGTATTGTCCTTGGCTTAAAGTCAAACTGGTAATCAATTCAATTTACTAAGGGAAATGCACCCAAAGTTACTACTCAGTGATCTTTTGTTTATACATTACAAATCTGTATGAATAACAGAAAGTAACTTGTTGACTCATGCAACTGAGAAATCAAAGAGTAAAATTTTTAGGTACGAATTCATGCTTTCAATTTTCTCAGTCTTCCATTTGCTCATTTTATATTCATTTCTATATCATAAATGCACATTTGTTGACCCATCTCTTTTCAAGGTTTCTATGTGTGATAATGAGATTTGGAAGATAAGCACATAGATCCAGGATTGTATATTTCTAGCCCGCAGCCCCAGAGAAAGAATAAAATATTATTTTCTTGAATTTATATATAAAATTTGAGGAAAAGACTTGATTGTCCTGGGTGCCTTTCTTTGGGAAAATCATTGAGGTCAAAAAGTTATTATTAAATAGGTCACGATCCCTGGCCCGGGAAGATCCCATATGCCATGAAGTGGCTGTGTTCAATTATGAGCCAGCGTTCTGGAGCACATGAGCCCAGAGCCAATGCTCTGCAACCAGAGAGGCCACTGCAATGGGAGGCCCACACATGCCAAAGAATGAAAAAGATCAATAAAAATAAATATAAATTTTAAAAAAGAGGCATAATGGGGAAAAAGAGAAAAAAAGTAAAAATAATGAAAAAAAGTCAACACATTTTTGCTGCTACGAGGGTTTGTAGCCTCTACATCTATATAGCTAAATGTTACCTGAAGGATAGAATATGGAAATCATGTTGTCAAGTCTTTTGATTTACAGTTTCTCAGTAAAGGTCCAGAAATCTTCATTTCAACAATCCTCATGATACTGACACATACTAAAGTTAAAAACAAAAGGACAACTATCTATATTTCCTTAATGCACTTAATTTATATTTGAATAGTGATGATCATCCATCAACAGACATTAAGAAGTAGCATAATCATATTTATGGCCTCCATATTGAAAATAATCTGTAGGGACACGTGTGAAAACAAAGACCAGTGTGAAATCTGCTGTAATAGTTAAAGTGACAAATGATGGAAAATTGGACAAAATAAGTAATGGTAGTGGTATTGTCCTTGGCTTAAAGTCAAACTGGTAATCAATTCAATTTACTAAGGGAAATGCACCCAAAGTTACTACTCAGTGATCTTTTGTTTATACATTACAAATCTGTATGAATAACAGAAAGTAACTTGTTGACTCATGCAACTGAGAAATCAAAGAGTAAAATTTTTAGGTACGAATTCATGCTTTCAATTTTCTCAGTCTTCCATTTGCTCATTTTATATTCATTTCTATATCATAAATGCACATTTGTTGACCCATCTCTTTTCAAGGTTTCTATGTGTGATAATGAGATTTGGAAGATAAGCACATAGATCCAGGATTGTATATTTCTAGCCCGCAGCCCCAGAGAAAGAATAAAATATTATTTTCTTGAATTTATATATAAAATTTGAGGAAAAGACTTGATTGTCCTGGGTGCCTTTCTTTGGGAAAATCATTGAGGTCAGAGAAATAGGTTATTATTAAATATCAGGACTGAAAGAGTCATGGTCACTGTTATGATCAAGATATTAGGTTCTATTCTGTCAACACAATTAAAACCACTCCATCGGTACAGGACAATATTCCCCAAAAGAATGAGGTTGAGTTTACTAGAAAAAGTGGAAGTAATGCTGAATAGATTGAAAAGTATGAAATAATCCCTATTACTTATTTTGAAATTGAGAATTATGCTTGTATATTAGCAAAGTTATCTTTCAACTTCCTTTGTAAAAGACATTTTCCACTTTAAAAAATTGTTATACCTCTATAAAAACTTGATTATTATTTTAATAGAAGAAATAGGACACAAATGCAACACTATATCCAAAAGTAATGCTGTTAATTAAGAAAATTATAAAAATTACTCTGGTCTGGAAAATGATCATAGAAACAGCATTTGGGTACTTAATTAACACTTATACTATTTATTGTTATATAATAATTAATTCATTAGCCATTCTAGTGGAGCATATAAAGAAACTAATTACTTTACGTTTTCATGCCTACAAAAGAATGAAATGCATTGTGGTTATTATTGAAATTGTTTTTCCTTACAGTAATGCAAATCATATGCCACTTCATTTTCTTTGAAATGAGAAAACAGAATATGATTATTAAAAATAATGAACTGATAATCTGTTTAGAAATCTATTTATAATGAAAGCAAGACTGAAAGCAAATATTGATTATAATTCTTCCTCAGATTAAGTATGCAAATATTAAGTATAACATAAATTATAAATTCAATATTAATTCAATGACTCAGGCTTTCATAAAAAATCATTACTGATTTCAAACAAGATAAAAGAAAATAGTGGGTCCACAGTAAAGGCTTCAGCTCCAGTTTTAGCTCAAGATAGGCAGGGCTCTAAAATGGCCTCCCAAATATTTCCTTTCCTAATCCCTGAAGTATTTTGATATGATGAGATCACAACCTTGTAATTATTTTGTATATGGGACGGTTGGCCTTCCCAAGGCACTTACCTGTGCAGGAGATGTAAGAGAAACAGGTTCAATACTTGGGCTCCTGGGGAAAATCATTGAGGTCAGAGAAATAGGTTATTATTAAATATCAGGACTGAAAGAGTCATGGTCACTGTTATGATCAAGATATTAGGTTCTATTCTGTCAACACAATTAAAACCACTCCATCGGTACAGGACAATATTCCCCAAAAGAATGAGGTTGAGTTTACTAGAAAAAGTGGAAGTAATGCTGAATAGATTGAAAAGTATGAAATAATCCCTATTACTTATTTTGAAATTGAGAATTATGCTTGTATATTAGCAAAGTTATCTTTCAACTTCCTTTGTAAAAGACATTTTCCACTTTAAAAAATTGTTATACCTCTATAAAAACTTGATTATTATTTTAATAGAAGAAATAGGACACAAATGCAACACTATATCCAAAAGTAATGCTGTTAATTAAGAAAATTATAAAAATTACTCTGGTCTGGAAAATGATCATAGAAACAGCATTTGGGTACTTAATTAACACTTATACTATTTATTGTTATATAATAATTAATTCATTAGCCATTCTAGTGGAGCATATAAAGAAACTAATTACTTTACGTTTTCATGCCTACAAAAGAATGAAATGCATTGTGGTTATTATTGAAATTGTTTTTCCTTACAGTAATGCAAATCATATGCCACTTCATTTTCTTTGAAATGAGAAAACAGAATATGATTATTAAAAATAATGAACTGATAATCTGTTTAGAAATCTATTTATAATGAAAGCAAGACTGAAAGCAAATATTGATTATAATTCTTCCTCAGATTAAGTATGCAAATATTAAGTATAACATAAATTATAAATTCAATATTAATTCAATGACTCAGGCTTTCATAAAAACTCATTTACTGATTTCAAACAAGATAAAAGAAAATAGTGGGTCCACAGTAAAAAGGCTTCAGCTCCAGTTTTAGCTCAAGATAGGCAGGGCTCTAAAATGGCCTCCCAAATATTTCCTTTCCCTAATCCCTGAAGTATTTTGATATGATGAGATCACAACCTTGTAATTATTTTGTATATGGGACGGTTGGCCTTCCCAGGAGGCACTAGTGGTAAAGAACCCGCTTGCCAATGCAGGAGATGTAAGAGAAACAGGTTCAATACTTGGGTCAGGAAGATCCCCTGGGAGAGGGCAGCCTACTCCAGTATTCTTGCTTGGAGAATCCCAAGGACAGAGGAGCCTGGCAGACTATAGTCTATGGGGTTGCAAAGAGTAGGACATGACTAAAGTAACTTAGCACTCATGCATGCCATAGTTGGCCTAATGATAGTGTTTTCATACTCAGACAGCCATCACCTTCATGTTTTCTCATCTCATGGGGGAGCTATTGTAAAAACCAGAACTACAATTTTTCTTGAGAATATTTCTGAGCTTTATAATTTCTGTATGTGACTCTTTCCTGAAATTTGACTGAAGTTATTTCTGAAAGTTAGTATAGAGTATTTATGCCAGCAATGAATGTAAACCACATATAAGATTTGTTTAAACAGAGTTCATCATTTTCAAAATGACATAAGATGTGAATGACAAACAAAGGAAGTCTGTTTCATTGTGTGGAAATGTAGGGTAATTTATGTTAAAATAATTGATTAAATTACGCGGTGAAAGCAATTACAGTGACATATAAAGTCTTCAATACATCAGACAACAGTGTTAGCAATATTTTAGCAAGGTTTTTCTTAATGACCTTGACAGATATTTACGTTCTTGTTCCACTGCAACAAAAAGTAGTTTATTTCAAGGCAGTGCCCCCACAACTTCTTTTGTTGGTGATATTCTAGTCTACCTCAGGAACTGTTAATTCAGTGATAAGCTAGTTATTTGTACACAATTTTTTAAAAGACAGTTTTAAAAGTATATTGGGGTCAGAAAAAAAAGGAGGAAAAAAAAAAAACAGTAACTGCATTTGTTATTCAGTATTTCTTTGCAGGAAGCTTGACAACAGGTATCTCATGGCCAACAGAGAGGTCATTGCCTGTAGGGTTGATAGACTGGGAGGCAGTCCTTCTCTTGTTTATCCCTGTACAGGAGCATATATAATAAACCACATGCCTAAGGCTTCCAGAATACAAGATTTTTTTTATAGCAGAGTTGGACTATTTATCTGGGATTTCTATATTTAAAACCAAAGAAATTCTATATTAGCCCTAAAGTTTAAAAACTGTTTGGTTTTTAAAATCTTTATCTCATGGAAATCGCTAATTCTGTTCCCTCTAAAATCTAAAACAAAATCAAAATAGTAGATATAATGCAGATGGGTAAAAATTAATCCATTTTTTTAATAGTGAGATTTTTTGTTGATGTAATAGAGAATTCATAGCTTCCTTAGCTAAACAAATAGAAATGTTAATGAGTTAATTATCTCTTTAAAGAATGGAATTGTTCAATAAGGTGAGCATTATTTGACAGTGTAAAATAGTGATTTTTAAATCTCTTCCACAGCTCCAAAAAGACTAATACATGACAAGTCTCTTAATATTAACCTATAACCAGATTTTTCTCTAAACAATGACATTCCATATTTTTCTTTTACTCTTATTTGAGGCTGATCATAAAGAAACATATATTTATGAATAGCATAAAATGTGCAAGAACAATTACCTACAATCGGCATTAAATGCATCATACTTAGGGGGACAATATAAACAGCAATTGAAGCAAGATACTGGTTGTGTGAACTCCGTTAGTATTCATCTATGAAATCAAAGCTAAAAAGAACTTCAAATGAAGGTAGGCCAATCCAATTAGAAATTAGAGTAAAGCTATTATGACTATATAAAAATAATGAACAAACTTCTCGTGAAAACCAAATATTTTATATAAAAAATCTTTAAGATAGAACATTCAAGTGCAGATAAACAACAAAAATAAAGCAATCATCTTTCAATTAAAATAAAGACTAATTTTAAAAAAATGCAAAATGATCATGGCATTAATGGCAAAAAGGAGAAAATAGAAGAAAAAGGTGTGAAAAGAAAAGCTGAAAACCCGCAGCAAATTTTCTTTCTTAAAATGTTCTGCCTGTCCTGCATTACACTTACTTCTACTGAAACAGCAAGATGACCTGCCCTGCCCTTCAGTTTCATAAAACAGTCAGCTCTTTGTATCCATGGATTCTGCATCCAAGAATTTAACCTACTGCTGACTGAAAATATTTTTATTTAAATCCAGGAAGTTCCATAAAACACACCTTGAATTTGCTGCAGGCCAGCAACTATTTATATAGTGTTTACATTTTATTAGGCATTATAAGTAATCTAGAGATGATTTAAAGTATATAGAGGGTATGTTTAGGTTATATGCAAATATTACAGTTTTCATAAGTCACTTAAGCATACAAAGATTTTTATATTCAATGAGGGGTCCTGGAACCAAATTCCTATTGAAGCAGGAGATAGATGGGCTCCAGGCTAGGTATTTGCAACTGGCTTTCTGTTCACACCTCCTGGGGTAAGAAGATCTCTAGGCTGGACATTCATCACCAGCTCACTGTTTACATTTCCTGAAGCAAGAGGCAAATGGGCTCCAGGACTACATATTTATGACTCAACTCTTAACTATGTGTTGAGATCTACACCTCAATATAAAAACCAGTAGCAGGAATAAAGTAAATAACTGGATATTAGGCTTTTTATGCAAGAGAGTGAAACTAAAACCTGTTAAAAGATTAAGAGGTCACTTGCTCACATCCACATCTTTGAGTATGTAATTACGATGTGATATACATGCACAGAAGCTTTCATGGGATCAAAACAGCAGGAGATGCCAAACCATAATTTATCTTGCCACCTCCTCCTATAAGAATTTTCTGTGGGATTCATATTAACTGAGCAGTGTGCATACCCAGGGGTTCAGAGGCAAATTAGCCATGAGGTCAAAACAATGCCATTGGCCAAAAAAGTAGACAAAGATTCAGAAGACTGCCCCCATTATAAAGGACTTCAACTTCCCAAGTGTGCAACTCTTTCTGTGAGTTTGCCCATATGTCTTTCCACATGTAGCTTTTCTAATAAACTTTTTACTTTTCTTTCTACTTTCTGTCTCCTAACCTGAATTCTTTCTAGACAAGGCAGACAAGAGCTAGGGACTCGGGCCTTAACTGCTGGCTCCTATGGTCCAGTGGTTAGTACTCTCAGTCCAGGAACTTAGATCGCTTCCAGATATTTGCTGCTAGTTTTTGCTGCCCTCCATGGATTCTGCATCCAAGAATTTAACCTACTGCTGACTGAAAATATTTTTATTTAAATCCAGGAAGTTCCATAAAACACACCTTGAATTTGCTGCAGGCCAGCAACTATTTATATAGTGTTTACATTTTATTAGGCATTATAAGTAATCTAGAGATGATTTAAAGTATATAGAGGGTATGTTTAGGTTATATGCAAATATTACAGTTTTCATAAGTCACTTAAGCATACAAAGATTTTTATATTCAATGAGGGGTCCTGGAACCAAATTCCTATTGAAGCAGGAGATAGATGGGCTCCAGGCTAGGTATTTGCAACTGGCTTTCTGTTCACACCTCCTGGGGTAAGAAGATCTCTAGGCTGGACATTCATCACCAGCTCACTGTTTACATTTCCTGAAGCAAGAGGCAAATGGGCTCCAGGACTACATATTTATGACTCAACTCTTAACTATGTGTTGAGATCTACACCTCAATATAAAAACCAGTAGCAGGAATAAAGTAAATAACTGGATATTAGGCTTTTTATGCAAGAGAGTGAAACTAAAACCTGTTAAAAGATTAAGAGGTCACTTGCTCACATCCACATCTTTGAGTATGTAATTACGATGTGATATACATGCACAGAAGCTTTCATGGGATCAAAACAGCAGGAGATGCCAAACCATAATTTATCTTGCCACCTCCTCCTATAAGAATTTTCTGTGGGATTCATATTAACTGAGCAGTGTGCATACCCAGGGGTTCAGAGGCAAATTAGCCATGAGGTCAAAACAATGCCATTGGCCAAAAAAGTAGACAAAGATTCAGAAGACTGCCCCCATTATAAAGGACTTCAACTTCCCAAGTGTGCAACTCTTTCTGTGAGTTTGCCCATATGTCTTTCCACATGTAGCTTTTCTAATAAACTTTTTACTTTTCTTTCTACTTTCTGTCTCCTAACCTGAATTCTTTCTAGACAAGGCAGACAAGAGCTAGGGACTCGGGCCTTAACTGCTGGCTCCTATGGTCCAGTGGTTAGTACTCTCAGTCCAGGAACTTAGATCGCTTCCAGCTATTTGCTGCTTGCTGCAAGCTACCATTTACTGCTGCCTCTGTCCAAAATTATTACAGATACCCAGTGATGAGTGTACCTGAAGTATGAACAGGGAGTCCGGATAGAAGCTCTCAACAGGGAATATGACTAATGACATTATTTGGGACTCTGAGTCATTTTAACTTTATTTTATCCTTGACTTAAGTCAAGTCATAGACGACCAATTGATGTTTCACTGAGCAACACTAACAATATTTTCTATGTAATACAAGGCAGATTAAAGTATGTTTTTCAAAGTAATCTGTGGAAAGAAGAAAAGATTCCTTTTCTTTCCAGAAAAGGCACATTATTATCTTGCTTTTCAAAATTAATGAGATATTTTCTTTTCTGACTACTAGGATTTTTAATTTAATGAAATGTTCATTGTCTTATTATTAAAATAGACATTTTAAAAGGAAGACATTTAGTAACATAAATACACTAAGAAAGAAAGCATTTAGATGAAAAAAAAATCTTTTAGTATTCCACAACACTCAGTTTTGCTAAATTGAAGTAAAACAATGTTTTTTAAAATTTTGCTTATTTGATAGTACTTAATTCATATTGGTTGCAAATAAACTTTGAAAGAGAGGCTATTTTAATCAGTGCTTTTAAAGTATTCAGTTTTCAATTAAATCAAATGCAAATACAAATTAGTCCAAAATCTCCAGTAAATAAATGCTGTGAGGTTATTATATGAAATCAGCTATCATATATATGTGGCAATGTCTCCATAAAGCTATTTATCACCACTCAGGAATAACTCAACTTGTTCCACGTAATTGCTAAGTTACAATCATATAGCTATTTGTTACTGGTGAATATGTTTACAAGGTCATTCAGCTAAATGTCATTGTAACAGAAATATCATTCAGTGAGACAAACATTATTTAGTTTCACATTGTTTTTGTTTGCTTTCTATGATTCCTCAAATTGAGAATACTTTATAATATGCCTATCTGAAATTTTATTTACAACCCTATCTAGAAGATAGGATTATGGAATAAGGAAGATAAAATATTTGATATTGAAAGCTATGTGTTTCTATATTAAATACCCTGTTTTTTCCTTCATTTTGCATGAAACCTGGAGAGATTAATCTCATATGTTTCAAGAACTACTAAACTATCTCATTAGTATAAACATTATTGCAAAATGGAGCATTCAAAACTTAGTCTATATTCACAAAATGAGGTGTTCCATAGAAAAAGACATATTCCATAATGGCATCAATATTTATTTTCTCATATTGCAGAGTAGGACTTTCACTTATTCATCTAACCAAAACATACGTAATGCCTACTATGTACCAAAAAGTAAAAGTGAAGTCGTTCAGTTGTGTCTGACTCTTTGCAATCCATGGATAAGCCATGAAATTCTCCAGGCAAGAATACTGGAGTGGATAGGCTTTTCTTTCTCCAGGGGATCTTCCCAACTCAGGAACTGAACCCAGGCACCACTGAGATAAACACTAGGAATACAATATTGAGGAATTCATGGTCCTTGCCTTTGCTTTTTAAAGCAAGAAAGATATTCAGTAATTAATTACACTAATGACAATTGTTGTGGATACCATGAATGACCTGTAGAATGCAAATAGAGCATTATGAGAGGGGATCTGATCTAGATTAAAAGGAAGGTTCAAAGGTTTTCCTAAAGAAATGCCATTTAAATTCATATATGAAAGGTAAATAGTAGAACGGATTGCTTAGCTAAAGGATGAGGTGAAGTGTTCCAGAAAAAGAGAATACACTATAATGAATTGAGATGAGATGAAATGTAGCATAGTGGAATGACATAGGACATTATGGCTTGAATAGAATCAGATCACTTTCAGTGAGAGTGTTAGAGATGATGATAGATTTAACAGCCAGATTCCATAGATATTTACAGGCCCATATATATATATATATATATATATATATATATATATATATATATATATATGTAGAGATAATTCATATATAGGAAACATACTTTCTATATATGAAAATAAGAAGGCATTAAAAATGAAGGAAAAGGACACAGCCAGATTTGTGTTTTAAAAGTTACTGTGGACTTGTTATCTCTAAACGGTTGCAGACTAGGAGGTTCTAAGCCTTATATCCCCTTTGCTTTTTCCCTATAAATTAGAAAAAAAAAAAGGGGCTATGTGTTAGTATATTAAATACCCTGTTTTTTCCTTCATTTTGCATGAAACCTGGAGAGATTAATCTCATATGTTTCAAGAACTACTAAACTATCTCATTAGTATAAACATTATTGCAAAATGGAGCATTCAAAACTTAGTCTATATTCACAAAATGAGGTGTTCCATAGAAAAAGACATATTCCATAATGGCATCAATATTTATTTTCTCATATTGCAGAGTAGGACTTTCACTTATTCATCTAACCAAAACATACGTAATGCCTACTATGTACCAAAAAGTAAAAGTGAAGTCGTTCAGTTGTGTCTGACTCTTTGCAATCCATGGATAAGCCATGAAATTCTCCAGGCAAGAATACTGGAGTGGATAGGCTTTTCTTTCTCCAGGGGATCTTCCCAACTCAGGAACTGAACCCAGGCACCACTGAGATAAACACTAGGAATACAATATTGAGGAATTCATGGTCCTTGCCTTTGCTTTTTAAAGCAAGAAAGATATTCAGTAATTAATTACACTAATGACAATTGTTGTGGATACCATGAATGACCTGTAGAATGCAAATAGAGCATTATGAGAGGGGATCTGATCTAGATTAAAAGGAAGGTTCAAAGGTTTTCCTAAAGAAATGCCATTTAAATTCATATATGAAAGGTAAATAGTAGAACGGATTGCTTAGCTAAAGGATGAGGTGAAGTGTTCCAGAAAAAGAGAATACACTATAATGAATTGAGATGAGATGAAATGTAGCATAGTGGAATGACATAGGACATTATGGCTTGAATAGAATCAGATCACTTTCAGTGAGAGTGTTAGAGATGATGATAGATTTAACAGCCAGATTCCATAGATATTTACAGGCCCATATATATATATATATATATATATATATATATATATATATATATATATATGGTAGAGATAATTCATATATAGGAAACATACTTTCTATATATGAAAATAAGAAGGCATTAAAAATGAAGGAAAAGGACACAGCCAGATTTGTGTTTTAAAAGTTACTGTGGACTTGTTATCTCTAAACGGTTGCAGACTAGGAGGTTCTAAGCCTTATATCCCCATGGAAACATTAAAAAAAGAAAGAAAGAAAAGACTGGCTAAAAAAATTTTATAGGAGTTATAGAAAATGGTGAAAGGTCTACAGGACCCAAAAAGCACTCAAACAAGAAAAAGTCACATTGAAAATAGTAGAAAATTTGATGGTGCTTTTATTTAACCTTGTCTCCATCCTGTCCCCAGCATAGCACAGTGTGGTCTTAGGGAAGTGAGAGTCCAGTTTCCAGTTTCCTCCACTGAATCATAGGGAGTATGTCTGACTTATGCATGGCATTTGTATCTGCCTGGTCGGCTTCCTGATGGATAGGACTTTATTTTACATAAATCAGACCTCAGATAAGGAAGAGCTTCAAAGTTAGAATCTCATGCCAGGAAAAGCCACAGAAAGCAGCACCCATTGGCGATGAAACCTGTAGAGAGATAGTAGGTCTATAAGCATATAGTACCTCTTGTGTGTTCTCACAAGGTGGAAGGAACAAAGGGGCTTTCTCAGGTCTCTTTTATAAGGCATAGATCTAATTCCTAAGGGTTGACCTCAATGACATAATAGTCTCCTAAAGGCTTCATGTTCTAGTATCATCGGATTGGATATTAGAACTTCAGCATATGAGTGTGAGACAGATAAACCAGTAGAATAGAATATAGATCCCAGAAATAATTCCTTAACATATATATTCAAATGGTTTTCAACAAAGATGCAAAGACCATTCAAAGGGAAAAGGACAGTCCTTTCCAAACATTGTTTTGGAAAAATTGGATGCTCACTTAAAAGGATGAAGTAGGACTGTTACTTTACAGTTTATTCAAAATAGAGAAAACACTTAAATATAAAACTCTCAGAAGAAAAACTGAGGGGACTAATTTATGACATTAAATTTGTCAATGATAGCTTGGATGACCAAAATGAAGGCAAAAAATGAAAAAAAATAGATGTATTGAACTTGATCAAAATTAGAAATATTTGTGCAACAAAGGACACTATTAACAGGATGCAGAGGTCACCCATGAAATGGAAGAAAACTGCAAATTGTATATTCAATAATGACTTCCTTTTTAGAATATACAAAGAATCTCCACATCTCAACAACAGCAACACATATACAGTCAAACTTAAAAATAGATAAAGGATTTGAATAGACATTTCCCCAAAGAAAATATACAAATTGCCAGTAAACATATGAAATGGTGCTCAAACTCACTAACCGTTAAGGAAATGCAAAGGAAAACCACAATGAGATATCACTTCATCCATTTTAGGATACTTTTTATAGGAAAAAATTAAAAAGAAAATTAAGTATTAAGGATGATGTGGAGAAACTGAAACCCTTCTGCATTTTTAATGAGAATTTAGAATTAGATACTCTCTGTTGTAACAGTATGGCAATTCCTTGAAAATTAAATGTAGTATTATCATATGAGGGAACAGTTCTATTTCTAAGTATACATCCAAAATCATTGAGAGCAGGGACTTGAAAATATGTTTGTATGCCAATGTTTAGAGCAGTATTATTCATAATAGCAAAAAAATCAAATCAACTCAAACGTCCATCAGTGAATGAAAAAACAAAATGTGGTATATAAATACAATGGGATGATTTCCAATCTAAGAAAGGAATAAAATTTTGAAACTTGCTGCAACATAGATAAATCTTTAGGAAATAAGCCAACACACAAGGACAAATATTGCACAATTCCAATTATATGAGCTGCCTAGAAAAAGTAATTCATACAGGCACAAAGTCAAATGATTAATTGCCATGAGCTGGGGATTATACATATAGACTTTCAGTTTGAGGAAGATGAAAATGTTTTGCTAATGGATGGTGGATGGTGGCAATGTTTGCACAAGGTGAAGTACTTAAAGCCAACAAAGTGTGCACTTATAAATGGTCAAAATGGTAAATGTTCATATTATGCATATTTTATCACAGTAAATGAAGTTTGAAAATTTTACTGTGGCTACAAACATGGGAAATAGATTTGAAGAAAGCAAAAGGAATGTTTAGAAACCAGTTATAATTCCAGATTTTATTGAAGCTTGATACAAAGAATCTCCAAAAATATTAACAGGATGCAGAGGTCACCCATGAAATGGAAGAAAACTGCAAATTGTATATTCAATAATGACTTCCTTTTTAGAATATACAAAGAATCTCCACATCTCAACAACAGCAACACATATACAGTCAAACTTAAAAATAGATAAAGGATTTGAATAGACATTTCCCCAAAGAAAATATACAAATTGCCAGTAAACATATGAAATGGTGCTCAAACTCACTAACCGTTAAGGAAATGCAAAGGAAAACCACAATGAGATATCACTTCATCCATTTTAGGATACTTTTTATAGGAAAAAATTAAAAAGAAAATTAAGTATTAAGGATGATGTGGAGAAACTGAAACCCTTCTGCATTTTTAATGAGAATTTAGAATTAGATACTCTCTGTTGTAACAGTATGGCAATTCCTTGAAAATTAAATGTAGTATTATCATATGAGGGAACAGTTCTATTTCTAAGTATACATCCAAAATCATTGAGAGCAGGGACTTGAAAATATGTTTGTATGCCAATGTTTAGAGCAGTATTATTCATAATAGCAAAAAAATCAAATCAACTCAAACGTCCATCAGTGAATGAAAAAACAAAATGTGGTATATAAATACAATGGGATGATTTCCAATCTAAGAAAGGAATAAAATTTTGAAACTTGCTGCAACATAGATAAATCTTTAGGAAATAAGCCAACACACAAGGACAAATATTGCACAATTCCAATTATATGAGCTGCCTAGAAAAAGTAATTCATACAGGCACAAAGTCAAATGATTAATTGCCATGAGCTGGGGATTATACATATAGACTTTCAGTTTGAGGAAGATGAAAATGTTTTGCTAATGGATGGTGGATGGTGGCAATGTTTGCACAAGGTGAAGTACTTAAAGCCAACAAAGTGTGCACTTATAAATGGTCAAAATGGTAAATGTTCATATTATGCATATTTTATCACAGTAAATGAAGTTTGAAAATTTTACTGTGGCTACAAACATGGGAAATAGATTTGAAGAAAGCAAAAGGAATGTTTAGAAACCAGTTATAATTCCACTGTACTTTCATGAACTTGTAGTGTGTAGTAGGGGCTAGTTACAATGCCTATTTCTGTAGAAAGGCTGCCAAAATTGATATCTAGCACCAGTAGAAACATTAGACCTGGTACAGAGGAAGGTTACCAAGGAAATTAACTTCACTGTAAAATGCAAAAATGCTCACAAGAGGATGAAGATCAATGACCGTTTTAAGAATAATAGCATTGGATTTGTAACTTGAAACAAAGGTCCCATAGAATGAATGCCTGTTTATAAAAAAGAAAGAAAGAAAGAAAAAAAGACTGAGAGAGAGAGAGAGAGACAGAAGAGAAAAGAGTAATATTTATTTGTGAAGGAGCACAAGTCAAGTAAATTGTGCTTCACAAAATGACACGTAAACTTGTGACATACATTAGGAATTTTTTGTTTAATGTGTAGCATGTCCAGTCAACATTTTCTAAGAAGGGAACAGAGAAAGGGGGACAAGTTATGTTTCTGCACATTCTGAATGGCAGTATTTTGATTCTATTTCCTTATCCTGGTATCTTTACATGCCTAAAGGAATTATGTTTCTATCAGAATAACCAGAACTGTTCTTCAAAAGCTGGGAGTCCCATATTCATATAATAAGAGCAATTGTAAATGTGAACACTGTGAATACTTATATACAACAAACTATACAAGATAAAGGATATATGAGTGGGTTATGATATATGAATCTCTCTGGTGATAGCCCTTACCAGTTAAGTAGGGAAAGAGTCTGCCTCGGGTTTACTTGAAATCTGTGTCCTGGAATTTTTATTTTGAACACCTTGTGCCCTTAGTTTCAAAAAATTGATTAATTGCCATGTGCTGGGGATTATACATATAGACTTTCAGTTTGAGGAAGATGAAAATGTTTTGCTAATGGATGGTGGATGGTGGCAATGTTTGCACAAGGTGAAGTACTTAAAGCCAACAAAGTGTGCACTTATAAATGGTCAAAATGGTAAATGTTCATATTATGCATATTTTATCACAGTAAATGAAGTTTGAAAATTTTACTGTGGCTACAAACATGGGAAATAGATTTGAAGAAAGCAAAAGGAATGTTTAGAAACCAGTTATAATTCCACTGTACTTTCATGAACTTGTAGTGTGTAGTAGGGGCTAGTTACAATGCCTATTTCTGTAGAAAGGCTGCCAAAATTGATATCTAGCACCAGTAGAAACATTAGACCTGGTACAGAGGAAGGTTACCAAGGAAATTAACTTCACTGTAAAATGCAAAAATGCTCACAAGAGGATGAAGATCAATGACCGTTTTAAGAATAATAGCATTGGATTTGTAACTTGAAACAAAGGTCCCATAGAATGAATGCCTGTTTATAAAAAAGAAAGAAAGAAAGAAAAAAAGACTGAGAGAGAGAGAGAGAGACAGAAGAGAAAAGAGTAATATTTATTTGTGAAGGAGCACAAGTCAAGTAAATTGTGCTTCACAAAATGACACGTAAACTTGTGACATACATTAGGAATTTTTTGTTTAATGTGTAGCATGTCCAGTCAACATTTTCTAAGAAGGGAACAGAGAAAGGGGGACAAGTTATGTTTCTGCACATTCTGAATGGCAGTATTTTGATTCTATTTCCTTATCCTGGTATCTTTACATGCCTAAAGGAATTATGTTTCTATCAGAATAACCAGAACTGTTCTTCAAAAGCTGGGAGTCCCATATTCATATAATAAGAGCAATTGTAAATGTGAACACTGTGAATACTTATATACAACAAACTATACAAGATAAAGGATATATGAGTGGGTTATGATATATGAATCTCTCTGGTGATAGCCCTTACCAGTTAAGTAGGGAAAGAGTCTGCCTCGGGTTTACTTGAAATCTGTGTCCTGGATATTCTTGGTCCCTTGAGTTTTGCTTGCTTTTAGATTTTCCACCTTTTGCTACATTAGACAACCCCTATTAAGTCACAGCTTAAGTTTATGCACTTTCTTGAAATGCATTCTTGAGGATTTATTCTTCTTTTGTAAATTCTGACTGAGTTTGTAATATTGCAGATCCTTCTAACCCACACTCTATTTCTGGTTTCTCTGCAGGGATTAGCTTTCTACTGCTCTGGCAGCTGCATTCTCTCCTCATGCTGTGAAGACAGATACAATTTTAACCACCGCACCCCTTGTATGAGAATAGTATTATTCTGTTAGGAATTCAAACTGAAATGTAACATCCTCCCACCTCATACAAAATCATGCTTAAGTCATGGCACTTCTCTTGGCGTAGAAACTATGGATCTTTGCATTAAATAACCTTATGACTGATGACATGAATTTGGACATATCTGATATAATTGCAATGCCAGGTATATGCAGCCATGTCCTTTGAGCATTAGTTCAGTTCTTTAAACACAGGAGAAAAATGGAGGCCATTTTTCCTTAGGTAATAGGGCTGGGGAGAGTCATCATCTCAAATTGGTAAATATTCAGGAGCTGGTTAGCCCTAATTTTAATAGTCAAACAAATGAAAGAGTATGTGCCTAAAAAGATAAAATACTCGAGTCTAAGTAAATAGTAGTTAAGCTCCCTGGATATCAGAGGCAGACCAAATGTGGGTAACTTTTAGTAGAAATTATTCAAATCAAGAAGTACATTTGCATTGAAGCTCCTAAGAGCCATGGAAAGAAATCCATCTGGTAGGATTAGTAGGCAAAAAAAAAAAAAATCCAAGGACAATATAAAGTAAAGACTCTTAAGGCAGACTGCTGGGGTTTGAATCTTTTAATCAATAACTAGCTGTGTGCTCTTTGCCAAGTCAGTTATTCTCCTGATGCTTGCATTTGTTTATCTGTGAAAGAGGAAAAAAATACCTTCTTCATTACGCTATCAACACATAGAGCACTTATAGAAGTATTGGGCTAGTGGTAAATAATCAATAAATATTCAAAGTTAGAGTTGTCATTATTATAATCATCGCTATCAGCATCAAAAGTATACTCAAAAACAGTAATGAGGGGTAATCTGTATTACCAAAAAATAACATATATTGTTCCGTAACAACAAGTAAAATAATGTAAGCAAATCACGTGTGGCAATATGTATAGAGTATTGCTGATCGCAGAGGTTCACCCAAGCCTTGATATTCAGAAGGTTTACTAGAGCTTTTTTTGGTTTCTCTGCAGGGATTAGCTTTCTACTGCTCTGGCAGCTGCATTCTCTCCTCATGCTGTGAAGACAGATACAATTTTAACCACCGCACCTTGTATGAGAATAGTATTATTCTGTTAGGAATTCAAACTGAAATGTAACATCCTCCCACCTCATACAAAATCATGCTTAAGTCATGGCACTTCTCTTGGCGTAGAAACTATGGATCTTTGCATTAAATAACCTTATGACTGATGACATGAATTTGGACATATCTGATATAATTGCAATGCCAGGTATATGCAGCCATGTCCTTTGAGCATTAGTTCAGTTCTTTAAACACAGGAGAAAAATGGAGGCCATTTTTCCTTAGGTAATAGGGCTGGGGAGAGTCATCATCTCAAATTGGTAAATATTCAGGAGCTGGTTAGCCCTAATTTTAATAGTCAAACAAATGAAAGAGTATGTGCCTAAAAAGATAAAATACTCGAGTCTAAGTAAATAGTAGTTAAGCTCCCTGGATATCAGAGGCAGACCAAATGTGGGTAACTTTTAGTAGAAATTATTCAAATCAAGAAGTACATTTGCATTGAAGCTCCTAAGAGCCATGGAAAGAAATCCATCTGGTAGGATTAGTAGGCAAAAAAAAAAAAAAAAAAATCCAAGGACAATATAAAGTAAAGACTCTTAAGGCAGACTGCTGGGGTTTGAATCTTTTAATCAATAACTAGCTGTGTGCTCTTTGCCAAGTCAGTTATTCTCCTGATGCTTGCATTTGTTTATCTGTGAAAGAGGAAAAAAATAATACCTTCTTCATTACGCTATCAACACATAGAGCACTTATAGAAGTATTGGGCTAGTGGTAAATAATCAATAAATATTCAAAGTTAGAGTTGTCATTATTATAATCATCGCTATCAGCATCAAAAGTATACTCAAAAACAGTAATGAGGGGTAATCTGTATTACCAAAAAATAACATATATTGTTCCGTAACAACAAGTAAAATAATGTAAGCAAATCACGTGTGGCAATATGTATAGAGTATTGCTGATCGCAGAGGTTCACCCAAGCCTTGATATTCAGAAGGTTTACTAGAGCCTTGGTCATACAGACATGGTTGACTGCTTGCATGGATGACCTTAGTCTTCATCCCTCCAGAGGTTGAGTTAATACCACATGGCCTGAGAACCCAGGGCAGCAAAAATCCCATTATTAACATAGAGCATCTGGTGTGGCCTAAGGCTCTCAGATAAGCAAAGACACCCTTATTAGGCAGGACATCGTTAACACTTAGAGGGTACTTTCGTGGGCAAACCCCAAATTTATTTTTGTGCAAACCTCCCTTTGTACAATCATTTATGGAACATCTATATGAAATAAAACAAAACACAAAGAGTAACATATCTGACAATAGGTTTGGCTACATAGAAATTTTAAAGTTCTATAGATTTAATAGCAGCAAGAAAGAAATAATGAAACCAAAATTTAACAAATTGAAAAATATACTTACATCAAATATGCAGAAAAAATGTGAGAATTCTCTATATATAAAAAACTTCTTACAAATAATGAAAAAGATATATAACCTAACAATAAGAGTAACAATAATAAAAACAGTTAAATAATAACATTCAACAAACTATTTGATACCCACTGGTTTTACTGTTTCGCATAAAATTTTTTGTTTAATCCTCACAAAATAGGTAATATTGTTATCTTTGCCTCATATATGAGGATTGGGAGGGAGAGAAGAGTGTTGGTAAATGATTTTCTCAGCAATAAACAGGAGATTTCTAAAAGAAACAAATAAAATGGCCATTACATATGGCAAACTGTCCAAAGAAATGCAAAACAAATTATGATTAGAAAATGTTTTCCCAATTACATGATGATGTATTAAACTTGATAATGATAATGCTTACACTTGATAAGGATTTGATGATATAAGCCTTTTATAAACTGCTCAAAGGAATATAGCAGTATTATTAGAGTGTAATTTCACAAAAGCATCTTTCCCTGATGCTGGAAAAGATCAAGGGCAGGAGGAGAAGAGAATAACAGAGGATGGGAAGGTTGGATGACATCACCGACTCCATGGACATGAATCTGAACAAACTCTAGGAGATACTGAAAGACAAAGAAGCCTGGCAGGCTGCAATTCATGGGGTCATGAAGAGGTAGCTACTACTTAGTGACGGAACAACAACAACAATCTTACAAACGTTATACATGAATATACCCATTGTCTCAGCCATTTCACTTATAGGTATTAAGCCTAAGGTGATAACTGCAAATGAAAATATTTGTGTACAAGGATATTCATTAAGGAAACCCAGAAAAGACTGAAAAGCTGTGGAGAATCTAGTTGGTGAGGAATAGGAGCCTTTCAGGAATAGGAGCCACATGTGGGAAGGCTAAAGAGAGAAGGGGGGTATTCTGCACTCTTAGTCTTAAAGTGAAAGTCACTCAGTCATGCCGACCCTTTGTGACCACGGAAAAGCCACAGAATTCTCCAGGCAAGAATACTGGAGTGAGTAGCCTTTCCCTTCTCCAGGGAATCTTCCCAACGCAGGGATCGAACCCAGGTGTCCTGTCTTGCAGGCAGATTCTTTTACCATCTGAGCCACCAGGGAAGCCCAAGAATACTGGAGTGGGTAGACTATCCCTTCTCCTGGGGGATTTCTGTGCCCCAGAAGTTGAAGCAGGGTCTCCTACATTGCAGACAGATTCTATTAGTTTTAATATTTGCCTAATGCCAGTGGTGAGAGACGCTATACATTTTCATCTTTCTTTTCTTAACCTTTGTTATGACCCATGCCTTGTTGTTTTTGAAGACTGAGGGGGTGAAATATAGCTAAATAATTTGGCTTCTATATACCAGTCTCTAATTTTCAAAAACTCAGGATCTCCCTATAGAAATTGTCTGATGGAGTGATTGTAGTCTGCTTTTTGAACTTCATATAGTTTCAAAAACCCTCGTTACTGGAAAAGACTTTTTTTTTATGTTCATTCTTATTACTTTACTGTGATGCAAGACAAAAGTGTTGTAAAGCTCAACCATTATTGATTCATCTGAAATGAAAGAAGACTTAAAGCCCTCTCTTCCGTTTATCAAAAAGCCATATGTGCATTCCTGCAAAGAAATCATCTTTAGGTGTTCAGCATGGTACCATATTGGATGCATGCACGTTGAAACTCTTTAGAAATAAACTTGCAGCATCAGTTTTCCTACATAAAGGTTTTTACCATGGTTTGACTTTGGCAATAAATCTATTTTGTTTGCTGCTTAACAGCATGAAATCCTGTAGGTGTTTGTACATTGATTTTCAACATTCTTACAAACGTTATACATGAATATACCCATTGTCTCAGCCATTTCACTTATAGGTATTAAGCCTAAGGTGATAACTGCAAATGAAAATATTTGTGTACAAGGATATTCATTAAGGAAACCCAGAAAAGACTGAAAAGCTGTGGAGAATCTAGTTGGTGAGGAATAGGAGCCTTTCAGGAATAGGAGCCACATGTGGGAAGGCTAAAGAGAAAAGGGGTATTCTGCACTCTTAGTCTTAAAGTGAAAGTCACTCAGTCATGCCGACCCTTTGTGACCACGGAAAAGCCACAGAATTCTCCAGGCAAGAATACTGGAGTGAGTAGCCTTTCCCTTCTCCAGGGAATCTTCCCAACGCAGGGATCGAACCCAGGTGTCCTGTCTTGCAGGCAGATTCTTTTACCATCTGAGCCACCAGGGAAGCCCAAGAATACTGGAGTGGGTAGACTATCCCTTCTCCAGGGGAATTTCTCTGACCCAGAAATTGAAGCAGGGTCTCCTACATTGCAGACAGATTCTATTAGTTTTAATATTTGCCTAATGCCAGTGGTGAGAGACGCTATACATTTTCATCTTTCTTTTCTTAACCTTTGTTATGACCCATGCCTTGTTGTTTTTGAAGACTGAGGGGGTGAAATATAGCTAAATAATTTGGCTTCTATATACCAGTCTCTAATTTTCAAAAACTCAGGATCTCCCTATAGAAATTGTCTGATGGAGTGATTGTAGTCTGCTTTTTGAACTTCATATAGTTTCAAAAACCCTCGTTACTGGAAAAGACTTTTTTTTTATGTTCATTCTTATTACTTTACTGTGATGCAAGACAAAAGTGTTGTAAAGCTCAACCATTATTGATTCATCTGAAATGAAAGAAGACTTAAAGCCCTCTCTTCCGTTTATCAAAAAGCCATATGTGCATTCCTGCAAAGAAATCATCTTTAGGTGTTCAGCATGGTACCATATTGGATGCATGCACGTTGAAACTCTTTAGAAATAAACTTGCAGCATCAGTTTTCCTACATAAAGGTCAAAGAATCACAATCCTCATTACCATGGTTTGACTTTGGCAATAAATCTATTTTGTTTGCTGCTTAACAGCATGAAATCCTGTAGGTGTTTGTACATTGATTTTTTTAGTCAATTGTTCAAGAATCTAAGTATGAAAGATGGACTGATATCCAAGTTTAGTACCTTGGATACTATTCAGATCATTCTCTTTTAAAAAATTTTTATTTTATTTATTTATTCTCATCCGTTTTTACTCTTCAGCATGTATGGGCCTCCCATTGCAGTGGCCTCTCTCACTGCAGAGCACTGGCGCTGGGCACACGCGCTCCAGAGTGCTGGCTTGTAATTGGGCACACTGGTCCAGCCGCTCTGCAGCACGTGGGATTTTCCTGGGCCAGGGATCGAACCAGTGTCCCTTGCATTGCAAGGCAGACTTTTTGCCCACTGGAGCACCAGGGAAGCCCTAGATCATTCTTCTAACACAAAACACATAAGCTTTTTCTTGCCTCTTGAAATCCAAGTAGTCCTCTAATATTCATCACATAAAGTCAAAAGACATCAAAACAAGTTGCCTTTGTGCACTAAGTCCATAGAATTTGATTTATTGCTCGTACTATGGTCCAATATCAGTGGCTGAATTCATTTTAGAATTGATTACATCTGTTTGCCACCTCTGCATTTTATTCAGGTGCTGCAGAGTAGATTTTTATAGTAATTAATGATCATTTTCTTAAAGGCCTATTTGTTCCTTGCTGTGTAATTGTGGCAAGCTAGCCTTTTTTGAACTAGCAACATTATATAATTGTTTTCTTCTCTCATAGGTGGAGAATTCTATTGTCATTGCCTCTGGGAAGGAAAAAGTACAGCAGGAATCAAGAAAGATAAGAGAAATAAGAAATACTCAACTTTTTGAGTTTTAAAATCCTAGACTCTTATATAAGATTTCAGTCATGGATGATTAAGATTGCTAATTTATTACTTTTCTTTCCATAACAGAAAAGACAACGGGAAATGGGGCAAAGGTCAGAGGGAAAGGCACGAGGTAATCCTTGGGATGGAACTTTATTATTATTTCCCAGAGTAATTTTGGTTCAGGAAGTGAGGTAAGTGATCAAAACTCCATGTAGATTTGTGGTGTTCAAGAGCAGAGGCAATATATGTGACTATCCTCAGTTAACTTCTGAAAAGGCAAGAAGACACTAAGTTTTGGTATGGTTTGCATTGTACAACAGTAGTAATGCACATCAGCATAATGAATTTGGAACAGTGTTCACAAAATCAATGCATACAGTGATATACTAGGTAATAAAAACATGTAAGGTCAGCTTGTCTAAGACACTAAAGTGTATTAAGACTATGTTAAATATAAAGCGTATATTCTATATAAAGTAGAAGAAGCGATTCAAATTCAGTCAGCTATTGTCAGACAAGAATATATACTCAGTATTGTCTGCTGTTGCAATTTTATAAAAGAAGATAAATCTGATGTTTTATGTCAAATATCTCAATTTTTAAAACACAATACAAGCCAAACAAATAGGTCCATGGGTTAGATGTGACTCATGATCCATCTCTGTTTTAGGGATAATAGCACAAGATGGTCTTGGAATATCTAGTGGCAAGATATGACAAGAAACAACCTTGAAATCAGCACAGTCATGGTAAAGAAAGATAAGAGATGAGAAGAATCATTATTGGGAGTAAATTTAAAGAATGTGGCTGTGACCTATATATTCTAATAATGATATTGAATAATGATATTGAATGCCAACATAGAAAGATGAGGTCAAAGACTTTCCTTTATATATGTTGTCAAAATATAAGCTCCATAGAATATACACATAACTGAAAACAAAATGGGGAGAATTTATAAAAATTGACATTACGTTATGATCATCCAGGGATATGGATCATTAATAAATGGATCATGTTCAATTACAGAAAAATAAAGTTATGTTTCTTTCCTGAGTCTGAATACAGTGATTGTCTGTACAAATAAAAACTATCTTATGTTGAATATGAGGTATTAAGAAGTAAATGGGCACTTGGAGACATCCAGTATCAAGATGACAGATAGGGACATACTAAAATCTATTGCATACATATATGTGTGTGTGTGTGTGTGTGTGTGTGTGTGTCTGTATATGCATAGTAACAATATATATTAAATAGTATATATTATTATTAACAATATATATTTTAATATATTAAAAAGGAACTTAAAATTAGTAAACTTAATATCCTCTTCAAATGAAGTAAATATTTGATATAAAAACAAGTGGCTGTGAAAACACTATTAAAGACCTTGAATAAATTAAATTAAAACATCAACAGATGCCCTAAATAAACAGAAAATATCTAAAGGGCAAAATGTAAATAAAATTGAGCTGCAATATTATATTGAAGAATTCTACTGTAATTTGGCAGAAATTAAGAGACTGAAAATATGTAATACAAATGAAGACACATGAAAACTAGCTCCATAAGTTTCCATATTTACATAAAATTAAATATAGGAGGTGAGAATACTAAAAGTATGCATATAAACTCATATAAGATTTGAGTCACAGATTATTAAATTGCTAATTTATTATTTTTCCTTCCATAACAGAAAAGACAATGGGAAATGGGAGAAAGATCAGAGGGAAAGACACTAGGCAGTCCTTGGGATGGAACATTGTTATTATTTCCCAGAGTATGTATGTGAGTTCACTTCTCCCAATTTTTTTCCCCTATCTGCGGCCGCCCGCAGAGGAGAAACGGGGGCGGGATTGCTCGTGGCCAAGCCATGGGAAGATCGGAGAGGGGTGAGCCTGTTGCCGGCCCCTCAGCCCCCCAGCGCACGCAGGGGACAATCAGACACGGCAGGGGTTCTGTCAAAGCAGTTCCATTTTACTAGTGCAGACTCACAGCTTTTATAGGCAAGTGAAGGGGTTTTGCATGGGACTTCCTATAGATTACACCAATCAAGCTAAAGGTCAAGCAATCATCCACAAGCGAACGGACCAATCAAAAGCCATCACTTAACAATTTAGATCACCCCACTAAGTTCCTGAGTCTGAATACAGTGATTGTCTGTACAAATAAAAACTATCTTATGTTGAATATGAGGTATTAAGAAGTAAATGGGCACTTGGAGACATCCAGTATCAAGATGACAGATAGGGACATACTAAAATCTATTGCATACATATATGTGTGTGTGTGTGTGTGTGTGTGTGTGTGTGTCTGTATATGCATAGTAACAATATATATTAAATAGTATATATTATTATTAACAATATATATTTTAATATATTAAAAAGGAACTTAAAATTAGTAAACTTAATATCCTCTTCAAATGAAGTAAATATTTGATATAAAAACAAGTGGCTGTGAAAACACTATTAAAGACCTTGAATAAATTAAATTAAAACATCAACAGATGCCCTAAATAAACAGAAAATATCTAAAGGGCAAAATGTAAATAAAATTGAGCTGCAATATTATATTGAAGAATTCTACTGTAATTTGGCAGAAATTAAGAGACTGAAAATATGTAATACAAATGAAGACACATGAAAACTAGCTCCATAAGTTTCCATATTTACATAAAATTAAATATAGGAGGTGAGAATACTAAAAGTATGCATATAAACTCATATAAGATTTGAGTCACAGATTATTAAATTGCTAATTTATTATTTTTCCTTCCATAACAGAAAAGACAATGGGAAATGGGAGAAAGATCAGAGGGAAAGACACTAGGCAGTCCTTGGGATGGAACATTGTTATTATTTCCCAGAGTATGTATGTGAGTTCACTTCTCCCAATTTTTTTCCCCTATCTGCGGCCGCCCGCAGAGGAGAAACGGGGGCGGGATTGCTCGTGGCCAAGCCATGGGAAGATCGGAGAGGGGTGAGCCTGTTGCCGGCCCCTCAGCCCCCCAGCGCACGCAGGGGACAATCAGACACGGCAGGGGTTCTGTCAAAGCAGTTCCATTTTACTAGTGCAGACTCACAGCTTTTATAGGCAAGTGAAGGGGTTTTGCATGGGACTTCCTATAGATTACACCAATCAAGCTAAAGGTCAAGCAATCATCCACAAGCGCGGAAACCAGGGGAACCAATCAGAAAATTTGACCATCACTTAACAATTTAGATCACACCCTCGTCTCTTCTTGTAGGCGCCATCTTAGCTCCAAACTGCAAACATGTGCTTAAGCTTCCTTAAAGAATGTGCTTAAGCTTCCTTATGCTTGCAACCGTCCTCTTTCAATTCAGAGCCCCACACCTATCGTAAGTTTAAACCTATACAGTAAAAAACAATAGTTGTGCATAAAGATAGGAAAGGAAAGGACTAAACTGTCACTATCTATAGACAATATGATCATTTACCCAAAAGGTTCAAGAAATTAATTAACATTTATTATAATTAATAAGAGAATTCAGTATTTTGGCCAGACACATGACTTCTGTACAAAAATCTGTAACTTTCTGTTTTCTTTCCAGGAACAAAGGAAAATTGACTAGAAAATAAAAAATCATAATCTCAAACAGTACCAAAAAGCTTATATAATAAACTTAGCCAAAATAAAATATAAAAAAGTAACTGGAGAAAACTCAATGTTCAATAGAATATTGAATATCAACAGCCAGTCATTGAATTTACAGATTATAATAGCTTAATTTTATGTCAGTTTTTAACATTAAAGACCAGTCAGATGTCATTCATTAAGTTGTAAGATCGATATTTCAGTATATGTGTCTGTCTTTTCAATTATTTGTTTTGGAAGGGATGATCTACAAATCAGAAATTTCTGTAAGGGCCAGAACATAAAGTTTTTAGGCTTTGAGTATTACAGTCTCAGTTACAACTAATTACTTCTGCTGTTGAGGTGTCAAAACAGCAACAGACAATAGAAAAACATATGAGCACAGATGTGCTCCAATAAGTTTATTTTAAAAAGTCAGTAGGCTATATTTAGCTCATAGGCCATAGTTTGTCAATCCCTACTACAATGCCTTTGAACAGTTTGCTCACTTCTGAAAAATCAAAAACAAATTCAACAGTTCCTCAATGCATACAAAACCAATATCCAAACTCCTGAGAAAGACATGTAAGCCCCAGCATATCCTGATTCCAAACCCCCTTCCAATCCTGTTTCATAGTACACTTCTTCCCTCCAATTCTATCTACTCATATGTATTATATTCAATATACTTCAAATCCTGAAATTTTGTCTTTCTGTAAATATCCCCCAAATTTTGCTTTGATTCATTCATTCTCTCATTCGTTCAGAAAACACTTAATGTTTGTTTTGTTCCAGGTACTTTGCTAGAATGCTGAAGATAAATGGGGGAAAAAAGTGACACCATTTCTAGTTTTAAAAAGCCACATTTGAGTGTGGTTTACAGATAAACAAGCAAAATCATATGATACATTCTATCATAGGACAATAAAAGGTGTTAGGGGAACAGATATAAAAAGGTTTGATTTTATCATTGTTAAGCTGAGATGATTTTTAGACCATATTGTTTTACAAATGGAAATTTTGGATTCAAGTTTATAACTCTTACAATTTTAATAAAATATATCCACATCCATGAACTCTCAATGTAATTTCAAGAATACACTTTAGTCATGTTAAGACCTTGATACATTGCCTGTATATTGCAATTAAACTGTGTACAATATTAGCCTTTGTTGGTGATATTCCATCTTGATTTCTACCAAGTTTAAGTTTTTATTCATTAGATTTCATTTTTCATTTAAAATTTTAATTTTTAATTTAATGGATCAATACTTGAAATTCTAATTTCAGTTTATGCTCAATAGTAAATTTTACTATGCAAAAATAACTATTTTAGCTCTCATCAATTTTCTTTTATATTAATATTCACAGTAATAATCATATTTATAGGTCATATTTCTTAAGGCAAAAGAACATAAATAGCAGAAACCAAACATCAACAAGACCAAACAACAGGACCCAATCTTCCCAAGAGCCTTCTAAATTGAGACCTGAGGATGAGCAACAGTTTACCAGGTAAAGAAAGTGTTCCAATCAAACACTCAGAGATGAGTAAAAGCATGATGTGTCAAAAATTTTGCTATTCGAATTTTGCTGGTATTTTTTCTCTCACCTATCATTTCCTTCTTCTTTTTCTTCTTCTTCCTCATCTGTTGATACCATTAACCTGTTTATAAAGCAAATTCAATTTATTTCCAGTGGGATTATTTTTATATTTGAAAGACAGGATGACTTTTAGCTTTTACTTGTCTAATGCATGCATTGCACAAAAAATAGATGTTTGTGGTAGCTTCATGAAATAAAGTAGATATTTGAAATGTGCTAAAGATAGATAAGATTAAGTGGAGAACATCAGGTAGATGACCTGCCATGATTCTAGTAGGTTTTTATTAAATAAACACAAAGAAGATAAAGCCACATCATATGTAATTTTGAATTTGCATGTGTTCCCTGCTCTAAATAAATGTATGAAATGTAAGTCTTTAATTTTTGATAGGGCTTTGAGATAAATGATCTTTGTTATACTAGTCTATTTTCTGATTAAAATGAAGATGAAAAATATAGAATTTTATCTTACTGTTAATGATTAGTTTGGTGATCTCAATTAAATATTTTCTTTAAATAGAACTATAAGCACTACTACATCAATTCAATGTGAAGGTAATCTCATGTTTCAATGAATGTGGCACTAGTAATAGAATTTTAGTACATATATGTGAACATCAAAATATATTCAAATTTATTATTTTTGAAAGCCTATTATGATTACTGTTTACTTTTATATGTAACATTTTATGTTTGAAATATTATGACAAGACAGGAGGGTTAGATAATTCTTTAACAATTAAGTAAAAGCTCTTTATTGTTTTATCATGTGTTCAGAGAGAATAAAATATTCTTTTTCATAGTGCTTTCTTAAATGTGAAAGTGGGCTTCAAATCCATATACAGGAAGGTTATGTTTGAATAAATCAGGGTTCTTTTTTGATTGCCCCCTCAAAATAGGTTGAGTTCAGATAAGCTATTTTGTTTTGATATCCTTTAAACCTTATCACCATGTCTATATCCTCTTGTAGGACTGGTGGAAAATCCAATGATTTAAATAGTATAAAATGCTTTAGTGCTGTTCTCCCTAAGCAGAAGATTTTAATAAAGGACTCTACAGCCTTGCTATATTCCATATGACTTCTGTGCACATCCAGAGGGCATTGCTTATTCTGCAACACCTTCTCTGAGCACTATATTATAAGATTCTGTGATGTACTGAGTCCTAAAAGGTATTGTCCCAAATTTTAAGCAAATTCAATTTACAGTATTTTTTATTTGAAAGACAGGATGACTTTTAGCTTTTACTTGTCTAATGCATGCATTGCACAAAAAATAGATGTTTGTGGTAGCTTCATGAAATAAAGTAGATATTTGAAATGTGCTAAAGATAGATAAGATTAAGTGGAGAACATCAGGTAGATGACCTGCCATGATTCTAGTAGGTTTTTATTAAATAAACACAAAGAAGATAAAGCCACATCATATGTAATTTTGAATTTGCATGTGTTCCCTGCTCTAAATAAATGTATGAAATGTAAGTCTTTAATTTTTGATAGGGCTTTGAGATAAATGATCTTTGTTATACTAGTCTATTTTCTGATTAAAATGAAGATGAAAAATATAGAATTTTATCTTACTGTTAATGATTAGTTTGGTGATCTCAATTAAATATTTTCTTTAAATAGAACTATAAGCACTACTACATCAATTCAATGTGAAGGTAATCTCATGTTTCAATGAATGTGGCACTAGTAATAGAATTTTAGTACATATATGTGAACATCAAAATATATTCAAATTTATTATTTTTGAAAGCCTATTATGATTACTGTTTACTTTTATATGTAACATTTTATGTTTGAAATATTATGACAAGACAGGAGGGTTAGATAATTCTTTAACAATTAAGTAAAAGCTCTTTATTGTTTTATCATGTGTTCAGAGAGAATAAAATATTCTTTTTCATAGTGCTTTCTTAAATGTGAAAGTGGGCTTCAAATCCATATACAGGAAGGTTATGTTTGAATAAATCAGGGTTCTTTTTTGATTGCCCCCTCAAAATAGGTTGAGTTCAGATAAGCTATTTTGTTTTGATATCCTTTAAACCTTATCACCATGTCTATATCCTCTTGTAGGACTGGTGGAAAATCCAATGATTTAAATAGTATAAAATGCTTTAGTGCTGTTCTCCCCTAAGCAGAAGATTTTAATAAAGGACTCTACAGCCTTGCTATATTCCATATGACTTCTGTGCACATCCAGAGGGCATTGCTTATTCTGCAACACCTTCTCTGAGCACTATATTATAAGATTCTGTGATGTATACTTGAGTCCTAAAAAGGTATTGTCTTTAGTTTATATCATAAATCCCAGATGGCTCTACTTAATTCAATTTCGCTACTATCCTCTTAAGAAAGAATATTAAAGCAAAAGAATCCTTCAATAGAACCAAGGAGCAATGAAGTTCACAAATAGTACCACGTCACTTTAGCTGTCAATTATATTTCCTCATGAATGAGTTTTTGAATTACAGCCAAATTTAAAATTAAAAAGATCTTAGACCACATGACCTTCACAAGAAGCTTGAGTTCCTCATTCTGTAAGAAGAAAGAACACAATATTGGTTATAGTTGTGTATTAAATAAGATCTCTAGTTAAGTTCACAACTGAGACAGATTTCTAGGGAACTTTGTTAGCTCTTATCTATTTATTTAAAAAAAATTAGTGTGCTTTTCTTCTCGAAATAGCCTTTGAACCCTAAAGGTGAACATCTTCTATGCAGAGTTGCTGTAGTATCATCTTTGCAGGGTTGCTGCTATTCCTGTTTCTGATTAAAATTTATGTTTTCTTTAAACAGGATGAAATATACTTCAGCAGACCTCTTTGGCCTTGGTCAGATATGTATAACCATTGAAAAGTTTTCAGACAGGAGGCTGGTAATTAGGCACAGCTTGAAAAGCCAGTCAAACTCAGTCTACTTTTGCTCCTAGGGAGAACCTGGTGATTGCCATTGCAGTAAAGGAATCTCAGATGTGGATGTGCAAAACTTGCCTTTCACTATAATCAAACAGCAGAAATAATTGCTAGATGTGGCTCCTGGATTTAATTCATGAAATCTTTTGAATAGAAAACCTATTCTCAACTAAATACAGAGGAGGGTAGCTTACTGATAAAGGTTAACAATTTGGAATTCTTATATGATCAACACAATTCTAGAATTTTCCTTACTACTAAATAGTGAGTTTTGTTCCTTTTTTGTTATTGTCTCTTTTTGTCTCCTACTTCTTTATTTTTCACAGCATCCCACAATAAATTGAACTGTATTGCACATATTTTAGTTACCATAATTTCATATTTTGTCACAAACTTGCTTTTTTTTTTTAATTGGAAAAAATGCCATAATTAACCCATTGGGAAAAGATACATTAAAACTTTGCTAAGGGGCTTCCCTGGTGGTCCACTGGATAAGGACACTGCCTTGCAGTGCAAGGGGCGCTGGTTCGGTCCCTGGCCTGGGAAGATCCCACGTGCTGTGGAGCAGCTGGACCCATGTGTCCAATTACCAAGCCAGAGCTCTGGAGCGCGTGCGCCCGGAGCCGGTGCTCTGTGACAACAGAGGCCACTGTGATGGGACGCTCACATGGGCCAAAGAACAAAGATGGATGAAGATAGATAAATTAAAGACCAATATAAATGGCCTGCCCCCCCTCCTCCCCCCCAAAAAAACTTTGCTAAGCTCTGAATCAGACTACATTGACTGGTGTTTCTTGATGCATTGTTGTTGTTGTTGTTCAGTCACTAAGTTGTGTCCAACCCTTTGTAACCCAACAGACTGTAGCACACCAGGCTCCTCTGTCTTTGGCTGCCTCCTGGAGTTTTCTTAAATTGATGTCTGTTGAGTTTGCAGTACTATCTAACCATCTCATCCTCTGCCACTCCCTTCTACTTTTGCCCTCAATCTTTCCTAACATCAGGGTCTTTTCCAATGAGTAGGCTTTTCTCATCCGATGGCCAAAGTATTAGAGCTTCAGCTTCAGGGTCAGTCCTTTCAATGAATATTCAGGGCTGATTTCCTTTAGAATTGACTGGTTTGATCTCCTTGCATTCCAAGGAACTCTCAAGAATCTTCTCCACAAAAGCATCAATTCTTTGGCACTCAGCCTCCTTTATGTTCCAACTCTTACATCTGTACACGACTACTGGAAAAACCATAGCTTTAACTATATGGGCCTTTGTCAGCAAAGTGATGTCTCTGCTTTTTAATATGCTGTGTAGTGTTGTCATATTAGGTTAGTGCAGAAGTAACTGTGGTTTTGCATTGTTGATCTTTGCCACTTGATATTGGAATATAGTCTTAAATGTGGTTACATTCTACATCATTTTAATGTACATTTCTTGCTTTTTTCCTAATGGCTTATTACTTGCTGTTTATTTTGTATTTATTTTAGACTATAGAAATGATGTTAGACAAAAAGCAAATTTCTTATTCAAGTTCAAAATGAGTCCTAAAACATCAGAGAAAGCTCTCAGCATTAACAATGCATTTGGCCCTGGAACTGCTAATAAATGCACAGTTTAGTGGTGGCTCAAGAAGTTTTGCAAAGGAGAGGAGAACAAGGAAGATGAAAAGCATAATGGTCAGCCATCAGAAGTTGACAACGACCACTTGAGAGCCATCATCAAAGCTGATCCTCTTAGAATTATAAGAGAAGTTGCTGAAGAACTAATTTGCATTTGAAGCAAACTGGAAAGTAGGGAAAGCTCAACAAGTCGGTGCTTCATGAACGGACTTTTAAAAAATGTTTTGAAACGCCATCTCTTATCCTATGCAACAAGAAGTCATATCTTGATCAAATTGTGACATGCGACAAAACCAGCAACTGTTGATGACCAGCTCAGTGGCTGGACCAATAAGAAGATCCAGTACACTTTCTAAAGTCAAACTTGTACCAAAAACAGGTCATCATTACTGTTTGGTGGTCTGCTGTTTGTCTAATCCACTACAGCTTTCTGAATTCTGGTGAAACATTACATCTGGAAAGTATGCTCAGCATGAGATGCACCAAAAGCTGCAAGACCTGCAGCAGGCATTGGCCAATAGAAAGGGCCCAATTCTTCTGCGCTGGGCTAACCACACATTGCACAACCAACACTTCTAAAGTTGAATGAATTGGGCTTGTATTGAATGAAGTTTTGCCTCATCTGCCACATTCACCTGACTTCGCTCCAACTGAGTACCACTTCTTGGAGCATCTCGACAACTTTTTTGTAGGGAAAATGCTTCCATAACCCACAGCAGGCAAAAATTGCTTTCCAGGAGTTGGTGAAACCACGAAGCATATATTTTTATGTTACAGAAATACAATTATTTCTCATTGGTAAAAATGTGCTGATTGCAATGGCTCTTATTCTGACTAATAAAGATGTGCTTGAGCCTAGTTATTAAGATTTAAAATTCATGGCCTGAAACTGCAATTACTTTTGTACCAATCTAAATAGCTTTCCTTCCAAGGAGGAAACATTTTCTTTTTTTTTTATTTCATGGCTGTGGTTACCATATGCAGTGGTTTGGAGCCTACCCCAAAATAAAATTGGTCACTGTTTCCACTTTTCCCCCGTCTACTTACTATGAAGCGATGGGATCGCATATCATGATTGTAAGTTTTTTTGTATGTTGACTTTTAAGCCAGTTTTTTCAATCTCCTCTTTCAGCCTCATCAAGAGGCTCTTTAGCTCCTCTTCACTTTCTGCTGTTAGTCATATCATCCGCATATCAGAGGTTGTTGATATTTCTTCTGGCAATCCTGATTACAGCTTGCAATTCATTCAGCCTGGTATTTTGCGTGATGTACTCTACATATAAGTTAAATAAGCAGAGTGACAATATACAGTCTTGATCCTTTTTCTAATTTTGCACGAGTCCATGACCATACTATTTCTTGATCTACATACAGGTTTTATAGGGTGGTTTGGTATTCTCATTTCTTTAAGAATTTTCCTCAGTTTGTGCATATTACCTAAGTTTCCACTATGCATATCTCTATATATCTACAATATTAAAAATGGCATTATCCTTAGTGTAGCTCATAAATGTCACAGACAGTTTAATTCTTTAAATGAATATTAATGTTTGATCAGAATAAAAGCAAATATTAAGTACAACTAAATTGTCTTTGTGTAATTTGTACAAATTGCTATTTGTAAGAGGCTAGTCATTTTGCATAATATTTGAGACTCAATTCAACAAATATTCACTGAGCATTTTGTGAAAGGAATCCAAGGATATAAAATAATTCTCAAAAAATATGAGTACTGTAAACTCTATACATATACTATGCTGTTAAGATTAAAAAGACAGATTAATCATATCCAGTTGTGTCTGTGTTAGCCACTCAGTCATGTCCAACTCAGCAATCACACGGACTGTAGCGCTCCAGACTTCTCTGTCCGTGGGATTCTCCAAGGCAAGAATACTGGAGTGGGTTGCCATTCCCTTCTCCATCATATCCAGTTAGAGGAATAGAAAATTTTCATAGTGTAAACTTCAGTTTCCATGAATTCTGAAGGATGCATTGACAATTGACATGTGGGAAAAAGAGAGACATTTCACACAGAGTGAAATGTCCTCCTCTACTTGGAGGAGTGAGAATGTGGTGATCAGCAACATCATGTAGTAAAATTTTATAGGAATACCTTTCTGAAAGTACATTGGGACAACTTTGTGCTAGATTTTGAATACCAGAGTGGGAAGTACCCAAATGGCCAGAAAGGATGTAGGAGGCAACTGAGTATGTTTTTTTGTTTTGTTTGTTTGTTTGTTTATTTTTGTAAAAATTGAAAAAATATTTTGGGACAATTAAATCTACAAATAATGAGTCACATTGACTGACAGAGAGAGACCCCCAAAAAAGGGACCTGCAGGTAACCTAAGGTAATGGTTCAGTTAAGAGATAAAGAACTCATGAAATAGAGTGGTTGTGGTGGGGTACATTTGAGAAATTTTAAAGTAGTAGAAACTGTATTAATCTGACAACTGATTGGCTTTAGGAGAAGATAAAATGGGAGAAATTAAATGGCTATGAGGTTTTACATTAGGATTGTTAGGAAAATGATGGATCTGTGAACACTCCCCAAAAAAGAAAGAAGAAAAGAATGCTAGGGGGGAGACTTTGAAGAGGAATATTGAAGGAGAAATTTCAACAAGTACTGTGGTTACATGTAACTGTAGATCTACTAGCAAAACTGTCAGATAACTAACCATCCCCAGAGATAAGACACTTAAGGAAGGGAATAAAGAGTTACAGTTAAAATATTTTTGCAGTTGAATATTCTATTGAAAGTTTGGTAGTTTCTACGGACAATTCTGACTAAGGAAATGAATTAGATTAGGGAGTGAAAGTTCTCAACTGAAGCTCAATACTGACTTCCAGGGAGTGCACTTTATGCTCTGACAGAGTTGATTTTAATGGAATGCCTAGATAGATTCATATTTTAACAGTATGTAATGAAATTGCTCAAGCCTTCATTATCTGAATAGAACTGTGATTCATGTTGGCAAGTCACTAAGAGTTAGAAGGCAGAGAAATAGCAACCAAGATGATGGCTATTTAATGTTTAAGTTTATAGTGTGAGGACACACTGATAATAATGATGATAGTTACTTTTAAGGCCAGGTGACTAATAGGGCAGCCTCCAGAGTCATACTTCTGGGTTTAAATTTCTGGCTCTGTCATTCATTGTGCATGACCTTGGGCAATTTTTAATTAACCTCTCTGGATCTCAGTTATTTTTTCCTGTGTCCAATGAGAATAATAGTAGTATCTACTGCATATGGGATACTGTTACAATTAAATGAAACAATATATGCAAAGCAAACATCAGAAATGCTCCAGAAACGCTTGGCTCCAGAATGTGAATGTGAATGTGAGTTCTAGTGCAATGCATGTGCTTCTCTGTACAGCTCTTATGTCTTGAGAAAGAATAAATCAATTGCCTTCAGTTCCATAGTATTCAGAAAAAAAAACCCAGAATGTGGTCTTCATGTTACACTTCACATGACACTGAAAGATCTGACTTGGGGTGAAGTGGTTCTTTGCTCTACATAAATGGATAATAACATTTATTAAACATTATATGCCAGTAACTGTTTTAAGAACTTTATAAGAATTAACTCAATGTCACAACAATTTTATGAGGTAAGGTGCATATATCAGATGAATGACAGAAGCACAGAGGAGTTAAGTAATTTTTCTAATATTACATAATAAGAAACAGAGCCATAATTTGGACCCTGGCAGTGTGTCTAACTCTAGAGCCAACACTTTTAATCACCATGCTTCATTGTCTCATTTGGGAAGAGTTTGTCAGACCCATTAAAATACCATACAATATTACAGGGTGTGTTTAACAAATTCACAAAAACAGGTGGCTTATGATATTTAGCTTATAGGTAAAAAATAGCCTGAAAGCAAGTGCTTTTTTGTACATCATGCATAGGTTTTATCTGTTCATTAAAGCAAGGACTGTATTTGTAAATACTGTGAAGAGTTAACTTAAATTGTTACACGAACTTGAAACATGGTGCAAAGTTACGTATGCAATGTCTGCTTAACTGAAACTATGATTTACTCAACTATCCTGCTTTGTAAGACTTATTCTTTAAATTCTTTTTAACATCTCATTTAAATGCAAGATGAATTTACTCTGAAGAAGATCTGAAGTGATCTTGTTAAATTCCCTGTACAAAGAGATGTCCTTTAGGTAAATCCATGAGATGATGCTTCCTCCAAATGCTCTACATATCCTTGCATACAGCTTAAATTCAGTCTTAATGCAATTCCAGTTTCTGAGAGTGCATTGTAATAATCACATTTGTTTAAAAATACAAAGTGATTCAGCCCAATAATTACTCAGATTTACACAGCTTCTATTGTAATGCTAATTCTTTGAATCTGTTCTTTTTCTACATCAACAATGCTCGAGATTATAAAGAAGAAAGTGAAGAAAGAGCTAAATCTTGGCTTTCAATTGCCAAGAAAATTTATTAGCTTTGGTTTGTGTCTTAGGTCTCATAACATCTTGACAATGTGTTTATTTGGAATCATGAAGGAGTTATTAAACCTAATTTTTCTCAAGAGCATAGAAGTATAAAAATGGAGGCTACATACACCACTGCATTTGTATTGCCTTTCTCTTAGTCCTCTTTTTAGCCCTGTCGGAACCATAATATCAAGAGAGAAAATAACACTATCAAGGGCTTTGGGAGACTGTATTTTAGGCTTTGGTATCTCTCATTGTCTCCTTTAAATTTCCTCACTTCATACAGCAGTCAAACTAAATGTACCTTAGTGTTAGGGGCTTCCTAGGTGGCCTTAGTGGTAAAGAACCTGCCTACCAATGCAGGTTAGATGTAAGAGACATGGGTTCTATCCTGGGTGGGTTCCATCCCCTGGAGAAGGGCATGGCAACACACCAAGTATTCTTGCCTGAAGAATTCTATGGACAGAGGAGCCTGGCAGGCTGCGGTCCATAGGGTAACACAGAGTCAGACAGGACTGACACGACTTAGCACGCACACTACCTTACTGTTAACTATATTAAAAAAAAAAAAAGTGTCATATTTGAAAGTTGTAGCTTCTTGAATCTAGAAGAGCTGGTTGTTATTTGTCGATTTGAACACACGATGGCAGTCTTCACTAATACTGTAAATAAAGGTTATTGATAAACTAGGAAAGCCTGATTTGAAATAACACCATAGGCAGTCTAAGTATCTTGCCAATTTTAACAGCTAAGAAGTCCACAAAGAAGAACTTCGAACAAAGCTGGCGACAGAATCAAATGTTAAAAATAGTGAGCTTGTTTGGTATCAACATGAATATGTGAATATGTTTCAGTTGATTTGACAATATTGTGCACCGAAACCAGCTTCCTAAATTTCCCTCCGGTTACTAAATGCACATTCTTAGACCACAAATTAGATTCACTTCCTTTACTGTCATCTGAAAGCCAGTCTTGGCTAACTCTATAGCTAGCATGAGTATAGTCTGAAGCGAATTTGCCTCAAGGAGAACTTGAAAATTTGCTTGATCTCATCCTTAAAAAGTAACCCTGGTGTTTCCTTTCCTGTTTGCTTAATCATCTTCCACGTTTATAGCTAAGATCCCTCAAATGAAAAAGGATATGCTAGTATATTTGATTTTCGTGTCTGGAAGGAACACTTACATTTGGATGCCTCAGACAGTTCTGTCTATACACTGTGTAAGGTTGGAGCAACGGAATAAAATTGGTTTGTATTTATTCCCCACCACTGCCACTAACAAGCTGGGTGAACATGGCAAGTCAATTTTCTAAACTACAAAATGTATGGATCCATGAAATGATACTTTTTCATAGATTTGATGTAAGTTTTAAATGAAAGTATGTGCATATAGTGCTTTGGATGAAACTAGTTATTATGATTAATACCATTATCAGCTTCTCTAATATCCTATATTCCTTTTTCCTGAATATTTTGTAAAATGATCTTTTAGATAAACAGCTAAACAAAAACATTTATTACTGGTTTAAATTCCTAAACTGTATCAGATTGGATGTCAGTATCTGCAATTTAGGGGCAATAACTAAGAAAACAAGGCAATGATAATAAGGAAGAAATCATATGTATTTTTCTATTCTTCTATATATTGTTAACTGGACTCTGTCCACTTATCTGTTGTAGAATGACGAAATACTTTCGTATTTCTGAAGAGCACATTCTTTCTTTAAATGAGGCTAGTTTGATCTCTTTTTTCTAACATTCTTGTTATTTGGGAAGGCAATAAAATGAAATGCATTTTCTGGATTGTTTACCAGTAGGACCTCTAGCTTGCAGAATAGAAGTATGGTAATTTCTCACATATGGATTCTCTTAATATCCAATCCACTTATAGTTAAATAGAAGCAATCAAAAATCTTAAGATTTCTATGATCCATGGTATGTAATGTTAGTAATAGACTCCATAATATTTTTTCTGCTTAGAGATATTAAGGTTAGATGATTTGTTATAAGGACATCAAAAATGCTCCTCCTTTCTTATTTAACTGTAATGAGAGAAAATATTTGCTTAATGCTATGAAATCTTTCATGGAAATAAGTGAATTTAGATGATTATTTTATAATCCTAGAAGGAAAAAAATATATATATATATGATCATATAATTTATTACACAAACCATGACATTTGAGGGTGAAAGTTGAGCTATTAAAGTGTTTCTAGAATACTAGAAACAATTGAGGACAGTTGATAATTAAAGTGTTTCTAGGAATGATGTGGTAGTTTTCCTTCATGAGGAATACACACATAATAAGTGCATTTCCTAAGAGAAAACACACATGTTAAGCTCAAGCATATAAATGTATGTGGTAATTATATGATTAAATTATAAAATGAAAATGTCCTGGTTTACATTTTATTAAAACTCTGCAAAGATTATTTTTATACAGCTTAGATAAGTGAGAGATTAACCTAGATTCCAGTATCAGAACAAAGCAAAACTAAATTCTTGAAATCTATGGCTACTACCACAAGTCAGGTTTCAGTCCCTGCTTTGCATAAGGTGAAGCTGATTTTCTACTTTTGGTTTAAATTCCTAAACTGTATCAGATTGGATGTCAGTATCTGCAATTTAGGGGCAATAACTAAGAAAACAAGGCAATGATAATAAGGAAGAAATCATATGTATTTTTCTATTCTTCTATATATTGTTAACTGGACTCTGTCCACTTATCTGTTGTAGAATGACGAAATACTTTCGTATTTCTGAAGAGCACATTCTTTCTTTAAATGAGGCTAGTTTGATCTCTTTTTTCTAACATTCTTGTTATTTGGGAAGGCAATAAAATGAAATGCATTTTCTGGATTGTTTACCAGTAGGACCTCTAGCTTGCAGAATAGAAGTATGGTAATTTCTCACATATGGATTCTCTTAATATCCAATCCACTTATAGTTAAATAGAAGCAATCAAAAATCTTAAGATTTCTATGATCCATGGTATGTAATGTTAGTAATAGACTCCATAATATTTTTTCTGCTTAGAGATATTAAGGTTAGATGATTTGTTATAAGGACATCAAAAATGCTCCTCCTTTCTTATTTAACTGTAATGAGAGAAAATATTTGCTTAATGCTATGAAATCTTTCATGGAAATAAGTGAATTTAGATGATTATTTTATAATCCTAGAAGGAAAAAAATATATATATATATGATCATATAATTTATTACACAAACCATGACATTTGAGGGTGAAAGTTGAGCTATTAAAGTGTTTCTAGAATACTAGAAACAATTGAGGACAGTTGATAATTAAAGTGTTTCTAGGAATGATGTGGTAGTTTTCCTTCATGAGGAATACACACATAATAAGTGCATTTCCTAAGAGAAAACACACATGTTAAGCTCAAGCATATAAATGTATGTGGTAATTATATGATTAAATTATAAAATGAAAATGTCCTGGTTTACATTTTATTAAAACTCTGCAAAGATTATTTTTATACAGCTTAGATAAGTGAGAGATTAACCTAGATTCCAGTATCAGAACAAAGCAAAACTAAATTCTTGAAATCTATGGCTACTACCACAAGTCAGGTTTCAGTCCCTGCTTTGCATAAGGTGAAGCTGATTTAGTACTTGTCTGGGAATAATTTATTTTTGAGAAAGAACAGCTCTAAAAAATTAGTAGGGGCTTCCCTGGGGGTCCAGTGGGTAAGGACACCGCCTTGCAGGACAAGGGGCGCCGGGTCGATCCCTGGCCTGGAAAGATCCCACGTGCCACGGAGCAGCTGGACCAATGTGCCCAATTACCGAACCGGAGCTCTGGAGCGCATGCACCCAGAGCCGGTGCTCTGTGACAAGAGAGGCCACTGCGATGGGAGGCCCACATGGGCTGAAGAACAAAGATGGATGAAAATAGATAAATGAAAGACCAATAGAAGTGGCCCGCCCGCCCCTGTCCCTCCTCAACCTGCCCCCAGCCCCTCCAAAAAAAAAGATATTCCTTCCATGTGATTTTCATAACTAAGGTGATAGAGACATTTTCCCTGGTTTTAAGGACTATATCTAAAGGCAACCCAAAGGATCACTGAAAGACATACAGCATCTATGAAACATTTGTCATTTTAACCGACTTGATGTATTTACTACCCCCTACGTATACACAAATACACACACACACACACACACACACACACACACACTGAATAAAGAGATTATAAATCCATTACTACTTTATCATCAAAGATAAAAATTATTCTAAACATATATGGGGATATTGCTGATAAGATTACCCTTTTGTGTCAATGTTCCTTTTCCTGAAATAAGTAACTTCTATCCTCTTCCTTTTCTTGTATTATTTTCAATCCCTTTAATCATTTTTGTTGTTTTTCTCTAGACATCTTCCTACTTCTTGCCTACATTGTACAATCCCAGAATAGACTCCACATTCCAGTACAGATCTGATCAATGCTGGAGATAGAATCAAGATTAACTTGTGATTCATGAGAGGATAAACACATAAGCTTTTAAGAAAAAATTTCAAGCATATAAATGTATGTGGTAATTATATGATTAAATTATAAAATGAAAATGTCCTGGTTTACATTTTATTAAAACTCTGCAAAGATTATTTTTATACAGCTTAGATAAGTGAGAGATTAACCTAGATTCCAGTATCAGAACAAAGCAAAACTAAATTCTTGAAATCTATGGCTACTACCACAAGTCAGGTTTCAGTCCCTGCTTTGCATAAGGTGAAGCTGATTTAGTACTTGTCTGGGAATAATTTATTTTTGAGAAAGAACAGCTCTAAAAATTAGTAGGGGCTTCCTGGGGGTCCAGTGGGTAAGGACACCGCCTTGCAGGACAAGGGCGCGGTCGATCCCTGGCCTGGAAAGATCCCACGTGCCACGGAGCAGCTGGACCAATGTGCCCAATTACCGAACCGGAGCTCTGGAGCGCATGCACCCAGAGCCGGTGCTCTGTGACAAGAGAGGCCACTGCGATGGGAGGCCCACATGGGCTGAAGAACAAAGATGGATGAAAATAGATAAATGAAAGACCAATAGAAGTGGCCCGCCCGCCCCTGTCCCTCCTCAACCTGCCCCCCAGCCCCCTCCAAAAAAAAAAAAGATATTCCTTCCATGTGATTTTCATAACTAAGGTGATAGAGACATTTTCCCTGGTTTTAAGGACTATATCTAAAGGCAACCCAAAGGATCACTGAAAGACATACAGCATCTATGAAACATTTGTCATTTTAACCGACTTGATGTATTTACTACCCCCTACGTATACACAAATACACACACACACACACACACACACACACACACACTGAATAAAGAGATTATAAATCCATTACTACTTTATCATCAAAGATAAAAATTATTCTAAACATATATGGGGATATTGCTGATAAGATTACCCTTTTGTGTCAATGTTCCTTTTCCTGAAATAAGTAACTTCTATCCTCTTCCTTTTTCTTGTATTATTTTCAATCCCTTTAATCATTTTTGTTGTTTTTCTCTAGACATCTTCCTACTTCTTGCCTACATTGTACAATCCCAGAATAGACTCCACATTCCAGTACAGATCTGATCAATGCTGGAGATAGAATCAAGATTAACTTGTGATTCATGAGAGGATGAAAATAAGCTTCTCACTATCTGGTTATGGTGGGCAGGTAGAATAAAGGACACATGTAAAATTTATTTATTTAAAGGAATATGAAATTTTGAGATGGTTTAAATAATGTTGGAAAAATTAATCATTAAAATTACTTAAAAAGCAGTCACCATTTTAGGTGAATAAATTTTTAAGAGGGTTCCATGATTCCTCCTTTTTGCAGTTCACATTTTTGTGTAATTCTCTTCCCCTGACTGTGGGTGGGACCTATGACTTGATTACGCCTTTAGACTATGATGAAATATATTACACATCACTTTTGTGATTATTTAGGTTACATAAAATCTCTTTTGGTAGCTGACTTAACTCTAGAGTGTCTTCATTACTAGATTACTATCCAGGAATAAATCTCTACAGCTGCCAAAAGATAAAATAAAATGAGTCAATGATCTAAATGAGCTTGGAAGCACATTCTTCCCCAGTTGAATCTTCAGATGAGCCTGCAGCCTTGGACACCTTGATTTAGCCTCATGAGACCCTAAGCAAAGAGGCAGCTTAGTCCTTTGCAAACTGCATGACACAGAAACTGCAAAAATGCAGGTGTTATTTTAAGCCTTTGTATTTGTGTGTGTGTGTGTGTTTTAAACTAGGCGATAGATAATAGTGAATGACACTGCCTGGGTTATAGTTATGGGGTAAATTGTTCATATCCATCAGCAAATTTCTAGATTACCACTGTGTTGGCTCTGATTTTTTAATGCACTACTCCTATTAGGAGCCTAAGCACATTGGCAATATGTTAAATTTAAAGGAAATATTGACTTGGCAAAATGTTGGAAGACATTAACCGTGATACAACATTCTGTCAGTTTGACTCAAATAGTCATTATGCCACAAAAAATTCTTAATGAGATCATTAAGTATTTAAGAATCTTGTAGGTATTGCTCGCATCCCTGGCTGGCATATTTCTTTTTTTTTTTTTACTTGTCTCTTCATTTTATTTTGCTATTGTCACAAATTGTATCATTGTACACTATTGCATATTAACATATACTTAGAAATATTACATAAACAAATAGTTTCATGCACTTGTCTTTTTTTTTTCCTTATTTTAAAGGTTTTACAGAGTTTTGTTGTTCACAGACATGTATGTTCCCAGATCAGTCATATGCATATCCCTGGTCCCTACCCACCCCCCCAGTTCTCCCCTTCCCACCCCTCCGGACCATAACACATGCAGTGAACTCATGGAAAAACAGACAGAGCATAGACATAGGGACATTGTGAGGAAGAAATAGGGAGGGGGAGGCATGAAGACAGTAACATGGAAACCTATACAGTCATGTGTGGAAAAGATAGCTATTGTCATTGTACTAAGGGAATAGGAGTGCTTACCATGGCTGGTATATTTCTTATGGGTTTTAGTCCTAGTATAGCACTGCTTAGGTTCAGACTTGCTCCCTATATTATTCTTTGTCTAGGTACTAACTAGTCTTTTTTTTTTTTTTTCCTTTAACCATCAAGTTTATGGGCAGAGATTTAGAAAGTTCAATGATCTAAATGAGCTTGGAAGCACATTCTTCCCCAGTTGAATCTTCAGATGAGCCTGCAGCCTTGGACACCTTGATTTAGCCTCATGAGACCCTAAGCAAAGAGGCAGCTTAGTCCTTTGCAAACTGCATGACACAGAAACTGCAAAAATGCAGGTGTTATTTTAAGCCTTTGTATTTGTGTGTGTGTGTGTGTTTTAAACTAGGCGATAGATAATAGTGAATGACACTGCCTGGGTTATAGTTATGGGGTAAATTGTTCATATCCATCAGCAAATTTCTAGATTACCACTGTGTTGGCTCTGATTTTTTAATGCACTACTCCTATTAGGAGCCTAAGCACATTGGCAATATGTTAAATTTAAAGGAAATATTGACTTGGCAAAATGTTGGAAGACATTAACCGTGATACAACATTCTGTCAGTTTGACTCAAATAGTCATTATGCCACAAAAAATTCTTAATGAGATCATTAAGTATTTAAGAATCTTGTAGGTATTGCTCGCATCCCTGGCTGGCATATTTCTTTTTTTTTTTTACTTGTCTCTTCATTTTATTTTGCTATTGTCACAAATTGTATCATTGTACACTATTGCATATTAACATATACTTAGAAATATTACATAAACAAATAGTTTCATGCACTTGTCTTTTTTTTTTCCTTATTTTAAAGGTTTTACAGAGTTTTGTTGTTCACAGACATGTATGTTCCCAGATCAGTCATATGCATATCCCTGGTCCCTACCCACCCCCCCAGTTCTCCCCTTCCCACCCCTCCGGACCATAACACATGCAGTGAACTCATGGAAAAACAGACAGAGCATAGACATAGGGACATTGTGAGGAAGAAATAGGGAGGGGGAGGCATGAAGACAGTAACATGGAAACCTATACAGTCATGTGTGGAAAAGATAGCTATTGTCATTGTACTAAGGGAATAGGAGTGCTTACCATGGCTGGTATATTTCTTATGGGTTTTAGTCCTAGTATAGCACTGCTTAGGTTCAGACTTGCTCCCTATATTATTCTTTGTCTAGGTACTAACTAGTCTTTTTTTTTTTTTTCCCTTGAACCATACAGTTGATGGGATCTTAATTCCCTGACTAAGGATTAAACCCTGGCCCCCAGCAGTGAAAGTGTCGAGTCCGAACCACTGGACCACCAGGGAATTCCCATTTGCTTATTTATTCTTGATTTACTTTTACCTTGCCCCAGTGTGACTGCTGATTGAAATTCTATCTCTTCAACTATAGTCTTCCTAACTACCTTGAAGACAAGCACCTAGACATGAGAGAAAGGGGTGGGTGGGATGGGTGGATTATTTTCTACTGCTGATCACTAAAGAAAACACAAAAAGAAAGCCAAAAATAACTTACCAGGGAAGTGATAATGTTTCTAAATTAATTCCTCTTCTTTAATTTGACTGACCTATTTTTTTTTTTTTACTTGTGTGCTATAATTCAGATGTTGTAAAATTCAGTCTTTCAGCGTGTACAGTTCAGTGGCGTTTTGTACATTCACAAAGTTAAGTAAATATCACTACTGTCTAATTTGGAAACATTTTCTCACCCTCCCAAAGCAACACCATACATATTAGCAGCAGCTCACTAACTTCCCTCCCCTTCCCTCATCTCCTGGTAACCACTAATCTACTTTTTGTATCTATGAATTTGCCTGTCTAAGCTATTTCCTATAAATGATGTTATTAAAAAATGTGACTTTCTTTCAGTCAGCATAGTGTTTCAAGATTCATCCATGACATATCATGTATCATTAGTTCATTATTTTTTATTGACAAACAATATTCCATTGTATGGATATGTTACATTTTGTTTATTCGTTAATAGTTGATGGACATTTGGATTTTGATTGTTAAGAACAGTGTTATTATAAACATTGAGTATGGATATTTGTTTAAATACCTGCTTATGATTCTAACACATGCAGTGAACTCATGGAAAAACAGACAGAGCATAGACATAGGGACATTGTGAGGAAGAAATAGGGAGGGGGAGGCATGAAGACAGTAACATGGAAACCTATACAGTCATGTGTGGAAAAGATAGCTATTGTCATTGTACTAAGGGAATAGGAGTGCTTACCATGGCTGGTATATTTCTTATGGGTTTTAGTCCTAGTATAGCACTGCTTAGGTTCAGACTTGCTCCCTATATTATTCTTTGTCTAGGTACTAACTAGTCTTTTTTTTTTTTTTCCCTTGAACCATACAGTTGATGGGATCTTAATTCCCTGACTTAGGTTTAAACCCTGGCCCCAGCAGTGAAAGTGTCGAGTCCGAACCACTGGACCACCAGGGAATTCCCATTTGCTTATTTATTCTTGATTTACTTTTACCTTGCCCCAGTGTGACTGCTGATTGAAATTCTATCTCTTCAACTATAGTCTTCCTAACTACCTTGAAGACAAGCACCTAGACATGAGAGAAAGGGGTGGGATGGGTGGATTATTTTCTACTGCTGATCACTAAAGAAAACACAAAAAGAAAGCCAAAAATAACTTACCAGGGAAGTGATAATGTTTCTAAATTAATTCCTCTTCTTTAATTTGACTGACCTATTTTTTTTTTTTTACTTGTGTGCTATAATTCAGATGTTGTAAAATTCAGTCTTTCAGCGTGTACAGTTCAGTGGCGTTTTGTACATTCACAAAGTTAAGTAAATATCACTACTGTCTAATTTGGAAACATTTTTCTCACCCTCCCCAAAGAAACACCATACATATTAGCAGCAGCTCACTAACTTCCCTCCCCTTCCCTCATCTCCTGGTAACCACTAATCTACTTTTTGTATCTATGAATTTGCCTGTCTAAGCTATTTCCTATAAATGATGTTATTAAAAAATGTGACTTTCTTTCAGTCAGCATAGTGTTTCAAGATTCATCCATGACATATCATGTATCATTAGTTCATTATTTTTTATTGACAAACAATATTCCATTGTATGGATATGTTACATTTTGTTTATTCGTTAATAGTTGATGGACATTTGGATTTTGATTGTTAAGAACAGTGTTATTATAAACATTGAGTATGGATATTTGTTTAAATACCTGCTTATGATTCTTTGGGATTTATACCCATGAGTAGAATTGATAGACCATATGCTAATTCTATATTTAAGGATTCTTTTTGAGGAACTGTCTGACAACTTTCTGAAATGGTAAATGAAAGGATCCTTGGGTTCTGTCCATGTTTATTTAAGGCTCCAGCATAACTAAATCTTTTCCCACACAGAAATTTTAATTAAGGTCCATTTAGCCTCTTCATAAAGCCCAGCACCAAGACTGATTTCTTAATGCTGTAATATAGGAGAAGAAACTATATGTCTAGTTCTCTCTTGAAGCAGTTAACACTGCTGGGAAACTTTGTTTTGGGTGATGTTCATTTCATTAACATTCTACCTACTATGATCGTATAATTTATTACACAAACCACAACAATTTGAGGATGAAAGTTGAGTTATTAAAGTGTTTCTAGGACAATGGTTCCAAACCAGAATTATTCTCACAAAGCAGAAAATGTGGTAACCTAATTACTGTCTAACAAAAATGAGAATTTGGAACCATTCCCTCAACCCTAACAAAGTTGAAAAATGCAACTACCATGGAAAGAACTACTTGCACATTTAGCATAGATTATTAGAAGCAAAATATTTAGCCATTTGTTTGCTTTATCTCATGTGTGCTATTGAATCAGAGGAGATGCTCACTGAGCAAAAGGGAAGCATTTGTTTTCCTTACTAAGTTTTACATGGTGTTTTTCAAGTCTAAATTTAGCATCTACTAATTTTTTTTAAAACATTTATTTTATTTATTTATCTTTTGGGGGAGGGGGGGGGGGGGATGGACGGGCCACTTCTATTGGTCTTTCATTTCTCTATTTTCATCCGTCTTTGTTCTTTGGCTCCTGTGGGCCTCCCATTGCCGTGGCCTCTGTTGTCACAGAGCGCCAGCTCTGGGCGCATGCGCTCCAGAGCTCCAGCTCGGTAATTGGACACATCAGTCCAGCCGCTCTGCGGCACGTGGCATCTTCCCAGGCCAGGGATCAAACCGGTGCCCCTTGCACTGCAAGGCGGTGTCCTTACCCACTGGACCACCAGGGAAGCCCTGAAAAGAATATCTTAATGGAATTTGTTTGAAGGCAGATCAACCTCTTCTAAACATTTAAGAAGCCAGAGCAGTGTTTGATAGACCATGAATTCTATTGGACTTTTGAGGAACTGTCTGACAACTTTCTGAAATGGTAAATGAAAGGATCCTTGGGTTCTGTCCATGTTTATTTAAGGCTCCAGCATAACTAAATCTTTTCCCACACAGAAATTTTAATTAAGGTCCATTTAGCCTCTTCATAAAGCCCAGCACCAAGACTGATTTCTTAATGCTGTAATATAGGAGAAGAAACTATATGTCTAGTTCTCTCTTGAAGCAGTTAACACTGCTGGGAAACTTTGTTTTGGGTGATGTTCATTTCATTAACATTCTACCTACTATGATCGTATAATTTATTACACAAACCACAACAATTTGAGGATGAAAGTTGAGTTATTAAAGTGTTTCTAGGACAATGGTTCCAAACCAGAATTATTCTCACAAAGCAGAAAATGTGGTAACCTAATTACTGTCTAACAAAAATGAGAATTTGGAACCATTCCCTCAACCCTAACAAAGTTGAAAAATGCAACTACCATGGAAAGAACTACTTGCACATTTAGCATAGATTATTAGAAGCAAAATATTTAGCCATTTGTTTGCTTTATCTCATGTGTGCTATTGAATCAGAGGAGATGCTCACTGAGCAAAAGGGAAGCATTTGTTTTCCTTACTAAGTTTTACATGGTGTTTTTCAAGTCTAAATTTAGCATCTACTAATTTTTTTTAAAACATTTATTTTATTTATTTATCTTTTGGGGAGAGGGGGATGGACGGGCCACTTCTATTGGTCTTTCATTTCTCTATTTTCATCCGTCTTTGTTCTTTGGCTCCTGTGGGCCTCCCATTGCCGTGGCCTCTGTTGTCACAGAGCGCCAGCTCTGGGCGCATGCGCTCCAGAGCTCCAGCTCGGTAATTGGACACATCAGTCCAGCCGCTCTGCGGCACGTGGCATCTTCCCAGGCCAGGGATCAAACCGGTGCCCCTTGCACTGCAAGGCGGTGTCCTTACCCACTGGACCACCAGGGAAGCCCTGAAAAGAATATCTTAATGGAATTTGTTTGAAGGCAGATCAACCTCTTCTAAACATTTAAGAAGCCAGAGCAGTGTTATTGCAATGTGTTTGTTGATTTGACTTCTCTGAGTTTTGGGAGTATGTTAATATTATATCAAAGTGTGCAGTTTTATACAGTTTTCAACATAAATGTATTATTCAAAATTGACATTTTTAGGAGTGAATTGAGATTCAATTAATCATAACAGTAGGATAACATGGAAGAAGCAGAACTTACCCAGGGGAAACTGGGAGGCATTATATCTTAAATCATATCCCTGACTGGCAATAATTAGAAGAATGATTAGGAGGGAAGTTTTAGTTCTTTTCAAGTCTCAGGAAAGCTAGATTATAAGCTCTTCTTGGGCAAAAGGCAGGTCTTAAACTTTATACCCTCGGCACTTGAGTTCAGCAGGTTAAAAACTGAATATGAGTAATTATGGCAAGTGCTTCTTGTAGATTAGGCACTATTCAAAGTGTTTTACAAGTATAATATTAGCGTATTTAAAACCCTCCACAGTTCTGTGAGATACTAATGCTATCATTTCTATCTTAAATTAAGGAAAATGAAGCACAGAAATACCAAGTAACTTGCCAAAGTTTCCAGAGTTGGAATGTAAACTTTTCTATTTTCTCTCAATTTTATTTTCATATCATTAATTCTCTCTTTCCTTCTCTTTGTGATTCCCATCTTGAATATTTCCCTTCTGCCTTCCATCTCTTGTATTGTTTTCTCTGTTTTACTTTTTGCCCCTTCTCTTGTTTAGAATCTTATGCTTTCTTCCAAAGTATGTCCAATTTTTAAAGAAGGTTCTAATACCTAAGAAAAAAAGATGAGTAAGCTATCAAATTGAATGTTCAGTAAGGTTTTTTCTAGTTTTTAAATAATGCCAAAAATATTATTCAATGTTTACTATGAGCAAGAAGGACTTTCCAGGTGCCACAAGTGGTTAAGAATGTGCCTGTCAATGCAGGAGATGTAAGAGATCCTGGTTCGGTCCCTGGGCCAGGAAGATCCCCTGGAGGAGTGCATGTCAATCCACCCCAGTATTTTTGAGTGGAGAATCTCATGGATGGAAGAGCCTGGTGGGCTATAGTCCATAGGGTCACAAGGGTCAGACACGACTGAAGCGATCTAGCATATACACATGCACATGCAAGAACCAATTCTAAAAGGTATCACAATGTAGAAAAATCAGGATGAATAGGAAAATTTTAATACAAGTAGTTCATAGTCGAATATAAGAATAAAAACTGTCTGAATCACCAGGAAATATGATAAAATACGTTGCTATAGTGGAGAATTCACACTGATAGAGATTTTCTCAGCATTTGAACTCTTGGTGTATATCCAGTTAATATTGTGTTTGCATTAGTTCCTAACAAAGCAAAATACTAGCTACGTTGCTCCTAGATAATAGTAGTTATCTTCTCTCTACTCTTCTCAACATTGACAAACCTTAACTGATTCACCCAGTGAATGCTTATATATTGAGTGTCTACTTTATGTCAGGCATAATGCTGAGATCCATAGCACTTATCAGGCTATTTATAATGGTCTGTTTGCTTGTCTTTCTCTCCTATTAGACACGTTCTTACCCAGTGATCCATAGACAAATCAGGGTATGTAATGAAATATCCTGAGATTGTATGGAACATTTTATGTGTTTTAATACATGTTCATTTCCTGGGCAGAGACTCAATACCCTTCTTCAAGTTTTCAAAAGAGGCAAGGTACCACAAGAGTTACCTTTACTGTACTTTAAATTTCAAATGGCTCAATGATAAGCTTACAATGCCAGATTCAGTCAGATCACCTATGAAATGTGTGATGTATGGTAAATGATATGACTCTTCTAGTTGGGTTTTCTCCCAGGTCTAATGTGAGAATTAAATGAACTGATTTTTATAAATCACTTAGCATAATTTCCAAGCACTTAATATAGATTCAACAAATGTTCAGTAGGTTTTTCTAGTTTTTAAATAATGCCAAAAATATTATTCAATGTTTACTATGAGCAAGAAGGACTTTCCAGGTGCCACAAGTGGTTAAGAATGTGCCTGTCAATGCAGGAGATGTAAGAGATCCTGGTTCGGTCCCTGGGCCAGGAAGATCCCCTGGAGGAGTGCATGTCAATCCACCCCAGTATTTTTGAGTGGAGAATCTCATGGATGGAAGAGCCTGGTGGGCTATAGTCCATAGGGTCACAAGGGTCAGACACGACTGAAGCGATCTAGCATATACACATGCACATGCAAGAACCAATTCTAAAAGGTATCACAATGTAGAAAAATCAGGATGAATAGGAAAATTTTAATACAAGTAGTTCATAGTCGAATATAAGAATAAAAACTGTCTGAATCACCAGGAAATATGATAAAATACGTTGCTATAGTGGAGAATTCACACTGATAGAGATTTTCTCAGCATTTGAACTCTTGGTGTATATCCAGTTAATATTGTGTTTGCATTAGTTCCTAACAAAGCAAAATACTAGCTACGTTGCTCCTAGATAATAGTAGTTATCTTCTCTCTACTCTTCTCAACATTGACAAACCTTAACTGATTCACCCAGTGAATGCTTATATATTGAGTGTCTACTTTATGTCAGGCATAATGCTGAGATCCATAGCACTTATCAGGCTATTTATAATGGTCTGTTTGCTTGTCTTTCTCTCCTATTAGACACGTTCTTACCCAGTGATCCATAGACAAATCAGGGTATGTAATGAAATATCCTGAGATTGTATGGAACATTTTATGTGTTTTAATACATGTTCATTTCCTGGGCAGAGACTCAATACCCTTCTTCAAGTTTTCAAAAGAGGCAAGGTACCACAAGAGTTACCTTTACTGTACTTTAAATTTCAAATGGCTCAATGATAAGCTTACAATGCCAGATTCAGTCAGATCACCTATGAAATGTGTGATGTATGGTAAATGATATGACTCTTCTAGTTGGGTTTTCTCCCAGGTCTAATGTGAGAATTAAATGAACTGATTTTTATAAATCACTTAGCATAATTTCCAAGCACTTAATATAGATTCAACAAATATTAAGGAAAAAATACAATGCTTTCACCCAATGGGCACATTACATAGGTAATGCAAGCATTTCTCTAAGGAAGGGTTTCTCAACCTTTCCAAAATAGACACTTTGGGAAGGTTCATTCTTTATTGTAGGGGGCTGGCTTGCACATTTAAGGGTGCTTAGTCACATCCCATTAGATGCCAATAGCAAACCTTTACTCATTGCCACAACCAAATATGTCTTCATATATTACCAAATAACACCTAGGGAGTAAAGCCACTCTCGTCCCCACTCAGAACAACTGATATAAATGAACAGAGTTAATTAACAGTTTATGAGACAATTATTTGTATTAGTTTCATTTCACAGTCAAAGTCACCAATTGATCTGGTAGGTGATTGATCACCCTGTGGAGGGAACTAACAAGTGATTTTGACTTGGGCATTCCCCACTCACCTTCAACAAAATGCCAGTCATCCTCAAAGAGTCCAGAAACCATGGTAAAGACGAGAAAGTTAAGACATATAGCAAACTCTAGACGCCTTGAAATATCTGTCTGTTCAGAGCAGATATAGATGCTTCTAACGCAACAATATGGCTTCCTCAGAGTCCAAAAAACTTCTTTGAAAATTCATATAAAAACTAACAAAAACTCAGCAGAAACAAAACTACCTCTATCTGAGAAATGTACTTCTATAGCAAAGATAAAAGAGCTTTCATACCTAAATCATTTATTTCAACAAAGATGATCTTCTCAAAATTAATTAACAATTCTCTATATTCCTTGGTGACTTAGATGGTAAAGAATCTGCCTGCAATGTGGGAAACATGGATCCAATCTGTGGGTCAGGAAGATCCCTTTGAGAAGGGAATGGCAACCCATTCTAGTATCCTTGTCTGGGGAATTCCAAACTAGAGCCCATGGGGTCACAATGAGTCAGACACGACTGAGAGCCAAACACTTTCACTTTTCATATGGGAAATATAGCCACAGAGCTGTAATTTGAAGGAACATAAAGATGCTAAGGAAATATCAGAAATCATAAAACAGGAAAAAACCTGGAAGCCCATGTCATAAAATTTTCCTGAATGGCTACTCTTACTAGTAGTAACAGTCATATAACCCTAGGTACTGACTGCATTGACAGTGGTAATGCAAGCATTTCTCTAAGGAAGGGTTTCTCAACCTTTCCAAAATAGACACTTTGGGAAGGTTCATTCTTTATTGTAGGGGGCTGGCTTGCACATTTAAGGGTGCTTAGTCACATCCCATTAGATGCCAATAGCAAACCTTTACTCATTGCCACAACCAAATATGTCTTCATATATTACCAAATAACACCTAGGGAGTAAAGCCACTCTCGTCCCCACTCAGAACAACTGATATAAATGAACAGAGTTAATTAACAGTTTATGAGACAATTATTTGTATTAGTTTCATTTCACAGTCAAAGTCACCAATTGATCTGGTAGGTGATTGATCACCCTGTGGAGGGAACTAACAAGTGATTTTGACTTGGGCATTCCCCACTCACCTTCAACAAAATGCCAGTCATCCTCAAAGAGTCCAGAAACCATGGTAAAGACGAGAAAGTTAAGACATATAGCAAACTCTAGACGCCTTGAAATATCTGTCTGTTCAGAGCAGATATAGATGCTTCTAACGCAACAATATGGCTTCCTCAGAGTCCAAAAAACTTCTTTGAAAATTCATATAAAAACTAACAAAAACTCAGCAGAAACAAAACTACCTCTATCTGAGAAATGTACTTCTATAGCAAAGATAAAAGAGCTTTCATACCTAAATCATTTATTTCAACAAAGATGATCTTCTCAAAATTAATTAACAATTCTCTATATTCCTTGGTGACTTAGATGGTAAAGAATCTGCCTGCAATGTGGGAAACATGGATCCAATCTGTGGGTCAGGAAGATCCCTTTGAGAAGGGAATGGCAACCCATTCTAGTATCCTTGTCTGGGGAATTCCAAACTAGAGCCCATGGGGTCACAATGAGTCAGACACGACTGAGAGACTAACACTTTCACTTTTTCATATGGGAAATATTGCCACAGTGCTGTAATTTGATGGAACATAAAGATGCTATGGAAATCTCAGAAATCCTAAAACAGGAAAAAACCTGGAAGCCCATGTCATAAAATTTTCCTGAATGGCTACTCTTACTAGTAGTAACAGTCATATAACCCTAGGTACTGACATGCATTGGCACAGTGGTAAAAGAATCCACCTGCCAATGCAGGAGACACAAGAGACACGGGTTTAATCCCTGAGTTGGAAAGATCCCCTGGAGCAGGAAATGGCAATCCACTTCAGTACTTTTGCTGGAAAATCCCATGGACAAAGGAACCTGGCACACTACAGTCCACGGGGTGACAAGGAGTTGGAAATGACTGAGTGATTGAACATGCACATGCATGATGTAGTGAGAAGTGTAATAGTCTATATTTTTTGTCTTTAGCAACCATGCAGCAAAAGGCAGCTTCTTTTCTCAACCCAGCCAGTGCACACTGCTAGCATGATTCATATGCTACTTTATCCTGAAATATTAGAAATATAATAGTACTTTTCTACTTAAGATGCTTGGTTAAAAAGCCAATGGATATATTTTAATTCTCAGAGGATTTGCACCTTCCCTTGATTTATATAATAAAAATTCCATCGATAAGATAGAAATGTTAAACTCACAGTTAAGCTGTGTGCCTACAAAATTCGGTGCTTCTGTATGAAAGAGTCCTTGATGATTAGGATTTCAAGGTCACATTGCAAAAGAATAATTTGGGGGAGAAAAATTATGCTAGTCTTTTTCAAAGCTTCACTTATTCACTACCATAAAATGCATTTTCATAGTTTATCATTAATTTTTATAGGTTGCAGTCAACTGACAGAAAATTTGGAATCATATGCTATGCTTTGCATCTGAAGATTTTTAAAACGTGTGGGAATGTTGCTGCAATCGATGTGTATGATTTGACTAAATTATGAACACAATATATGCAATTCTCATATATTTTCATCAAGTGGTCTCCAAAATTAAAAAAAAATATTAAGGAATTAAGGATGCTTTATTGTGTTCCTAGTGCATATGACATATGCGCTTAAAGCATAAAATCAGCCATGCATCTTTCTTTGAGTAATATATGTTTATCATGAAGATGTGCTAGCGTGGGTAGAATACTTTTAGGAAATAAATGCATTCTCAGTGTAAAAATCATTGTGTCTATGGAAAGTGCAAAATCAGCCTATATATTGAGTTATATCCTCATGACCTGTAGCATATTAGAACCAGAGTTGGCATTTCAGATTATCCTTAGAAAATGTCTTCCTTAAAATACTTTGGAGGAAAAATAGTTCATTTTGCTCATGTGAAATATGGCAACTGTTCATATTTAATAATACAGAGATTTCTCAAATTTATCAGGTCAGGATGTGCAAACAATTCTCAAGTGAGAGCTAGTACATTTTATGTTACTATTTTTCAGTTCTTTTCTTTGTGCTATTTACTTTCAGCATGCAATCAGGAATACACAAAATCTGGATACATTTAAATTATGATAATCTTTGAATGAAAGCCTGCAATGTCTAATACAAAATTAATTTCATGCATAACATATATGCATAGCTGAATAGGGAAAATCATGGAACCAAAGAATGTCAGACTTGAAAGTTTCCTTAGAGAATGTTCAGGTCAACCTCTCATTTTGCACAGTAGGCACACAAAGCACCGAAGAGGGAGGGCTTGTTTTCTTTGACATTTTCACTTTGTTTTCTTTATGGTAGCCAGGCTACATACCCACTGGAGTTTCCTGGATCTAGATAAATAAGTGCAAAATGAGAATAAGAATGCTAAACTTCATGGCAAAAATATGTAGCAAAAGAAACAATAGAGCCTAACAGAACTTAATGTATGAACATATAGAAAAAAGTTTAAAAGAAGCACACGACAGAAAGTATCAACAAAGTAGAGAGAGAAGAAACACAGAGATGGTATAAAGATTAACAGCAAGTGCTATAAATCCAAATAATAATACAACTAGCTACACTTAGATACTTGAAGAGAAAAACAAAGTCATTTACAAAATGTTAAGTAGTATGGGCAGAAACACTGAAACGGATGGTAATTAGCAAGCGTGGTGACCCCAGATAACTGTATGATTCAAAAATAGAATTGTCAAAAGCCAGAGAACAGAAGGATAGGCCTGACCTGGAACAGATCTTAGAGTCATGAAGATGTGCTAGCGTGGGTAGAATACTTTTAGGAAATAAATGCATTCTCAGTGTAAAAATCATTGTGTCTATGGAAAGTGCAAAATCAGCCTATATATTGAGTTATATCCTCATGACCTGTAGCATATTAGAACCAGAGTTGGCATTTCAGATTATCCTTAGAAAATGTCTTCCTTAAAATACTTTGGAGGAAAAATAGTTCATTTTGCTCATGTGAAATATGGCAACTGTTCATATTTAATAATACAGAGATTTCTCAAATTTATCAGGTCAGGATGTGCAAACAATTCTCAAGTGAGAGCTAGTACATTTTATGTTACTATTTTTCAGTTCTTTTCTTTGTGCTATTTACTTTCAGCATGCAATCAGGAATACACAAAATCTGGATACATTTAAATTATGATAATCTTTGAATGAAAGCCTGCAATGTCTAATACAAAATTAATTTCATGCATAACATATATGCATAGCTGAATAGGGAAAATCATGGAACCAAAGAATGTCAGACTTGAAAGTTTCCTTAGAGAATGTTCAGGTCAACCTCTCATTTTGCACAGTAGGCACACAAAGCACCGAAGAGGGAGGGCTTGTTTTCTTTGACATTTTCACTTTGTTTTCTTTATGGTAGCCAGGCTACATACCCACTGGAGTTTCCTGGATCTAGATAAATAAGTGCAAAATGAGAATAAGAATGCTAAACTTCATGGCAAAAATATGTAGCAAAAGAAACAATAGAGCCTAACAGAACTTAATGTATGAACATATAGAAAAAAGTTTAAAAGAAGCACACGACAGAAAGTATCAACAAAGTAGAGAGAGAAGAAACACAGAGATGGTATAAAGATTAACAGCAAGTGCTATAAATCCAAATAATAATACAACTAGCTACACTTAGATACTTGAAGAGAAAAACAAAGTCATTTACAAAATGTTAAGTAGTATGGGCAGAAACACTGAAACGGATGGTAATTAGCAAGCGTGGTGACCCCAGATAACTGTATGATTCAAAAATAGAATTGTCAAAAGCCAGAGAACAGAAGGATAGGCCTGACCTGGAACAGATCTTAGAGTCATCTGGTCATTGATTTAGTGCCCATAGAAGAATGGGTGCTATATGATTGCCTCATCTATTCTTCTGTTATTCATACAGAGTAGGCGTGTTAATCATGACTCTCCAGGACCAGTGGGATATATGTTTTATACACACAGAGAGACGGAAAAGTGGGGAGGAGAGAAAGTTATTATAGAAGGAGTTGACTTGCAAAATTACAGAGACTGGCAAGTCCAAAATCTGAAGGGTGGATCAACAGTCTGAAGACTCAATAGAACTAACGCTGCATTTCCAGTCTGAAACCAGTAAGCTAGAAACCTAGGAGAATGGACATTTCAGTTTCAGTCTGAAGGTCATCTGCTATAGATCCAGAAACAGCCAAGGTTGCAGATAAAGCCTGAAGGCTGTAGGCTAGAGAATGCTCTCTTGCTCCAGGAAGGCTGGTCTTTTTGTTCTTTCAGGCCTTCAACTAATTGTATGAGACCTACTTACATTTTGGAGGACAATCTGCTTTATTCAAATTGTACGGATTTATATGTTAATCCCATCCTCAACACCCTCAGGGAAACAACCAGAATGCTGTTTGATCAAATGTCTAGCAGTCTGTAGTCTAGTCAGGTTGACACATAACATTAACCATCACAGTGCTCTTATAGGAGAAATAAAAAGTTTCATAATAATTGCCTGAGTAGATCTGTAACCTTAGATTGTGATTAACTTGTTTACTTCACTCTATGAAGGATAACCACATTAAACTCTCTCTGAAAACTCATATAGCTAATCTCCAGACTCCTTCAATAACTAAAGATAAAGTTAAAGAATAATAAGAGATTTTTTTTAACTTGAAAAATAACAATTTTATTTATGGAAATATAGAGGTGGAATAAGTCTGATGAGGCACAAAGACAGTATAATAAATACAGAGCTCTATATTTTGCTTCTTTAGCAGCTTTCCGCATTGAATGGTAAATTGCTAATCTGATTTTACTTGTATTGCTATGACTTGCTTGAGATGTTTGATTTAGCTGTAAAGCATTTGCCTTGTTCTCTGCAGTACTTCCCTTGTGGCTATCTGTTTTTTATTTTTTCTTAGCTATAACTGCAAAAAAGAGAACAGAAGGATAGGCCTGACCTGGAACAGATCTAAATATCAGATTTAGTGCCCATAGAAGAATGGGTGCTATATGATTGCCTCATCTATTCTTCTGTTATTCATACAGAGTAGGCGTGTTAATCATGACTCCAGGACCAGTGGGATATATGTTTTATACACACAGAGAGACGGAAAAGTGGGGAGGAGAGAAAGTTATTATAGAAGGAGTTGACTTGCAAAATTACAGAGACTGGCAAGTCCAAAATCTGAAGGGTGGATCAACAGTCTGAAGACTCAATAGAACTAACGCTGCATTTCCAGTCTGAAACCAGTAAGCTAGAAACCTAGGAGAATGGACATTTCAGTTTCAGTCTGAAGGTCATCTGCTATAGATCCAGAAACAGCCAAGGTTGCAGATAAAGCCTGAAGGCTGTAGGCTAGAGAATGCTCTCTTGCTCCAGGAAGGCTGGTCTTTTTGTTCTTTCAGGCCTTCAACTAATTGTATGAGACCTACTTACATTTTGGAGGACAATCTGCTTTATTCAAATTGTACGGATTTATATGTTAATCCCATCCTCAACACCCTCAGGGAAACAACCAGAATGCTGTTTGATCAAATGTCTAGCAGTCTGTAGTCTAGTCAGGTTGACACATAACATTAACCATCACAGTGCTCTTATAGGAGAAATAAAAAGTTTCATAATAATTGCCTGAGTAGATCTGTAACCTTAGATTGTGATTAACTTGTTTACTTCACTCTATGAAGGATAACCACATTAAACTCTCTCTGAAAACTCATATAGCTAATCTCCAGACTCCTTCAATAACTAAAGATAAAGTTAAAGAATAATAAGAGATTTTTTTTAACTTGAAAAATAACAATTTTATTTATGGAAATATAGAGGTGGAATAAGTCTGATGAGGCACAAAGACAGTATAATAAATACAGAGCTCTATATTTTGCTTCTTTAGCAGCTTTCCGCATTGAATGGTAAATTGCTAATCTGATTTTACTTGTATTGCTATGACTTGCTTGAGATGTTTGATTTAGCTGTAAAGCATTTGCCTTGTTCTCTGCAGTACTTCCCTTGTGGCTATCTGTTTTTTATTTTTTTCTTAGCTATAGGATTAAACTTTTAGAGCTTTGCTTACACATGTCACTCATCAATAAAATTCTTTTACTGATTTCTCCATTTCTTCATTTGTGAAACTGAGGTATTGGTCTGCATTTTCATAGGGCTATTAATTAATGATTGCATAGACATACATAATTTCTCAGAATAAATTTGTGATAGGTTTTATTAAAAGAGGGACGGACAGAAAACATATGCATATGTAAGCTTTGTTCTTAGAATATTAACAATATATATATTTTAAAAGCATTGTTTTCTTAAGGGCAGTATTTCCATTCTTTGTTTAGACTTTAGATCTTCAGTTTCCCTTGCATAAAAAGTATCTTTTATATTCATTATTCTATTGTTTGTAAGTGTTGGATAAACTTTTGCCATACCTTAGTTTTTGTTTGGACATTAAATGAAATTGAATGTACTTCAATGTATTTCAATTCCTGTTCTTCGGTACTAAAAGTGCCTGCCTAATGACATAATTTTGTATTTCAATTACAAAACCATCTGAATAGTATATAAACGGATTTTACTTATATAGACCCTGTCTATAGCAAATTCCTGGTTAACACTGTTTTGGTATAATTGATAAGAACTAGGTTAATCATTTTTCTGCTAAGTGTAGGGCATTGAAAGCATCTGATAGAACAGTCTAAATATAATAAAAATTGGTTGCACAGTGAGGTTGCAAATTTTTCAAAAGATGCAAACATTTCATGAATGGTATGTTGGAAAGCCACTTGAATCTTACAGTGAGACTACTGACAAACAAGAGGGAAATGAGGATCTAGTCAAGTTGGAAGAGAAAGTCTACAAGGCTGTGACACACTAGGTGCTGCAAAATGAATGTTTCAGCTTCCAAGTACTCATAGAGCTCTTTGGGAAAGTTTATACAGCATCAAATATTTTTTCAAGAATATATTCCTGATTGTTGTGTCTTGCTTTTTATCTGGAAGTGAGATGAAGATAAAAGGTGAATTAAACTAGGCTATCCGACAATTTTGTCATAAAAATTATACTAAAAATAAACAAAATCATACACCTGATTTTGCCACATGAAAAACTAAGCAAACACATTTTTATGAATCAAATTTTATGCTTCATCGTCATTGTAAGCTCATTTTAAAAGAACTTTAGCTTCATTTTCCATCATTTGCACACATACCAGGTGATTATGAGCTCTAGGCATACGGTATGTGAGAGTAAGGGAAGATGTGAAATAGAGCATCTACATTCCTTCAGATAAGATCACTGATTACAAGCAATTTTTTTGTGAGAAGTTTAATTAGCTTGAACATCCTTCACCATACAGTGTCATAAATGAAAAATAATAAAGAAGCTATCACAACCCAGATATTGCTGTTAAAAGAAAACCTCCAAATCAGAGTTTTTGTGCTTTGTCAACTTTAAAACCAGATCTGGAATACATTTTCAACTCATTTTGCTCTGTATAACACTTTAAAATATCTGTCTAAAAATGTAGATCATGCATTATTGAATTATTTAAGAAAAAAGACATGTTATGGAGGACAAAATATGTTGATCCTAATTTGCTGCTGATGGTTTTTTTAGAAAAGAAAATATATACTCATCTGAATTCCAAGTTCCAAAGAATAACGAAGAGAGACAAGAAAACCTTCTTAAGTGAACAATGCAAAGAAATAGAGGAAAATAACAGAAAGAGAAAGAATAGAAATCTCTTCAGGTGGCGATACCAAGGTAACATTTCATGCAAAGATGGGCACAATAAAGGACAGAAATGGTATGGACCTATCAGAAGCAGAAGATACTAAGAAAAGGTTAAGAATGCATAGAAGAACTGTATAGCAAAGATAGCAATGACCCAGATAACCATGACAGTGTGGTCACTCACCTAGGGCCAGATATCCTGGAGTATGAATTCAAGTGGGCCTTAGGAACATTACAACAAATGAAGCTAGTGGAGGTGATGGAATTCCAGCTGTGCTAAAAGATGATGCTGTTAAAGTGCCATACTTAATATGTCAGAAAATATGGAAAACTCAGCCACAGGACTGGAAAAAGTCAGTTTTCATTCCAATCCCAAAGATAAGCAATGCCAAAGAATGTTCAGACTGCCACAGAATTTAGCTCATTTCGTATGCTAGCAAGGCAGTTCTCCAAATGCTCCAAGTTATGCTTCAACAGTACATGAAATGAGAACTGACAGAGGTACAAGCTAGATTTAGAAAAGGCATAGGAACCAGAGACCAAACAGCCACATCTGTTGGATGCAAAAGCAAGGGGATTCTAGGAAAAATATCTACTTCTGCTTCACTGACTATGCTAAAGCCTTTGACTGTGTGGATCACAACAAACTGGAAAATTCTGAAAGTGATAAGAATACCAGACCACTTTATCTGCCTCCTGAGAAAACTTCATTCAGATCAAGAAGCAACAGTGAGAACCAGAAATGAAACAATGGACTAGCTCATACATGGGAAAAGAGAACATCAAGACTGTATAATGTCACTTTGGGTATTTAATTTCTATGCAGAGTACATCGTGCAACATGCTGGGCTAGATGAATCACAGATTGGAATCAAGATTGCCAGAAGTAATATCAATAACCTCAGATATGCAGATGAAACCACCATAATTGCAGAAAGCAAAGAGGAACTAGAGAGCCTTTTGGTGAAAGGGAAAGAGTAAAAATGCTGGTTTAAAACTCCACATTCAAACACCTGAGATCATGGCATCCATCCAGTCCCATCATTTCATGGCAAATTGATGGGGAAAGAATGGAAACAATGACAGGTTTTATTTTCTTGGACTCCAAAATTACTGTGGACAGAGACTGTAGCCATGAAATTAAAAGATGCTTGCTCCTTGGAAAAAAAAGCTGTGACAAACATACACAGTGTGTTAAAAAGCAGAGATATTACTTTGCCAACAAAGGTCCATATAGTCAAAGCTATGGTTTTCCCAGTATTCATGTACAGATGTGAGAGTTGAACCATAAAGAAGGCTGAGCACTGAACAAATGATGTTTTAGAACTGTGGTGTTGGAGAAGACTCTTTCACTCAAGGGCCAAATGGAGTAGCAATTGCCAAAGCAATTCCAGCTGTGCTAAAAGATGATGCTGTTAAAGTGCCATACTTAATATGTCAGAAAATATGGAAAACTCAGCCACAGGACTGGAAAAAGTCAGTTTTCATTCCAATCCCAAAGATAAGCAATGCCAAAGAATGTTCAGACTGCCACAGAATTTAGCTCATTTCGTATGCTAGCAAGGCAGTTCTCCAAATGCTCCAAGTTATGCTTCAACAGTACATGAAATGAGAACTGACAGAGGTACAAGCTAGATTTAGAAAAGGCATAGGAACCAGAGACCAAACAGCCACATCTGTTGGATGCAAAAGCAAGGGGATTCTAGGAAAAATATCTACTTCTGCTTCACTGACTATGCTAAAGCCTTTGACTGTGTGGATCACAACAAACTGGAAAATTCTGAAAGTGATAAGAATACCAGACCACTTTATCTGCCTCCTGAGAAAACTTCATTCAGATCAAGAAGCAACAGTGAGAACCAGAAATGAAACAATGGACTAGCTCATACATGGGAAAAGAGAACATCAAGACTGTATAATGTCACTTTGGGTATTTAATTTCTATGCAGAGTACATCGTGCAACATGCTGGGCTAGATGAATCACAGATTGGAATCAAGATTGCCAGAAGTAATATCAATAACCTCAGATATGCAGATGAAACCACCATAATTGCAGAAAGCAAAGAGGAACTAGAGAGCCTTTTGGTGAAAGGGAAAGAGTAAAAATGCTGGTTTAAAACTCCACATTCAAACACCTGAGATCATGGCATCCATCCAGTCCCATCATTTCATGGCAAATTGATGGGGAAAGAATGGAAACAATGACAGGTTTTATTTTCTTGGACTCCAAAATTACTGTGGACAGAGACTGTAGCCATGAAATTAAAAGATGCTTGCTCCTTGGAAAAAAAAGCTGTGACAAACATACACAGTGTGTTAAAAAGCAGAGATATTACTTTGCCAACAAAGGTCCATATAGTCAAAGCTATGGTTTTCCCAGTATTCATGTACAGATGTGAGAGTTGAACCATAAAGAAGGCTGAGCACTGAACAAATGATGTTTTAGAACTGTGGTGTTGGAGAAGACTCTTTACAGTCCCTTGGACTGCAAGGAGATCAAGTCAGTGAAATTCTAAAAGAAATCTACTCTGGAATATTCATTGGAAGGGATGATGATGAATCTGAAGCTCCAGTACTTCAGTTACTTGATGCAGCCATCCAACATATTGGAAAAGATTCTGATGCTGGGAAGGATTGAAGGCAGGAGGAGAAGGGGACAACAGAAGACGAGATGGTTGCGTGGCATCACTGACTCAATGGGCATGAGTTAGAAGCAAACTCAAGGACATAGTGAAGGACAGGGAAGCCTTGTGTGCTGCTGTTCATGGGGTCTCAAAGTGTTGGACATGACTAAGTTACTGGACAGCAACAACAAAAATATGTATATAATACACTTAAAAATCATGTGATTTATGCGTACTCAGTCATCCCATGGTCTGTAGACCTCCAACTTCCTTTGTCCATGGAATTTTCTAGGCAAGAATACTAGAATGGGTCGCCATATTATACTCCAGGGGATCTTCCCAACTCAGGGATTGAAACTGCTTCCCCTGCATCTTTTCTTTGGCAGGTGAGCTTTTTTACCACTAGTTCCACCTGGGAACCTGTTGAATTATTTTTAAAAAGACACAGTATTAATTACAAAATACTCATTGATCTTAGTTTTTGCTGATTTTTTAAAAGTATACATATGTAAGATACCTAAAAATCTTGAGTAGCCTAGAAATACAGTTGCCTGTGAATATTAGTTAACTCTGGTGGGGCTATAGGTTTTTGTAATTTTAAAAATTTCTCTTTATTTTCATAATATTTTACAAAGATCTTATTTTTATAAACAGAAACCAGTATTTTGAAAATATAATTAAAAATTAGTCTCACTGAAGAAAGTATAGGATATGATGCCTTAAATCTAGTCTATATTTATGCTTTTTTCTCTGTCATATATGAGGGTATTGAATATACTTTATGTGTGTGTGTGTGCGTGTGTGTGTGTGTGTGTGTTTGTGTTTCTAAATGTGTGGGAAGATTTCTCAGTCCTCTGCTTATCTGTATCTTCTTTCTATCGGGAAGGGAGTAGGAGGGTAAAAAGTAAGGCATCCTTTGGAATGCTTTAGAATTTTCTCAAAACTAGAAGAGCAGAGAGCCAATAAAAAATGAATATTTCCCTTAATTTACTATAAATAGATGGAGGAAATGGCATTAAAAAGAAACAGCAATTCATAGTAGGAGTATTGCTTTAACCAAGATCTTTTCAGTTGACAGTTGGAAAGCAGATATACTGAAGCTTTTTATACTATAAATGAAAGAAAATGTTCTAATTGAGCATAGTAGAATAGGATACAAGAAAAACTTGTTTTTAAGCAGGTCTTCTATTATAATCATGTTACATGATAGGTTTCTAGTTCTTTGCACTTTACAGATTGTTAAGGCATTCCTGTATATCTCAGGAGACTAAATTTAGCTCAAGAAGCATAATGAAGTTATTGTTTTATATGTTTTATTGTGAGATTCCCCCAGCAAGGTAATCTGAACATTGTTGAGTACCCAGAAATCATTGTTTTGCACAGCTAGTTGAATTCCTACTAAATTATGCTTGGAATTGGATTTTTAAGCTGGATACAAAAATAGGTAGACAATTCTGGTGGATTAATATAGAAGAGAAATAACATAATATTCAAGACTGTTTCTATGTTTCACTACATCATTCTGGTTTTGTGGCTGTCCTACTTTTCATTGCAATGTTAAGTTATTCATCAGGTCCTTTAACATTGCAGCCTTAAGTCAGAATAAAGCGTCAATTTCTTACACTTTGGAACTCAACTTTGAAACCAAATATGGAAAACATTCCTTTTCTCTCATAAAATAAATACCTCCTAAATGTGAGAGTAACAGAATGAGGGCAGAGAGGGAGAGGAATGAAGCATTTCAAGGAGTAGCTTGTAGTTGATGGATGAATGGGATATGGCTTAGAGTAGAGGGAAGACTGAAAGAGGTGCTAAAAGGCTACAAAGCCTTGTCAGAAAAGGAAGCAGTTGGTGGAATAGGAGATATTTGGCCTAGAGGAAAGACTAGTCAGGAAGGACATGATATTTGTATTAAAGTAATTTGAGCTCTGTCATATTGAAGAAGAAGTAGACTTTCTCCATGAAGAGCCGAGATCCTATAAAAGGAGGGTAAAAAGTAAGGCATCCTTTGGAATGCTTTAGAATTTTCTCAAAACTAGAAGAGCAGAGAGCCAATAAAAAATGAATATTTCCCTTAATTTACTATAAATAGATGGAGGAAATGGCATTAAAAAGAAACAGCAATTCATAGTAGGAGTATTGCTTTAACCAAGATCTTTTCAGTTGACAGTTGGAAAGCAGATATACTGAAGCTTTTTATACTATAAATGAAAGAAAATGTTCTAATTGAGCATAGTAGAATAGGATACAAGAAAAACTTGTTTTTAAGCAGGTCTTCTATTATAATCATGTTACATGATAGGTTTCTAGTTCTTTGCACTTTACAGATTGTTAAGGCATTCCTGTATATCTCAGGAGACTAAATTTAGCTCAAGAAGCATAATGAAGTTATTGTTTTATATGTTTTATTGTGAGATTCCCCCAGCAAGGTAATCTGAACATTGTTGAGTACCCAGAAATCATTGTTTTGCACAGCTAGTTGAATTCCTACTAAATTATGCTTGGAATTGGATTTTTAAGCTGGATACAAAAATAGGTAGACAATTCTGGTGGATTAATATAGAAGAGAAATAACATAATATTCAAGACTGTTTCTATGTTTCACTACATCATTCTGGTTTTGTGGCTGTCCTACTTTTCATTGCAATGTTAAGTTATTCATCAGGTCCTTTAACATTGCAGCCTTAAGTCAGAATAAAGCGTCAATTTCTTACACTTTGGAACTCAACTTTGAAACCAAATATGGAAAACATTCCTTTTCTCTCATAAAATAAATACCTCCTAAATGTGAGAGTAACAGAATGAGGGCAGAGAGGGAGAGGAATGAAGCATTTCAAGGAGTAGCTTGTAGTTGATGGATGAATGGGATATGGCTTAGAGTAGAGGGAAGACTGAAAGAGGTGCTAAAAGGCTACAAAGCCTTGTCAGAAAAGGAAGCAGTTGGTGGAATAGGAGATATTTGGCCTAGAGGAAAGACTAGTCAGGAAGGACATGATATTTGTATTAAAGTAATTTGAGCTCTGTCATATTGAAGAAGAAGTAGACTTTCTCCATGTCCCCTGTAAATCAAACTTAGACCAATGATGGGCATTTCACCCAGAGAGATAGCATACTAGAGAAAGAGAGACAGAAACAAATACAATATACTTTTTTTTTATAAATAGAAATGTCATGAAATTATATTTTGATATGAGAAAAAATAAGTAACAGAGACATTTAATATGATTCAAGCAATCAGGTTTACCTCTCAGAAGAGAGCATTTATAATGAGACTAGAAAGATGATACTCAAGCAAAGCACAAAAGTTTGGAACTAGGAGGAAGGGTAGTATTACAGCCAGAAGGAACAGTATCTACAAATGCCCTAAGGAGCAAAATAGTTTAGTGTATTTCTGAAACCAAAAGGTCTCTATGGCTAGAGAGAAAAAATAGGGAGTGGCAAGAGATAATGAAAGAGAAATAGCAAAGATCAGCTCAAGCAGTACCTTGTAGGCCAGTATACAGAACTTGAAATTTTTTCCTAGGTGCTACAGAAAGCCACTGAAGGGTTTTGAGCAGTCTGATCAGAATGGGAAAAGAGTAGAGTCATAAAGGCCGCATTAGAGACTGTCAAAAAATCTAGGCATGAACAGGAAAGGGCCTGCAGTTAGAGAAATGTCAGCAAATATGACCAGCATTTATGAACTTCAATGGTGCACCAGGAACTCGTGTGTATGTGTGTGTGAGTGTGTTTATAGCAACTCAGGAAGTATCATCAAACTCATGATGACAGTTAGCCAAAGTTCATATTCTAGTGTATTTGTTTCTAAAGTCAACATATTTTCTGCTGCACCACACTGTCTCCTCAAGAAAAAAGAGTTTAAAAAGAAGGATCACCAAAGTCTGGAAATATTTTAGAAGGAAATTTTTGAGACATGTTAGCTGATTTGATGTGAGGGAACATTGAGAACACTAATATTTATTGAATTCTTAAGAAGGCGTGTTATTGAAAAATTTTCCTTGAGAAGGTTTACTTTTGTTGAATTTGGAATAGGAGATATTTGGCCTAGAGGAAAGACTAGTCAGGAAGGACATGATATTTGTATTAAAGTAATTTGAGCTCTGTCATATTGAAGAAGAAGTAGACTTTCTCCATGTCCCCTGTAAATCAAACTTAGACCAATGATGGGCATTTCACCCAGAGAGATAGCATACTAGAGAAAGAGAGACAGAAACAAATACAATATACTTTTTTTTTATAAATAGAAATGTCATGAAATTATATTTTGATATGAGAAAAAATAAGTAACAGAGACATTTAATATGATTCAAGCAATCAGGTTTACCTCTCAGAAGAGAGCATTTATAATGAGACTAGAAAGATGATACTCAAGCAAAGCACAAAAGTTTGGAACTAGGAGGAAGGGTAGTATTACAGCCAGAAGGAACAGTATCTACAAATGCCCTAAGGAGCAAAATAGTTTAGTGTATTTCTGAAACCAAAAGGTCTCTATGGCTAGAGAGAAAAAATAGGGAGTGGCAAGAGATAATGAAAGAGAAATAGCAAAGATCAGCTCAAGCAGTACCTTGTAGGCCAGTATACAGAACTTGAAATTTTTTCCTAGGTGCTACAGAAAGCCACTGAAGGGTTTTGAGCAGTCTGATCAGAATGGGAAAAGAGTAGAGTCATAAAGGCCGCATTAGAGACTGTCAAAAAATCTAGGCATGAACAGGAAAGGGCCTGCAGTTAGAGAAATGTCAGCAAATATGACCAGCATTTATGAACTTCAATGGTGCACCAGGAACTCGTGTGTATGTGTGTGTGAGTGTGTTTATAGCAACTCAGGAAGTATCATCAAACTCATGATGACAGTTAGCCAAAGTTCATATTCTAGTGTATTTGTTTCTAAAGTCAACATATTTTCTGCTGCACCACACTGTCTCCTCAAGAAAAAAGAGTTTAAAAAGAAGGATCACCAAAGTCTGGAAATATTTTAGAAGGAAATTTTTGAGACATGTTAGCTGATTTGATGTGAGGGAACATTGAGAACACTAATATTTATTGAATTCTTAAGAAGGGCGTGTTACCTTGTTAAGTTTTAATTTTAAACACCATTTTGTTTAACCCTATGACAACTGTTTGATGAATATATTATCACTGTTTTATGGATTGGAAAATTTAGAGTCAGAGGGCTTAGGTAAACTGTAATATCACATAGCTAATACATGACAGAGGTGAGTATTTCGATCAAGAAATGATCCAAGAATGATTCCACATTGTTCCCTTAACATTTTACCACACACATAGAATAGTTCACTCTTAGTGTCCTTTCCCTGTCATAGGAGAAATTAATAAAATATGCAAATTGACTGAAGAACATATCATTAATAACTATAAAATAGAAAGCATTAAAATAAATACACATGAGCCCACTTATGAGAACACTTGCAATTCAATCCATTATTTGTCTCAAAATAGACTATATTGTGCCCACATAGGAATAAAATTCCTTTGCAAACATTAGGACGGTGGTGAGAATAGGTTCTGTATGCCTGCCAAGAGCCCATGAACATTATCCTCTAGCCATTTGAGGGAAGGGGAGAAGAATGTATAGGCAAAAAATGTACTTGAAACTCCTTCCATTAGATTTGTTCAAAAATAAATCTCCTTCACATTCTACTAATTAGAGACTCATTTGGGCTAACAAGCTCCTATAAAATGCAAATGTAGGGTTGCCCCTCATTCATATCTTAATCAATTGTAATACCTTGCTGTGGGCTTTTTGTGCCTTTGAAAAAAGTAGGATCATTGATTGGGGTCAGAAAAAAATAGTGAAGTCCTTTTTTAGTGTGGTGAAGAGAGTATGTAAGGCAAGCCTGGAGGATAGTGAGAAAGCAGCATAAAGACATGAGATTTGGGATTGAGGAGAGCACACAGGAAGTAGGCGTGACAAAGACAGATTTTTTCTACTTTGCAGTGTCAACATATCATTGAAAATCTGCTGTGGTTTGGAAAATATCAAATTAAGAATTCTGAACAAATTTTTGAAGACTTCAAACGTCAGCTTTCCCCGAGTTAGGAAAAACTCTGACACCCCCCGCCCGAGGCTTTCCATTGTGGCTTCTCCATTTGGTCTATTACTGCTAGTATAAACTAAGTACATGGATGACAGTGTTAATATCTACTTGTGCTACAACCTGCTTTGGGGGTAAAAGACAGAAAGAGAGGAAAAATATTAAAGAGAAAAATTAGACATATGCAACTCTCATCTTGTCTCTCTTTAGCTTCATCCCTATGTCTCAGTACCTCTTTAGGTTTTGGGGTTTTTTTTTGTTTCTTTCTGGGATTTGTAACACAATCTCCATAAATTGGAAGAATCAGCCAGTAAACTGAATACCTAAATGCTCACTGAGCATGCAGGACAGAAGTGTTTAGTATGTGTGGGGGTTGGTGAAAGTTTCATCAAGAAGCTTAGTGCAGCTAAATTTTGATAAACATGAACTAGTTAAGTGAATATAAAGTAGAAGGCAGGATACCCTAAGTCAGGGAAACCATAAGAGCAAATTTGAGTTTGTGATTTCTTATAAACTATGCAAGTACCAGGAATTATTCACATACTTAAATTAGAGGAATTATTTGACTGGCAAAGAAATTTTGAAAACAGTGGAGACAACTGCAACATTGGAAGACCTTGAATTCCAGGCTATGGGATTTCTTTTTAATGGTATAGGAAAGGCTCAGTTGGTAAAGAATCTGCCTGCATTGCAAGAGACCTGGGTTTGATTCCTGAGTTGGGAAGATCACCTGGAGAAAGAATACTACCTACTCCAGTATTCTTGCCTAGAGAATTCCATGGAGAGAGGAGCCTGGAATCAGAAAATTCTTAAACTGTGAATGAGGGAGAGAGAGATACGATGCTATCAGAAGAATGAATGTACAGTTAATCCATCAATGAAGGATAGGATTAGTATGGTATGTGAATGAATTTAAGAGATACTGCAAAGAAACATTAATACAAAAAAAAAAAAAAAAAGGATTCATTGTGGGTCAGGAAGAAGAGAGAATAGTTTATGAAAGAAATCTTCCCCAATTGTGAGCCTGAGAAAGAGAAAAGCTTGCAATGTCAGTAAATGGAATGAAGAAATTGAGTAAAGTTTTTTCCTATTCAGGGCTATGCAGATACATTGTGCTAGTATCAAATGATAGCAAAATAATGAGATTATTTGAAAAACGAGACATAAGGGATCAGAAAAAGGGTGAGAAATCAGAATGAAAAATGGAGATTTGAGGGTTAAGACAAAGAGAAGGCCACTGATAAGATAAACATGGTAATATTCTCCCATTTCATTATGTTCCTTCAGTACTTATATAAAGTTTGCAATGACTTCTTTGCTCTTGTGAATGTATAGTTTTATCTGGTTTAATTTCATTGAGTTTACTTCCAAAATAATCTGTAAACTTTCTAAAACACAAGAACCATATTCTGCTTTGGATTTGGTTTTGGGGATGATGTTGACAATGTATATAAACCACTCAGAATGGAGAGCTGCTCAGTTAGGTGCTAACTTGAGGGTTTTGATTAAAAACTTATTACTGAGTCTTCACAATTAGAAACGACTTTCAGATACAAATGTGTTACTTTTTCATATTTAGTCTTAAAATAATAAAATCCTTTGATTGTATTTTTCAAATCATATATTATATTACTGATTCAAATATTTAGAAAGCTCCAAAGTTTGAAGTTATTCACCATCACGGAATAAACTCATCACTTGACCTGTAGAATTCACTCCTCTGTTGCACAGCAGGGTATCCATGTTGCTACCATATGGACCCTTTAATCACCATCTCCAACATGCTGGAATACAACTTGTAGAAGAGATGTTGGTGTCTTGGGGTAATGAATGGTGAAAGAATCACAGTGGGAGTTTTGTTTTGTTTGGTGTTTTTGTTCACAGCATTGGTCTTATTCTTTTCATTAATTACCAACATTTAACATTCTACAAACATCTGTGGCAACACTAGTCGTTCTTCTCCTTGAAATCACTCTATTTAGAGCATATGAGAGCATCTCAATTTAGAAATGGAGCATACTAGCTCTTTTAGGCGCTAAATAGAAAAAAATGGGATATCTGTTTATTCATAAAGTTTAGGAGTATTTAATGCAGTATGAGTAGCATTATTCCATCAGAGTTTTGGATGACACCTTTAAGGCTAGTATCTGAAACTTACTCTGAAAATATATGAAAGACAGAGGCTAGTCTGGTAATTTGTGATTGCTATAGCACCATTTTCAGAGCTAATTGTGGCCTTCCATTTTTCCTAATTCAATTACATACTTAGAAATAGGAAAATAGAATGATCTTGTTGATTTCTATTTTTCACATAATGATGATATCTCCTTTCTCAAGATCCACTGGTTGAAATAATTCATTTTATTTAAGATAAGATTTTTTTATGTAATTCTTTCTCAAAAGTCACTGCTTAATTCTGGTTTCGTACAAAATGTAAAGAAACACAATTGTTATTAGAATGGAATCTAATGTTACCTGGTCAAATGGTAGGTTTATTGACTGCTATAATTTTGGAAATTACTACCATATCCAGAGAATAGAAATGACTTTGTTGACTCTGAATTATTATACCTAAAATCTTGTGATGGAGATAAATTAGACAATAAATAAATTTATTATTGAAGCTTTTGCCATTTGTCTCTTAACAAATATATGACTATATATCATGGTGGATATAACTACCCTCTAATTGGATATGGCTGAAATATATTTCCTGGAGAAGGGAATGGTAACCCAGTCTGGCATTCTTGCTTAGGAAATCCATGAACAGAGGAGCCTAGTGGGTTACAATCTTGGGGTCTCAAAGAGTCAGACCAATCTGAGGTACTGAGCACAATATATATTGGGGGTTTGATTTTTATTGAAAACTACAAAAAAGAAATATTTATAAAGCAGTGTTCATGTGTTCCCATTATTTTCCAGGGGCCACATAGATAAGTGAGATTAAGTGTGAACACCTCTTTGGTCACATCCTTTTTGAGTGTGTATTTCTCATAATATATGATACAGATGCACTGCTCTCTTGAAAGAAATAAAAATAGTTTATCATGATCACATAATTTTTCATTGGATGGAAAATGCTGTGTTTGGGGGGCAATAAATTTATTTTTGCTTTTCCTATTTTCTGAAGTGTATGATAAATAAAGCAAATATCCCTGGAATTTAGTTAGTAATCATAACTATTGTTTCCTCACCCACATGCATTTTCATAAGAAACACTGTGTACATCATTCTGACATTACAAAGTAATTCTCTCTGTATTAAATAATTCATTGCTCAATTCACTGCATAAATTAAAAGTTGACATTTTATTTTGTAATATGCTCACAGCATGAACAAAAAAACTGCCATGGAAGAAGGACCATTCATACAAAATCAAAGAATTAAGAAGAATGAAATAGGAAGAAATCGACTTTTGAAAAAGTAGTTCATATAAGTGTTGCCACTTGTTTATTTTATCAAAATGACAAATTGAAATCATCATTTTTGAATTCAGGGTAGTTAAGACATAAGTGTAATTTTAACTACAATTATCAAAGCTTGAAATTCTTTATTGGTGACTAAGGAAATATTAGACTCTATCTTTTTATAGTACTTACATAAGTTTTGATTCACAGTATAGTTATTCTAAAAACAGTCTTTTGCCAATTCAATAATTAAAGTATTAATTTTGTTCATGTTCTTTACTACATTATATATTATATACTATTTCAGAATAACAATTTCACACTATGAAGAGTAAATTCCCTTCATTTAAGTCAGGAGCAACATACTTCTTTGAGTGGCACAGTGACCACACTATTAAGCCCATAAAGAAGGAAATATAACCCTACCCTATTACTTGCCTCTCTAACGAATAATAAATATATAACTGTGATATTGTAGAGACTGTTTATTGGCTTTTCAGTTAGAATCCAAATTCAGACAAAGAATGAAGTATTTAATTATGACTATAGAATATAAATGATATCAATATGAATATCAATATTATGAATGCAAAGCAAATTACACTTGACAGAAATGTGAAACCTGAGTTAGGAAGAAGTGATAGGAGAACAGATTAAGGCTCTCATATCCTTTCTTACATTGTGGGGCATTACAATGTCTAAAGTGTAAATAATAAGAAGCAAATATTTATTAAGAATTACCAAAATAACCAACAGAAAAAATACAAACAATGCAACTACCAGGAACTGGAAGGGCAAAGAAGAGAGATAGGAGTAGTGCTATTGATCTGCATCTGTTTCTCTCATACCATGGAGTCAACAGATAGTGTCAAGGAATGACTACGTATATACATTTAGAGTATAGAGATAACCACCAAAATAAAAACAGAATTGATTTAAAATAGTTTGGGAATGAGAACTGAGGTGTGAACTGATTTTCCATTACAATCTGATCTCTATTAACTGTGATTTTCCACACGAACTTGTAACTTTAATGAAAATAAAATATGTCAAAAGTGATAACAGTTATTGGGTATGTGTTATGTGACAGATGCTTAAACAAATTAATGATTTAGTCCTTTCAGTAATATTATATTTCTATTATTATCATTATAAGTCAGGGAAAGAAATCTCAGAGAAAAAAGTCAAGAAATGACATAGTCAGGACTCAAGCTTTCAAAGCTTAACCTGTCAGCAATCATGTTATACTACCAACATGTTATATTTGCGAGCACCCATATGTGTCCAGTGTGATAATCAAGTTTTCCCCCTTGGTCTTCATCCCTTTATATTACTTCCATAGCTATGGCATAATTCATGTAACAAGAGATTTTTAAGATGTTATAAATTACTAATCAGTTGATCTTAAATTAGGAAGAATATTTTGGGTTATACCAGTGAACCCAATGTACTCACGTGAGCCATTAAAAATATAAGGAGAAGATAAAGATGTCTGAAAAATAAGAATGGCCTAATATGTCATTACTGACATAAAGGTGCCATGAAAAGAGTGTGAGAAGGACATACATTCTTCCAAAAACCAATAAGCTTAGAAGACCCTGAGCCCTAGATGTGAACTGTAGTCCTGGCAAACACCTTGACTTCAGTATTTTGAGCCCTCAGAAAAGAAGCCAGACATGCTGGGTCAGGGTTCTCACAGAACAGCAAGTTAATTAGTGAGTGTTGCTTAAAGCTTCTAAATTAGTAAGTAATTTGTTACGATACTGATAGGGCTTTATTACAACTAGCTATCTTTTATTACACTTTCAAAGAGCCAGTTAGATCTAAACATTTATTTCAGCCCCTCCACTCTTCAGCTAACATTGACCTTTATGCTCATAATATTTTTATACTTAATGCCAAAAGGTAGAGGGGAAAAAAAGGGTAGGAGTAGTATTGATCTGCATCTGTTTCTCTCATACCATGGAGTCAACAGATAGTGTCAAGGAATGACTACGTATATACATTTAGAGTATAGAGATAACCACCAAAATAAAAACAGAATTGATTTAAAATAGTTTGGGAATGAGAACTGAGGTGTGAACTGATTTTCCATTACAATCTGATCTCTATTAACTGTGATTTTCCACACGAACTTGTAACTTTAATGAAAATAAAATATGTCAAAAGTGATAACAGTTATTGGGTATGTGTTATGTGACAGATGCTTAAACAAATTAATGATTTAGTCCTTTCAGTAATATTATATTTCTATTATTATCATTATAAGTCAGGGAAAGAAATCTCAGAGAAAAAAGTCAAGAAATGACATAGTCAGGACTCAAGCTTTCAAAGCTTAACCTGTCAGCAATCATGTTATACTACCAACATGTTATATTTGCGAGCACCCATATGTGTCCAGTGTGATAATCAAGTTTTCCCCCTTGGTCTTCATCCCTTTATATTACTTCCATAGCTATGGCATAATTCATGTAACAAGAGATTTTTAAGATGTTATAAATTACTAATCAGTTGATCTTAAATTAGGAAGAATATTTTGGGTTATACCAGTGAACCCAATGTACTCACGTGAGCCATTAAAAATATAAGGAGAAGATAAAGATGTCTGAAAATAAGAATGGCCTAATATGTCATTACTGACATAAAGGTGCCATGAAAAGAGTGTGAGAAGGACATACATTCTTCCAAAAACCAATAAGCTTAGAAGACCCTGAGCCCTAGATGTGAACTGTAGTCCTGGCAAACACCTTGACTTCAGTATTTTGAGCCCTCAGAAAAGAAGCCAGACATGCTGGGTCAGGGTTCTCACAGAACAGCAAGTTAATTAGTGAGTGTTGCTTAAAGCTTCTAAATTAGTAAGTAATTTGTTACGATACTGATAGGGCTTTATTACAACTAGCTATCTTTTATTACACTTTCAAAGAGCCAGTTAGATCTAAACATTTATTTCAGCCCCTCCACTCTTCAGCTAACATTGACCTTTATGCTCATAATATTTTTATACTGAAGGCCAAATGGTAATAAGTTTATATATTTTTTATTTAACTTTATATTGCCTTTAATTTTTTTTTTTGCATGACATACAGTCCCTTTAGAATCCTATGAGATAAAATATTCCTTACCCTTTCCTATTCATATCATGCTTAATAGGTTGAAAACATTTTTTTATCAGATGACATATTAATGATCCTACCTGGAAAACCACTTTCTCTGGATAGCAGTGATGTCATCAAAAAGGAATGCAAATGACTTAAACTGAGTTGACAATACTGTGAATTCAGTGTGTATGAGTCAGATTTGCTCTCTCAGGGAATGAATAATGGAGAGTCCCTCAGGAAGTTGAGAGAAAGACTAACAGAATTTAAAGGACAAAGCAATTAAGAACTCAATCTTAGAACAGAGAGAGCCCTGTTTTAGGCTTGATACCATGCTAGATCTATATAAGAACACCCATTAAGATTACGTTGTCATTAGACCAAGATGGAAGGCACAAAGGAATAGTGCAAGTAAGAGTATAGACTAATTCTCTTCCAAAAGCTAGATTATTATTCCGTAGTAACTAAACAGAGTCTGGTAAAGGGAAATTTTGCCAATCTAAGTCATAGATTCAGTTTGAATTAGAAAATAATACACTATAAAATATATCTGTGCATAATTTGATATTCCATAGTATTTGTCTTTTGAAAAGATACAGTTATTTTAATTGATAGAGTTTGATACACAGACTTTCTTTTTAAATCTGGTGAGTTCTAGTTATAAAATCACACAGTATTCGTCACACGCATTTAATTATTCCCTGTTCCAAAAGAGGCCCTCTTGTTTACTCACACACTTAATGTCTCCAGGGAAATGGAAGCTGTCTTGCCTTTGTCATTGCTATAGGTGATGTCTCCTGCCATTGACATTGCTTCCTTATGATGGCCACCAAACAACTTGCTATAGAAAGGCCACTATGTGCTGAAAAACCCTACTAAAAGAAGGAGAAACTTTTTAACAACATATATATCTAGGTGATTCCCTAACAGTCACAAGTTTTTCCATATTTTGTGTAAACACAACATTTCTGCATCTATTTCATCCTCCCATTTTCTGAAAAATCAAACGTTAACCTCTAAGCAGGTGGCCAGAAGACTGGTATCTAATTCTCTGTCCTGTCTTTTTTCAGGAGTCCCCAAGCTCTGGGATCTAATGACTGATGATCCGAGGTGGAACTGTTGCAATAATAATAGAAATAAAGTGCACAATACATGCAACGGACCTGAATTATTCCCAAACCATCTCTTGTCCCCATCCAGGTTCGTGGAAAAGCCATCTTCCACAAAACCGGTCCTTGGTGCCAAGAAAGTAGAGGACCGCTGCTTTAAGCACACTTGTGTCACATCCAAGACCCATTTGCTCTGTTGTTTAGCCTCATGTCCTTCTAGAATCCTGCAATCAGTTTGTTAGATGTGATTTTTGTGCCCCCAATACATGTCAGAGAGAGCCCTGTTTTAGGCTTGATACCATGCTAGATCTATATAAGAACACCCATTAAGATTACGTTGTCATTAGACCAAGATGGAAGGCACAAAGGAATAGTGCAAGTAAGAGTATAGACTAATTCTCTTCCAAAAGCTAGATTATTATTCCGTAGTAACTAAACAGAGTCTGGTAAAGGGAAATTTTGCCAATCTAAGTCATAGATTCAGTTTGAATTAGAAAATAATACACTATAAAATATATCTGTGCATAATTTGATATTCCATAGTATTTGTCTTTTGAAAAGATACAGTTATTTTAATTGATAGAGTTTGATACACAGACTTTCTTTTTAAATCTGGTGAGTTCTAGTTATAAAATCACACAGTATTCGTCACACGCATTTAATTATTCCCTGTTCCAAAAGAGGCCCTCTTGTTTACTCACACACTTAATGTCTCCAGGGAAATGGAAGCTGTCTTGCCTTTGTCATTGCTATAGGTGATGTCTCCTGCCATTGACATTGCTTCCTTATGATGGCCACCAAACAACTTGCTATAGAAAGGCCACTATGTGCTGAAAAACCCTACTAAAAGAAGGAGAAACTTTTTAACAACATATATATCTAGGTGATTCCCTAACAGTCACAAGTTTTTCCATATTTTGTGTAAACACAACATTTCTGCATCTATTTCATCCTCCCATTTTCTGAAAAATCAAACGTTAACCTCTAAGCAGGTGGCCAGAAGACTGGTATCTAATTCTCTGTCCTGTCTTTTTTCAGGAGTCCCCAAGCTCTGGGATCTAATGACTGATGATCCGAGGTGGAACTGTTGCAATAATAATAGAAATAAAGTGCACAATACATGCAACGGACCTGAATTATTCCCAAACCATCTCTTGTCCCCATCCAGGTTCGTGGAAAAGCCATCTTCCACAAAACCGGTCCTTGGTGCCAAGAAAGTAGAGGACCGCTGCTTTAAGCACACTTGTGTCACATCCAAGACCCATTTGCTCTGTTGTTTAGCCTCATGTCCTTCTAGAATCCTGCAATCAGTTTGTTAGATGTGATTTTTGTTTCACTTTGACACTTTTCCTACATGTGATGAAAATTACTGAAACATTTCACAGCATTCATGACCTAAAATGATTTCAAATAACATAGTGACTTTTATCTAAAATACACCATGGATTATATACATGAGGGTGAGACCTAGATATCAGTTTGGTATTTTTTATATTCCCCAAGTAATTATCATGTACAGTGAACTTTGAGAATCATGTCTCTAATTAAGGCAGTGCTCCACAAATTGAAAATCTGCTTAAAATTCAGATCCTGATTCAGTAGGTCCTGGGTGAGAACTGATATTATGCATTTCTAACAACCTCCCTTAAGGTACCAGTACCATTGTCTTGTTGGTCATACTTTACATAGTAAAGGCTGAAAGCATTATCTCTAGATTTCAGACATCAGTATTAATTGACAGGACTTGGATCTCTGCTGTCTTTAATTTTCCCTTTTTCATGTTTCCATAAGATAGTGCCCATTTACAGTTTTAGAAGAATTACAGTTTTATAAGGGTCACTTTCATCCCTTCTTTCAATCTCTTCATGCAGACCATCCCAAGGAAAAAAGTGATTTTCTTGTTGAGATTGGAAAGAGAATTCACACACACTTGTCTGCACTGATTCATTTGTCTTTCACATTTGGAGTAACCTATTGCCCTTGCGATCTGAGATTTTTACACATGTGTTAAGCAGTTGCGGTTTCTAGTGACAGTGGAGATAAATTTCTGGCCTCAACTGCATTCTCACAACCTGCTTTACCAGCCCTTGTTTGTTTAACAATTTGATTGCCTCTCTTCTATGCCTTTTTTTCTCCTACTGGTTTGTATTAATAGCCACTTTAAAAATAGTCCTTCACTCTTTGCTATTTAGGCGAACTGTTGCAATAATAATAGAAATAAAGTGCACAATACATGCAACGGACCTGAATTATTCCCAAACCATCTCTTGTCCCCATCCAGGTTCGTGGAAAAGCCATCTTCCACAAAACCGGTCCTTGGTGCCAAGAAAGTAGAGGACCGCTGCTTTAAGCACACTTGTGTCACATCCAAGACCCATTTGCTCTGTTGTTTAGCCTCATGTCCTTCTAGAATCCTGCAATCAGTTTGTTAGATGTGATTTTTGTTTCACTTTGACACTTTTCCTACATGTGATGAAAATTACTGAAACATTTCACAGCATTCATGACCTAAAATGATTTCAAATAACATAGTGACTTTTATCTAAAATACACCATGGATTATATACATGAGGGTGAGACCTAGATATCAGTTTGGTATTTTTTATATTCCCCAAGTAATTATCATGTACAGTGAACTTTGAGAATCATGTCTCTAATTAAGGCAGTGCTCCACAAATTGAAAATCTGCTTAAAATTCAGATCCTGATTCAGTAGGTCCTGGGTGAGAACTGATATTATGCATTTCTAACAACCTCCCTTAAGGTACCAGTACCATTGTCTTGTTGGTCATACTTTACATAGTAAAGGCTGAAAGCATTATCTCTAGATTTCAGACATCAGTATTAATTGACAGGACTTGGATCTCTGCTGTCTTTAATTTTCCCTTTTTCATGTTTCCATAAGATAGTGCCCATTTACAGTTTTAGAAGAATTACAGTTTTATAAGGGTCACTTTCATCCCTTCTTTCAATCTCTTCATGCAGACCATCCCAAGGAAAAAAGTGATTTTCTTGTTGAGATTGGAAAGAGAATTCACACACACTTGTCTGCACTGATTCATTTGTCTTTCACATTTGGAGTAACCTATTGCCCTTGCGATCTGAGATTTTTACACATGTGTTAAGCAGTTGCGGTTTCTAGTGACAGTGGAGATAAATTTCTGGCCTCAACTGCATTCTCACAACCTGCTTTACCAGCCCTTGTTTGTTTAACAATTTGATTGCCTCTCTCTTCTATGCCTTTTTTTCTCCTACTGGTTTGTATTAATAGCCACTTTAAAAATAGTCCTTCACTCTTTGCTTATACTCCCCACTTAGCCTGAGACAAATAAGAGCCTCAGATGACTTCCCCAATTAACCAAAAAAGAGTTTTCTCATATATGTTGATAATCAGGTGGTGTTTTCTATAGAGTTTTATTTTTCTTCATTGGTGATTTAACTCTTTTGCTTTCAAACATGAATAAAAACAATGCATCTTTGTGTGTGTACACACACTACATGTCTATGACAAGATTTTCCAAATTTTCTTCTGAGAGCTAACAAAGCAAAGTTTGGAAAACAAAGAACAAAGTTTTCTCTCTCAAAAAGGAGAAACATTGCATGACAAAATTAAATCGTTCTTTAGCGCAGGACTTCATAGAGCATTTACGACGCTACCAAGTATTTTGAGGAGGGCTATAAAACATGCTATGCGAACCTTTCATTTTTTTCTTTGGAAGACATGTTAATATTTCTGAAACATTAACATACCAAGGAGCAGTCTGCCAGTTACTAACAAGGCACAAAAACAATGTCTTTTTTTTCTTTAATCTTGCGTTTCTTGTCTGCTTGTCTTATTTCTAATTTTGATATGAGGTATTTAAAGATCTAAATAACAAAGGAGAGGTCTAATTAATTATTATAAGCTGCAATAATGCCCACTTTGCTTCGTTTTGCTTAAGCACTGGTAGTTTATCTCCGCACTTAAACCTCTTACATTATAAAAACTTTTTTTTTTTTCATATTTGGCAAATGTTGATGACATACAAAGTAACAGTAAACCTATGAAAGCTAACTATTAGTTCAATGGAGTACAGGTATGTAAGAATTACAGCTTCAAAGTTTACTCAGATTTACTTAGAATTTATAATCTAATAGACTAATAATTGTGCCAAAGCAATGAAGTTAATAGGATGGTAGATTAAACAGAACCACTATTTAGGCAACTGGTTTCCTAGTTTGGCTATCAAAAATGCCTCCGTTTTGGGCTTCCCTGGTGGTCCAGTGGGTAAGGACACCGCCTTGCAGTGCAAGGGGCACCAGTTCGGTCCCTGGCCTGGGAAGATCCCATGTGCCGCAGAGCAGCTGGACCGATGTGTCCAACTACTGAGCCGGAACTCTGGAGTGCATGCGCCCATAGCCAGTGCTCTGCAGCAAGAAAGGCCACTGTGATGGGAGGCTCACACAAACCAAAGAACAAAGATGGATGAAAATAGATAAATGAAAGACCAATAGAAGGCTAAAAAAAAAAAAAAAAAAAAACTATTAAAAAAAAAAAAAAGCTTCCGTTTAGTGCTTTTGCAGAACTTTCTTTGATAGTCTTTTTGTATTCTCTCTTCTTTACATCTCCACTCCAAGGAGTTTATTTTGAATGATTGTTGCTTCTGCTTGCAGTTTCGCTTATGTGCTTACTTCTGCTCATTTGAATCTTTGAACATCTGGGAGAGATATTTTTTAAAATCCTATAATCATTTGGCTTTATTGTACCACTCCAAGTCACCGAATCTCACCCACAGTATATAGAGGGCTGTCTGATGAGAGAAATATGAAATGCTCAATAGGTCAAATGCCTACAAGTTCCTTTACTGACTCTGTGCTTTTGGCAGATAGGTAACTGTGATTGCCATTGAATCACTCTTTCTTGGTAACTTAATGGTATGTCTTTTTACAAATTCCATGCTAAAGCATGATGTTTTACATAAAGATGTTGTTCTAAAAAGAAAACACTTAGTTAGTACTGGAGTGTGGTAACTAGATCTGAGGATGTCCTACAGTACAGAAAATCTCCAACACTTCTTTAGAAAGGGCCAGAAGGCATACAGGTCTCTTCACTACCTACATTTAACAAAAAGAAATAGAGCCATATAGCAATGATTTAAGGTGATGTCATATATATATTAAAAAAAAAAAACATCGTGTCTAAATCACTTCAGTCACCATAATGTCTTCTAGGATCATCCATGTTGTACCATATATTGGAATTTCCTTTTCATAAAGGTGGAATAATACTCTATTGTATTTATATATTACATTTTGTTTGTCCATTTATCCATTGATGGACATTTGGGATTTTGTGAATAATGGTGCTATGAATATTTACAAGTCTTTTCTCCATATGTGGCCATCCCAAATCCATTGCTACACAGTAGCATGTACTGTGCAGGGCCAGAACGTGTTCTCGATGTAAGCAGTTTTGGGAAACCTGGCAGTTCCTAGGCAAGACCTCTCTCTGCCCTTCCTTGGGGGCAAGACCTCTTTATCTCTCACAGTTGATCACTGTCCCTAGCCTCTGCTGCTCCTGCCCTGTTGTGGATTAGCTCTGCAGGACATGTGGGGCCTGTATAATCATTCTGCATGAATTGGGGCATAAGCTGGTGTGGAATGGTTTCTGTTAGACTGCTGGGCAGGCTCTGGGGAGTTCCTTGAGTAAGCAGCAAATGCTTGCTGCCCCTTCACTTGGGTTCTGCCCCAGGACTAGATTGCCCCTAGTTCCAAAGTTGAGTCTTTTTTCCTGTCGTGATAACCCCCGATTCCAGTGCTGCATTGTGGCTGGGAGTGATTGGGATGGCAGCATTCTCTTGATTTGAACTGGGACACACACTGAGATAGTTGTGGGAAACTCAGCAACCTCTAGATCAGACCTCTCTCCACCCGCCCCTAGGAACAAGCTAGCACGTGCAAAATCCTCATGAGTGGAGTCCAGGCTTCTCTCTGCCCTTTTTTTGTTGCAGTGGCCTTCCAATCAGTCAAAGGGCTTGTCTTCCTTTGCCTAGGACCCCACAGAAGGAATGTACAGCCTGTGGCTCAACCTGCTCACTCATGATATTTCCACCCATGTAATCTCCTTTTCTTTCAGAGGTCCCTCCCAGGGGCACAGATTCAAACCCAAACAATTTTCTTCCCTTCTTACTTGATTACATGTGTATCTTTCTTATAGCATTGGCTGCACAGGTATCCTTTTGCCAGTTTTCAGTTCATTTCAGTGAGAACTGTTCCAGATGTAGATGTATTTTTGATGTGTTCATACAGAGAGGTGACTTCTGCATCTTCTTACTCTGCTATCTTGATCTCCCTCCAAGTCAACTTTATGTTAATAAAATTAACACTATTACAGAGGACCAGAACATGAAATATAAACAAAAAATCAAAGAGAAAAGCTCAGGATAGTACATTCAAACATATGTGTATTTGGTACATGTATATTGACTTCATTGTTTTTCCCATACTTTTTCCATTTATAAAAACAATGTATTTTTTTTTGGTCTGTACATAGAGAGTTATTTAGGGACCCCTGGGTTAGTTATAATTGAATAAATAAGGTTTATACAAAACTACCATTTGAAATAATGTGGGGTCAGATTGCTTTAGCATGCTGGGAACATTCTACGTCTTCTATCTTAAATAAAGTATTTAACAAGTGAAATATCATATTATTGAATAGCATATTCAGAGAGAGAGGCTACAGAAAGCATCATAACAGACAGAGCTTAAGGTAGTTTTATTCATTAGAAAGTAAACTCCTCGAAGACCATTTAACATGTCCTTATTTCTTGAGTGACCATCAAAGTATCTGCCATGTCTGTTGACACAAAGAAGGAATGATAGACTGCTGTTTTTCCTTTCCCCAAACTCTAACTACCTAATCACTTTAGGGCAGTGGTCCCCAACATTTTGGCGCCAGGGACTGGTTTCACGGAATACAGGTTTTCCACAGATGGGGGTTGGTGTGTCGTGAGAGATGGTTCAGGAGGCAATGAAGGTGATAAGGAGCTATGGGTGGGGGAGTGCAGTAGGTGAAGCTTCTCTCATGGGACCCTCACCTCCTGCTGTGTGGCCTGATTCCTGACAAGCCACAGACCGGTACCAGTCCTTGGCCCAGCAGTTTAGGACTTCTCCTCAAGGGCACTGTATGTTCAAGTGTAGTCTAATAACAGCTAGCATTAGGATCATCTGAATATCTTCTTTAAAATGCATAGATTCAAACCCAAACAATTTTCTTCCCTTCTTACTTGATTACATGTGTATCTTTCTTATAGCATTGGCTGCACAGGTATCCTTTTGCCAGTTTTCAGTTCATTTCAGTGAGAACTGATCCAGATGTAGATGTATTTTGATGTGTTCATACAGAGAGGTGACTTCTGCATCTTCTTACTCTGCTATCTTGATCTCCCTCCAAGTCAACTTTATGTTAATAAAATTAACACTATTACAGAGGACCAGAACATGAAATATAAACAAAAAATCAAAGAGAAAAGCTCAGGATAGTACATTCAAACATATGTGTATTTGGTACATGTATATTGACTTCATTGTTTTTCCCATACTTTTTCCATTTATAAAAACAATGTATTTTTTTTTGGTCTGTACATAGAGAGTTATTTAGGGACCCCTGGGTTAGTTATAATTGAATAAATAAGGTTTATACAAAACTACCATTTGAAATAATGTGGGGTCAGATTGCTTTAGCATGCTGGGAACATTCTACGTCTTCTATCTTAAATAAAGTATTTAACAAGTGAAATATCATATTATTGAATAGCATATTCAGAGAGAGAGGCTACAGAAAGCATCATAACAGACAGAGCTTAAGGTAGTTTTATTCATTAGAAAGTAAACTCCTCGAAGACCATTTAACATGTCCTTATTTCTTGAGTGACCATCAAAGTATCTGCCATGTCTGTTGACACAAAGAAGGAATGATAGACTGCTGTTTTTCCTTTCCCCAAACTCTAACTACCTAATCACTTTAGGGCAGTGGTCCCCAACATTTTGGCGCCAGGGACTGGTTTCACGGAATACAGGTTTTCCACAGATGGGGGTTGGTGTGTCGTGAGAGATGGTTCAGGAGGCAATGAAGGTGATAAGGAGCTATGGGTGGGGGAGTGCAGTAGGTGAAGCTTCTCTCATGGGACCCTCACCTCCTGCTGTGTGGCCTGATTCCTGACAAGCCACAGACCGGTACCAGTCCTTGGCCCAGCAGTTTAGGACTTCTCCTCAAGGGCACTGTATGTTCAAGTGTAGTCTAATAACAGCTAGCATTAGGATCATCTGAATATCTTCTTTAAAATGCATACTTCTGGGTCTTACTTAGGATCTCCAGTTTTACTTCAGCTCTTCAGATTTGAATTTGAAGGAGAGGAGGTTATTTTCTAGAATTTTGCATTTAAAAAATAATCTCCTAGGCAATTATTATGTATTCTGCAGAAAGTTGTAAGGCATGGCTGATTAGAAGATTTATTCCTGAAAAAATTATAAGCAACAAGGAACAATGTTTAACTTTCCCATTGGTAGATGTCTTTGCTCATTTTGTGACATTTTGGTAGAACTGAAGGATTAGAATGTTCATTCTTTTCTGGCAAAGAAGAAAGAGTGGTGGAGACCTGCACACACATGCATACAATAATTGCCCTCAGCCAAACACAAATCAACTAGAAGAAAGAAAAAATCAAGACTGATTACACCCATTTAACACTTGACATTTTAATCAGCATCGTTGGTAGTACAGCATTCTTGAGTATCCATGCTATTCTGCAGAATCTTGCATACCTCCGATTTTCTGAGCACAGTTTTATTTGTTGTTGTTATATGTCTGTGTTTTATGCTTCCCCAGTTGGTTCAATGGTGAAGAATCTGACTGCAATTCAGGAGACACAGGTTCAATCCCTGTGTTGGGAAGACCCCCTGGAGAAGGAAATGGCAACCCACTCAAGTATTCTGTCCTGGAGAATTCCATGGAGAGAGGAGCCTGGCAGGCTACTGCCCATGGGGTCACAAAGAGTTGGACACAACTGAACACACATGCATGCATGGTGTGTTTTATAGATGCTTTTAAAAATCAATGTTTATTTATACAACTACTTTGGCATTATACTTAAAATGCTGTATGAGTTTTATTTTGACCTCAGTGATGTTTTTAATATTGGGGCTAAAATTAATAAATATGAGTATGCTAGTATTGATAAAATACATTCTCAATATTTATGTCTATAACTGAAACCCATTTCATAAGTTTTTTCAATTCAAAAGTATTATAACCTTTTTTCGAAAATAAAAATTTGGACTACCAGTCCTTGGCCCAGCAGTTTAGGACTTCTCCTAAAGGGATTATGCAATTTCTATGCTAGCATTAGGATCATCTGAATATCTTCTTTAAAATGCATACTTCTGGGTCTTACTTAGGATCTCCAGTTTTACTTTAGCTCTTCAGATTTGAATTTGAAGGAGAGGAGGTTATTTTCTAGAATTTTGCATTTAAAAAATAATCTCCTAGGCAATTATTATGTATTCTGCAGAAAGTTGTAAGGCATGGCTGATTAGAAGATTTATTCCTGAAAAAATTATAAGCAACAAGGAACAATGTTTAACTTTCCCATTGGTAGATGTCTTTGCTCATTTTGTGACATTTTGGTAGAACTGAAGGATTAGAATGTTCATTCTTTTCTGGCAAAGAAGAAAGAGTGGTGGAGACCTGCACACACATGCATACAATAATTGCCCTCAGCCAAACACAAATCAACTAGAAGAAAGAAAAAATCAAGACTGATTACACCCATTTAACACTTGACATTTTAATCAGCATCGTTGGTAGTACAGCATTCTTGAGTATCCATGCTATTCTGCAGAATCTTGCATACCTCCGATTTTCTGAGCACAGTTTTATTTGTTGTTGTTATATGTCTGTGTTTTATGCTTCCCCAGTTGGTTCAATGGTGAAGAATCTGACTGCAATTCAGGAGACACAGGTTCAATCCCTGTGTTGGGAAGACCCCCTGGAGAAGGAAATGGCAACCCACTCAAGTATTCTGTCCTGGAGAATTCCATGGAGAGAGGAGCCTGGCAGGCTACTGCCCATGGGGTCACAAAGAGTTGGACACAACTGAACACACATGCATGCATGGTGTGTTTTATAGATGCTTTTAAAAATCAATGTTTATTTATACAACTACTTTGGCATTATACTTAAAATGCTGTATGAGTTTTTATTTTGACCTCAGTGATGTTTTTAATATTGGGGCTAAAATTAATAAATATGAGTATGCTAGTATTGATAAAATACATTCTCAATATTTATGTCTATAACTGAAACCCATTTCATAAGTATTAATTAGGTATTATAACCTTCTTCCAGTTTGATATCAAAAGGCAATATAATAGTCTGCCTGAAAGGAAGGTCTGTTTTCATACCTTTTTTATATCTTCCACAGAAAATAAAAATTTGGACTCAATAAATACTTGGTGAGTTAACCTTATATCATTTGACTAAAGAGGGATAGTATTTTAAGAATTATGCTGGTAAAACAACTGTAAAACATATGTGGGATACAAGTAGACACTTTAACAATACCCCTGACTCTACTATCCAAATTCAGAAGTTACTGCTATTTTCATTTCTTGGCAGGATACCTTCTTAAAAAATCAAGGGTTCACCCACAACTAAAATCTAAAAACTCCTAAAGGTTGACTAAGAAAGCCAGAGTTCCAAAGTAATCCCCTATTAATTCTGGATGCATACATAGTCAGAGGCTAATCTAAATTGGTCATATTACCAGTTTGCATATCACCTTTGTTCAATAGTATTGAGAGGAGTCATGAAATTATAGGGAATGGCAGAAACCCTGCTCTATGGTAGATGGAGAGTTAGTCAAGAGCAGATATGATACCAGCCTGTTACAGATTGAAAAGTAAATTACTTTAGTTTGTAAAGATGAGCATATGGATCAGGCCTATCATATCACAGGATTTCACATCCATGGAATGAATTGTGTTCCCCAATAGTTCATGTTTACTCTGAAGCTTAGAATGTGACCTTATTTAAGAATCAGTAAATGTAATTAGTTAAGATAAAGCCATACTAAACTAGGATTGAATTAAGGTAAGCCCTAAATCCACTATGACTGGTGGTCTTATAAGAAGAAGATAATAAATATGCAAACATGCTAGGAGACTGCCACATGACAATGGAGGCAGAGGTTGGAGTGATATGGCTACAAGTCAAGAATCATCAAGGATTTTTGGTAACCACAAGAAATTAGGAGGAAGCAAGGAAGAATCCTCCACTAGAGTCATTATAGACAGCAAGGCCCCACTTTGCAAAGAAAATATATTAATGACCGTAACACATGGAAAAATGTTCAATCTCATTAGTTATCAGGCAAATGTAAATTAAGCCATAATGAGATACCATCATACAGTCACTTAGTAGCTAAAATGTTTTCACAAAGCTCAAACATTGGCGAGGATGTGGAGCAACTAGAATATTCATGAAATTTTCAACTTTTATATCTTCCACAGAAAATTTGGACTCAATAAATACTTGGTGAGTTAACCTTATATCATTTGACTAAAGAGGATAGTATTTTAAGAATTATGCTTGTAAAACAACTGTAAAACATATGTGGGATACAAGTAGACACTTTAACAATACCCCTGACTCTACTATCCAAATTCAGAAGTTACTGCTATTTTCATTTCTTGGCAGGATACCTTCTTAAAAAATCAAGGGTTCACCCACAACTAAAATCTAAAAACTCCTAAAGGTTGACTAAGAAAGCCAGAGTTCCAAAGTAATCCCCTATTAATTCTGGATGCATACATAGTCAGAGGCTAATCTAAATTGGTCATATTACCAGTTTGCATATCACCTTTGTTCAATAGTATTGAGAGGAGTCATGAAATTATAGGGAATGGCAGAAACCCTGCTCTATGGTAGATGGAGAGTTAGTCAAGAGCAGATATGATACCAGCCTGTTACAGATTGAAAAGTAAATTACTTTAGTTTGTAAAGATGAGCATATGGATCAGGCCTATCATATCACAGGATTTCACATCCATGGAATGAATTGTGTTCCCCAATAGTTCATGTTTACTCTGAAGCTTAGAATGTGACCTTATTTAAGAATCAGTAAATGTAATTAGTTAAGATAAAGCCATACTAAACTAGGATTGAATTAAGGTAAGCCCTAAATCCACTATGACTGGTGGTCTTATAAGAAGAAGATAATAAATATGCAAACATGCTAGGAGACTGCCACATGACAATGGAGGCAGAGGTTGGAGTGATATGGCTACAAGTCAAGAATCATCAAGGATTTTTGGTAACCACAAGAAATTAGGAGGAAGCAAGGAAGAATCCTCCACTAGAGTCATTATAGACAGCAAGGCCCCACTTTGCAAAGAAAATATATTAATGACCGTAACACATGGAAAAATGTTCAATCTCATTAGTTATCAGGCAAATGTAAATTAAGCCATAATGAGATACCATCATACAGTCACTTAAGTAGCTAAAATGTTTTCACAAAGCTCAAACATTGGCGAGGATGTGGAGCAACTAGAATATTCATGAATCATTGCTGGGATCATGAAAGAATACAACTAGTTTGTAAAACCATTTGCTGATTTTTTGTGAAATTAATCACATATTTATTATAATCCAGCAATTCCATTTTTAGGTATGTAGTTAAGAGAAATGAAAACATATATACAGAAAAGCTTTGAATAAGAATATTCATGAAAATATTATTCACAATAGCTCCCAAAATGAAACAGATAATCAAACTGTGGCAAATTTACTCATTAAAATATTATTCAGCATAAAAACAAAGAAATACACAACAATGTGAATGGACACACAGAAAGAGATGATTTAGATTAAAAAAAAAATAGGTTGAGAGAATAAAGTAGCAAGGAGTATATACTGTATTAGTCCATTTATATGAAGTTCAAGAACAGGCAAAAACCAGTCTCTAACAATAAAAATCAGAATAATGGTTTTCCCAGAGAAATTCAGAATTATGTGAGAATTGACTACAAGTGAACATGCTGAGATTTCCTGCAGTGATAGAAAGCATTCTATATCTCGATTAGGGTATTTGTTACATGCTTGTATTCCTTAGTCAAAACTCTTTGAAATGAACATTTAAGGTCAATATATTTTGCTTTATGAAAAATGTACCTCTTGGAAAAAAGTAAGTAAAACAATCATGTGGCGTTTATGAAGGTATACAGTTTAGTTCTAACTTTCTAGCGTATCCAAACACTGTAAGTAGATTTAAAATTAGCAAAATTTATGCCATTTGATCATTAACTAAAACTATACACTACATTCCATCGTACAATAAGTGAAAACGCCTTCTTTCACATCCCCATTCCAACTCCCACTTTGCAAATGTGGTATATTTTTCCAGACTAGTTTTTATGTGTGTGTTTGTGCATGTCTCTGGGTCTTCGTGTGTGTATTCAACCTGAAAATGGAATGTGACTCCACACATTGCTCTAAAAATTTGTTTCACACCTAAAATACATATATACAATTCATGTATTTTCTGTTTCACTGCATTAAATTGCAGTTAATTCTTTTCAAAGAACTGAATAGTATAAAATCATTTGTGCCTATAATAATTGATATCAAAAAGCAGACATTTAGATTGTATCTATTTTTAAACAGGGGCAAACAAATCTGCAATCAAAACTCTTGCAAATTTGTCATTACTTACCTGGTATGGGTAGGATAAACTCATAGAAGAGGCTTTGCTCAGTAGAAGACAGTACTTCTTAAAAATATTGATTGATTGCTATAAAATTGACCTTGAAAATATCGTGTCACTTTCTATTTTGACCAAAATATTAATAATACTCTTTTCCTCACATCTCGTCCACATTAGTCATATAAAAGAGAATCTCCCTAAAGTTATTGGTTGACTTCTCTGCAGAAACTTTCCAGGCCAGAAGGCAGCAGGATATTGTCTTGGCACAAATATTAGTTCTGATTGTTCCAGAACTGAAACAAACATTTTGGCCAATCCAATATAGTCAAAGTACTGAAAAACCAAAACCTATAATCTAGGTTAACAAGGGGTTAATATCCAAAATACACAAATAGCTCACACAACTCAATATCAAAACAAACAACTCTGTAAAAAAAAAGACTGATCTGGGATTATACATATGTGTAAACAACAAAACTCTGTGAAAGCAAAAAAGCAAAATTCAAAAATGGAAGAAAAAGATAGACAAAAGACCTGAACAGACATTTCTCCGAAGAAGACCTTTAGATGGTAACGGGCACATGAAAGGATGCTCAGTATCACTAATTATTAGAGAAATATGAATCAAAATCACAATGAAATATTGCCTTATACTTGTCAGAATGGCCATCATCCAAAAATCTACAAATAATGAATGCTGGAGAAGGTGTGGAGAGTGGATACCATCCTACACTTACTGGTGGGAATGTAAATTGCTGCTGCCAACATAGAAAGCATTGCAGAGGTTCCTCAAAAAGCTATAAATAGAACTATCATATGATCCAGACTTTCCACTTTTGACTACATATTCAGAAAAAAACAAAAACACTAATTTGAAAAGATACATATGTCTCAGTGCTCACATCAGCAGTATTTACAACAATGAAGACATGGAAGCACTCAATATAATGTTTCACTGCATTAAATTGCAGTTAATTCTTTTCAAAGAACTGAATAGTATAAAATCATTTGTGCCTATAATAATTGATATCAAAAAGCAGACATTTAGATTGTATCTATTTTTAAACAGGGGCAAACAAATCTGCAATCAAAACTCTTGCAAATTTGTCATTACTTACCTGGTATGGGTAGGATAAACTCATAGAAGAGGCTTTGCTCAGTAGAAGACAGTACTTCTTAAAAATATTGATTGATTGCTATAAAATTGACCTTGAAAATATCGTGTCACTTTCTATTTTGACCAAAATATTAATAATACTCTTTTCCTCACATCTCGTCCACATTAGTCATATAAAAGAGAATCTCCCTAAAGTTATTGGTTGACTTCTCTGCAGAAACTTTCCAGGCCAGAAGGCAGCAGGATATTGTCTTGGCACAAATATTAGTTCTGATTGTTCCAGAACTGAAACAAACATTTTGGCCAATCCAATATAGTCAAAGTACTGAAAAACCAAAACCTATAATCTAGGTTAACAAGGGGTTAATATCCAAAATACACAAATAGCTCACACAACTCAATATCAAAACAAACAACTCTGTAAAAAAAAAAGACTGATCTGGGATTATACATATGTGTAAACAACAAAACTCTGTGAAAGCAAAAAAGCAAAATTCAAAAATGGAAGAAAAAGATAGACAAAAGACCTGAACAGACATTTCTCCGAAGAAGACCTTTAGATGGTAACGGGCACATGAAAGGATGCTCAGTATCACTAATTATTAGAGAAATATGAATCAAAATCACAATGAAATATTGCCTTATACTTGTCAGAATGGCCATCATCCAAAAATCTACAAATAATGAATGCTGGAGAAGGTGTGGAGAGTGGATACCATCCTACACTTACTGGTGGGAATGTAAATTGCTGCTGCCAACATAGAAAGCATTGCAGAGGTTCCTCAAAAAGCTATAAATAGAACTATCATATGATCCAGACTTTCCACTTTTGACTACATATTCAGAAAAAAACAAAAACACTAATTTGAAAAGATACATATGTCTCAGTGCTCACATCAGCAGTATTTACAATAATGAAGACATGGAAGCACCCAAGTGCTCATCAACAGAAGTATGAGTAAAGAAAAGGTGGTATATGTACACAATGGAATATTACTCAGCCATAAAAAATAATGAATTTCTGTCATTTTGGCAATCTGGACTGGTCTAGAGAATATTATGCTTTGTGAAGTAAGCCAGGCAAAGAAATACAAATACTGTATGATATTACTTACATACAGAATCTAAAAATAAGAGTATACCAATGAATTAACATATGAAACAGAAACAGGCTAGCAGATTTAGAAAACAGCTAGAAGCTACCAAAGGGGAGTGAGATTAGTGAAGGACAAATTAGGGGTACGGGATTAAAAGTAGGTAACTACAATGTAGAAAATAGATAAGCAACGAGGATGTAATATATAGGATAGGGAATTGTATCCATTAAGTTGCAATAACTTTCAATGGAATGCACGTTGTTAAAATACTGAATCACTGTACTGTGTAGCTGAAGTTCACAAAATATTGTAAACTATACTTCAATAAAAAATTAAGTTGATGTTGTGCCTAAGAGTCCAGCTATATATGTGTAAATAATATATATTATATAATATGCTTTATGTAATATATATCTTATATATACATATACAAAAATATTATAAAGAGCAACACCAATTATCATTTGAAATTAGGGTATCAATTACTTGCATAGTTTAAACAAATAAAGAAGTTAGTCAATATGTAACAACCATACAAAGATACATTTGGAATGCTTGGAAGTGGAAATATATTTGTTGCTATGTATGATTTAAAACATTTTCCCCTATGCAAGTACATTCATATTCAGAGACTGTCTCTTTCCAGTTCAATGATATAAGATCAACTCAGCAAGTATTTACCAAGTTTCAATTTTTATTGTATTATGAACAATATGTATATATGTATATATATATTATATTATGTACAGTATGCATATGAATCAAGGCCTTTCATTCAGAGAAAATATTATAATCCTTTATGGTACAGTTAAAATGTATATGCAAGTTGATAACTGAAGCAATAAGACTAGATGAAAGAAACCAAGAAGAAAATGTGGACTCTGTATTTCAGAAACAGGTAAGAAGATAAAATACTGAAGAAAAGTGTATCTCAGTTACAGTATGGGCTATCACATTAATATCTTTGTGTCTGACTTAGATTCAGATAAATAAATTATTTCTGTCACTTATTTATTCAATCAATCACTATTTTATTTAATAGGTACTTTTTTTGAGTGTCTATCACTTACCTAGTATTAGTAACACAGCAGTAAATAAAATCTGTGAAATACATGCCCTGATGAAGATTACATTTTATTAGGGGATGACAGATATTAAGCAAATATATATCAGGTGGTGATGAATGCTAAAAGAAAAGTAATGCTATATTATATAGAAAGAGCAGGAAATTTATCTCTGAGGGGATAGGTGTGTAGATACTGGGATGGAGTGAGAGCAAAAGCCATCCTGGGGGCTATAGATATATAATGGAAAAACTTTGAGGTATGAATATTCCCAAATGCATTTCAAAAAGACAAAGTATTAATAGTTTAGAAAAGTGGTGGAGATCACAGATCACAGAGGAATTTGAAGAAAAAGAGGAGTCCCAGAAAACTTCAGAGGTTAGACTGAGATATATATATATACATATATATATATATATATATATATATATATATATATATATATAGCAGAATTACTATTTACTGAGAAGCAGGAGAGACTAATAGTATACTTTAAGAGGGGAGAACTCAAGAACTCATATAGATGTGTATCAGGTTTGAGATGCCTATGACACATTCCAAGTAGACATATTAAATTAATAGATGAATAAAACTCTGAATTTCAGAGGATATGACTAAAGATAAAAATGTAATACATAGTTGATTAATACATAGTTGTTATTTAAATTCATATGCTGGATGAAATAACATCAGATGTGGATGCAAAACAGATAAGAAAGAATGTCCAATGGTCAACCCTGGGACACTCCAATATTTTTAGATCAGAAAGATGAGAAAGAATGACTGTCTACTGAGGCAGAAAGATAAGTATTATTTGTGAAGCCAAAGGAAGCAACTATTTCCAGAAGAGAGGGTGCGAGCTGGTCAAATGTTGCTAGAAGTTTGAATAAGATTAAAGATTAAAAACTTATTCTTAAATTAGGCAATGTGAAGGTCATAATTGACTATGACAGCAGTCGTTTCAGAGAAAAACTGATTGAAATGAAGTCAAGTGAGATTGTGCAAAAAAAGTAAATGCAGTGCATATAGACAGGTCTTTCCAGGAGCTTTGCTGTAAGGGAAGCAGAAAGATGTGGTGGCAGCTAGCTTGAAGGAGACATGAGGTCAAAGAAATGCTTTGTAATAATGAGAGAATTTATAGTTGTAGCTGGTAGAAAGTATTCAGTAGAGAAGAAAATGATGAATCTACAAAAAGAAGAGACAACTGTAGGAGACATGTTGTATGTGTAAGCAATAATGCTGCAATCTAGTGAATAAATGGGTGGTTGGTATAGGGTAGAAGCACTGATAATTCATTCATAGGACAGGAGGAAAGACAGGGTATACAGGTAGAGATGTAAGAAGTATAGCATACTTTACGATGGAAGACTTTGAAATTCTATTTGTTTCTAATTGCTTCCATTTTCTTAGACCAATAGAAATGACGAATAGTGGACAATGAAAAGGGAGGAAGAGATGTGAAATAGTCGTCATGTGGGAAAATGAATTAAGTAGCAACATACAGTAGAATTGATGGCCATCTCCAATTTCCCACTTCTGGCTGATGGTTATTAATATAAAAGCAAGGCCAGACCTCATGATTATGTATTTTTCTCCACTAACTCTCAGGTGGTCTCCTGCAGGTGGGCACAGAGTTGGTAGAGCTAAATTTTTCTGGGGTTGAAGTATTGCTAGGTGAGGCCAATGAAAAACAAACGGCACAGGTGTTGAGAAACTCACAAAATAGTGATTGTATTCCATGATACTATTTTTGGCTGTGAGAAGACCTATAGCCTTGTCTTCTTTGAAGAAAGATTTCAACAAGGAGACCAAGATTTTAAAGCATAAACAGTGTTTACTAGAAGCAAGGTACGTGTGGGAGAGCACAGAATGAGTTGTGTGCAATACGGGTAGCTTAGGTTGTCAACATGGGGTTAATCTTCCAGGGGTTTAGAGGAGGATGATTCCCCTTTCCCCTTACGTATGATCATGTCATCTGTAATCCCTTTCCACCAGGTGCCATTTTTAATCTTTCCTGTGAGCATCCAAGCAAAACCCATGGTGGGTGGCGGTGTCAAAGTCACAATGGTAATGATAATAACAGTGCAGGCAAGGTTATTAGAGGATGATCTGAAACCCCTCCTGTGCATGTGTTGTCCTGGGAAAGCTTTTTGAACACAAAAATGTGGTGGCTACAGTGAACTGCCTCATCTTTCATCCAGTAAGGTCGCATTGTTTCTGTTGGTATTTTATCTCAGGAGGTCAACTTGAAACCAGCCGCAATAGTTTCAATGAGACCTAGCTCCTACTTTCATACTAGCTGCTATTATGGGTAAGCACTAAACACTTACTTGTCTAATACAATAGATGTTTATTTCTCATTCATATGAAGTCCATCATAGGTGCCCTTGATCAATGGAAACAATCTTGCACTAGACTCTAAGTCTATCAGAGCTGACCATTTTTTTGTTTCTAACTTTGCACTAATCCCAGATCCTCTAACAATGCCTGAACAAGGCAAGATCTCAATAAATATATGAAACCCTAACAGTCTGGATTTACAAAAATAAAAAGATAAATTACACCATAAACTTTTGCTTTATTACAGGATTTTCCCACATTATTTTTACCATCTCCAATTTCCCACTTCTGGCTGATGGTTATTAATATAAAAGCAAGGCCAGACCTCATGATTATGTATTTTTCTCCACTAACTCTCAGGTGGTCTCCTGCAGGTGGGCACAGAGTTGGTAGAGCTAAATTTTTCTGGGGTTGAAGTATTGCTAGGTGAGGCCAATGAAAAACAAACGGCACAGGTGTTGAGAAACTCACAAAATAGTGATTGTATTCCATGATACTATTTTTGGCTGTGAGAAGACCTATAGCCTTGTCTTCTTTGAAGAAAGATTTCAACAAGGAGACCAAGATTTTAAAGCATAAACAGTGTTTACTAGAAGCAAGGTACGTGTGGGAGAGCACAGAATGAGTTGTGTGCAATACGGGTAGCTTAGGTTGTCAACATGGGGTTAATCTTCCAGGGGTTTAGAGGAGGATGATTCCCCTTTCCCCTTACGTATGATCATGTCATCTGTAATCCCTTTCCACCAGGTGCCATTTTTAATCTTTCCTGTGAGCATCCAAGCAAAACCCATGGTGGGTGGCGGTGTCAAAGTCACAATGGTAATGATAATAACAGTGCAGGCAAGGTTATTAGAGGATGATCTGAAACCCCTCCTGTGCATGTGTTGTCCTGGGAAAGCTTTTTGAACACAAAAATGTGGTGGCTACAGTGAACTGCCTCATCTTTCATCCAGTAAGGTCGCATTGTTTCTGTTGGTATTTTATCTCAGGAGGTCAACTTGAAACCAGCCGCAATAGTTTCAATGAGACCTAGCTCCTACTTTCATACTAGCTGCTATTATGGGTAAGCACTAAACACTTACTTGTCTAATACAATAGATGTTTATTTCTCATTCATATGAAGTCCATCATAGGTGCCCTTGATCAATGGAAACAATCTTGCACTAGACTCTAAGTCTATCAGAGCTGACCATTTTTTTGTTTCTAACTTTGCACTAATCCCAGATCCTCTAACAATGCCTGAACAAGGCAAGATCTCAATAAATATATGAAACCCTAACAGTCTGGATTTACAAAAATAAAAAGATAAATTACACCATAAACTTTTGCTTTATTACAGGATTTTCCCACATTATTTTTTACCATCAATTTTTCATCAGGTACTTGAGAATTTAAATCTAAAGCTTTTATGAATGTGTTCTGAAAACATATTGTACTAGGCAATATATATTGTAAAACGTCTCAAACCACAGCTCCCAAAGTTGAATCACAGAACTTATTTTCAAAGTATTCAGAGGAAGAGAGTAGAGTCAGAAGTGGAAGATTAAGAATCTTGTATAAAATCTGGCACGTAATTGAACATGAAAAAATAATTATAATTTTAAGCTGGCAAACATAAAATTAGAAATAAAGCCTATCTGTATGTAAATAGGAAGTTTTATTTGCTTTTGGAGCCAAATCAAGATTTAAATATAAACCCATTGTGAATTTTAAAGTCAGCCAGAGATGAGTCAGTGTTTAAGGGAGATTGGATATAGGGTTGTTGGAAAAAAAACGTGGATTCATTGCATTGCTCCCTGCCTTTCTTTGTCAGTATTTAAATCTCCCTACTTATGGGAAGGCACATGTCTAGAGTTATTTTAATACAATTACTCACACCTCGTATCAGATGGCAGTTTCTGGTTCTCTTTTGTCAGATGAATAGCAAAGCTGGTTAAAAGATCTAATTAAAATGAGCATTTTTTTAGGGCTTCCCTGGTGGTCCAGTGGGTAGAGAGTCTGCCTTGCAGTGCAAGGAGCACCGATTCGATCCCTGGCCTGGGAAGATCCCATGTACCACAGAGCGGCCAGACTGGTGTGTCCAATTATGAGCCAGCACTGTGTAACTCATGTGCCCAGAGCCAGTGTTCTGCAAGGTGAGAGGCCATTGCAATGGGAGGTCCACACAGGCCAAAGAATAAAAGATGGATGAAAATAAATATAAAAATAAAAGAGGCATGATAGGGGGAAAATGGTAAAAATTAGAAAAAAAAAAAAGGAAAAATGACCATTTTAGTTTTCCTTATCCAGGTGTCTCACACAGATTAATATAGGAGATATCTCACTGACATTTGAAAAATCATACATATCAGATAGTTTTATTTGATTGCAAACAACAAAAGCAGAAACACCAACAGTAAAGATGAGTCAATATTTATTTTATAGGATATGGAGATAGTCAGAAACCTGGATATCCTGGACTTGGAAAGAACCAAAGCCTGTGTAGTTTTGAAGGTCTAAGTAGCAGTAACACCTTTTTCCTTATTAAGAAGTTTTATACATTTAATACTTCAGTACACTAATATTTTACATAGCAAATGAAGTCACATACTACTCTGCTCTAACTACCCTTAATTATGGAAACATTTTGTTGCATTACTTTAACAGGATTGGAACAGATTATGACTTAACTCATATGCATCTTTATCACTTAATTATTGTCATGTAATTGATCTGCAAGATACTTCCCATGAACACTGTAATGGAACTGAGTGACAGCTATGTGAGCTACCAGTAAAACACCTAAAACAGAAAGCCATAGAACGATGTTCATTCAAGGCAATGAACAGACAGTGTTTGGAATGCCTTGTGGGAATGTTTCAGGGGATTTGAGTTGCTCATTATTTGTGTAACTTCAGAGTCTACATTGCTAAAAAGCTTATCTGTCTAAAATATGTATAACTAGTTGTTTTCCTTTGACTACCATCTAATCACTCCAGCAATTTTGAAATGGTACAAAAATCATTGCCAGAGATACTTTTTCTCATGCAAAAGAACAAGTAGCCACATTATTGCACATTCTGTTTTCACAATCAAGCAACCATTATTCCTTGCTACCAAATGCAATCACAAAGCTGATTGGCTTATACTCTAATTATAATAGTGCGCTCGTTCTCTCAGCACATACTTTAGGCCTTGGGCAAAATGTTGTATGTGCTGTCACAGGGAAGTTTTATTGAACTGAGTCATTAACTGCACTCTCAGTTATAGCATTATCAGCCTCAAATTTCATCTTTTCAATTAAAATTGTTTACGTGAATTCCCATGCTGTTTTCTTAATGTGGCTGTTTTCAAAGAGAAGATGTATGTGGGTGACTAATTTAATATTTCCCTTAAGGCATTCTGTTGATTTACAGCTACAGATTGAATTGCATAAATATACACTGAGAATCCTGCTTAAGAGCAGCAACAGTTTGGAAACCTTATCTGACAGTCACTGAACCCTGAGCAACAGATACAGGAGACAGTTACTTCCTGCTCAGTGTACATTCTTAGAGATTTGATCTGCATGACACCTACCATGATCACTGTGTAAGGGAGATTTGCTGCAAACCAGTAAGTATCTAAAAAGATACCCCATGGATGGTTTTTGAGTAGGGCAACAAATTGGATAGCTAGAACTGCTTATTTGCTGTTAATAAGTCATTTAGTTACTCTGGAAGTCACATTTTCAAAATTATAACAAGAGAATTTATTTCAGTTTTGATATGGATCATTTTTTTCTTTTTCTTTTTCTTTATTTTTGGCCACTTCTATTGGTCTTTCATTTCCATCTTTTGTTCTCTGGCCTGTGTGGGCCTCCCAATGCAGTGGCCTTTTCTGTAGCGGAGCACCGGCTCTGGGCGCATGTGCTCCAGAGCTCTGGCTTGGTAATTGGACATATCGGTCCAGTCGCTCTGCGGCACGTGGGATCTTCCCAGGCCAGGGATCGAAACAGTGCCCCTTGCACTGCAAGACGGTGTCTTTACCCACTGGACCATGAGGAAAGCCCCGAGAATTTATTACACTCTTGCGTTAAAGTGTAGATAAAGAAGTACAGTAATACTTGTTGAAAACAAGATATTATTTTGAAAAGGGATAAGCCTAAGAGAATCTGAAAAGTGCTTTGTCTATGAATTTATTCTGCTGAGGAGTCATTCTGAAGCAATTCCCAAAAATAAACCAAGATGCTGTTCTCATACTCCAGATCTAAATGGTTCAGTTCCTATCCCAAGTGAGACTGGCAAATTATAGACTCTTCCTCATACTGCCTCAGTCTGAATGCCGTCATGAAAACATATTAATAACTAGCTTCTAGGAATAGAAACTAAAGTAACAATACTCCTGAAATTTTCTTGTAGCATCATTTGCTGTCTTTACCTCTCCCATTGTATGAACCCCCCTTGAGAAACTATAGAAGGCACAAGAAATTGCTCTCTATGAACCTGAAAGACAATGTCACTTTGCTTTCCTTGCAGTTGGGTCATTAAAAGCATGGATGACAAAAGAGGTTTTTTAATATAGCCTATCTTGAAGTTTGTAATTTTCTCTTCTAAATTCCCTTATTTTCCAAAAGGGAATTTGGAACCGTACTTGAAAAATAATTTGCAATTGGCATAATAAGCATCTAATTACTATCCCTGGTTTGTTTTAAAATAAAAAAATAAATACTGCCTTTGACATGAATTTACATGAAAATATTTAAGTCACTTCTTACCAACTGTGGTGACTACTGAAACATTGTTAGAAAGTCTAACGGATATATTATACATTTTTTCAAATCTTCGTTTTAGTACTTTTCAGGTTCTATGTTTTTTTCTCCAAAACACAGACAAAATATGTAGGAGTGTTCTTGGACTGTCAGCATCAGCAAAGCTTGTTCCTCATAGTTAGAATGAATGTACTGTAGCTCTACTGACAAATTGATGCCATTTATTTTCATTCATTGATCTATCCACCAACCTTGTAAGGAAAATTGCATTGGCCAGTACAGTATCACTTGGAATTTTCTCAGAGAGAGAAGAATTACCACTGATTAGTATTTCATGGTAGAAGTGAATAATGTCTTCAATACTATGCAATGACATCTTTTGCAGAAAGTACTAGAAAGAATTTTGGGGAAGAGATTTGAATATTTCTGAGAACTGCAGATGCCTGGATTTCTAGAAATACCTGAAAAAAGTAATCAATTAACAAAGGCTCTGTTTGAACCTTTAAATACTAAAAATTGAGTAAAAGTGTGAGCTTTGCACAGTGGCAGTATTATAGCCAATGAGGTAATTGAAAGTTTTCTCAGAGTAAAAGTGTGTCTGAGATCAGAATATCTGCGAACACTGCCCTTTCCTTCAATACATATCCACATAAAGAAGTGCTTAATCATTATAAAAGTACCCTGAAATTTTAAGCAAGCTAAAGCTAGAATTTTAAAAATTGTCATTTATTTAAATTGATTGCTTACTGTACTCAATCAACTTAGCTCATCAAATATTTTGAATGTCTTACCAGAATTTCAAAATATACCTCCCTTTTATTTTTTCCTTTACCGTGAAAGAATTCTTTTTTTTTTTTTTGGTGGGGGCGGGTTGGGGAGGGAGGAGGGCGGGCGAGCCACTTCCATTGGTCTTTCATTTATCTATTTTCAGCCATCTTTGTTCTTTGGCCCATGTGGGCCTCCCATCGCAGTGGCTTTTGTGGTTGCAGAGCACCGGCTCTGGGCACATGCGCTCCAGAGCTCCGGCTCGGTAATTGGACACATCGGTCCAGCCACTCCGCAGCACGTGGGGTCTTCCCAGGCCAGGGATCAAACTGGCGCCCCTTGGACTGCAAGACGGTGTCCTTACCCACTGGACCACTAGGGAAGCCCAAATCCTTTCTTTATTATCCATTTATTACCAGGAAGAACAAACTTCTCTGAGGGGAAAATACATTCCGAGTTCCCTTTTTTAAGTTTCTCTGGAACAAAAACTACTATGAAGATGAGGAAGACAGATCTTTTAAGCCTGTTGTCACTTGTTCTTCACCTTATTCATGAGAGATTTCCGATTCTTCTGAACATAAACTTGTTATGACGACTCAAGGAAGTATTTTAAAAGCAAATGATTTGCCCCCTTTTTATTGAGTTATGACATACACGCAGTAAAATATAAAAATATTAAGTATACAGGTTGAAGATTTAGGACAAATGACCATACCCATCACCAAGATCAAGATACAGATTATTTTCAACATCCCAGATGATTCCTTTACCTTTACCCCACTTATTTGTCAGCTTCTCACAGAGTTAACCACTATTTTGACATCTATCACTACAGGATATTTTTTCCTGTTCTTGAACATTATAGAAAGGAGATTATATAATATTTACTCCTTTGGCTCTGACTTCTTTCAGTGCACATTGTATCTGTTATATTCATTCACATTGTTGCATTTATTAGTAGTTCATTTGTATTCGTTGCTTAGTATTCCCTTGTGTGGAAAAGCCTCAATATGTTTATCCATCCCCCAGTTAGTGGGCATTTCAGTTCTTTTGGATTTTGCTATTTTGAATAAACTTTTATGGACATATTTATAAATGTTTTTTGGTAGACTTATGTACTGAGTTTTCTTTGGCGTATGCCTATAAAAGCAACTGCTCAACCATAGGGAAGCCATATGCTTAAATTTAGTATGCACTGTCAAATGGTTTTCCAAAGTATTTGTAGCATTTTATACTCCCACTAACAATGTGTGAAGATTACAGTTTCTCCACATCTTTGCCCAAACTTGGTCTTGTCTGTCTTTAATTTTAGTCATTCTAGAAGGTGTGAAGAGTGTGGCTTCATTTTGAAGTTCTCTGATGAAGAATATTACCTTTTCATATGTTAGCCATATGAATATCCTTGAAATGTTTCTTCAAGTTACTTGACCATTATTAACTGAATTTTTTGTCTTTTTTGTTATTGCTTTGTAGGTTTTCTTTACAAATTCTGGACACAAGTTTTTATTCTGTGTGTGTGTGTGTGTGTGTGTGTGTGTGGAGGGGTATGTGCCTATTGAGAGATACTTCCAGCCTGTGGCACATGTATTCACATTTTAACTTTTATGTGTCTATAAAAAAATATTTCATGGATTTTGAAGAATTTATATTAAGTCTCTATTTCCTGACCATCCACTTTTGTCCTCTTCTCCTCCTGCCTTCCATCTTTCCCAGCATCAGGGTTTTTTTCAATGAGTTGGCTCTTCACATCAGGTGGCCAAAGTGTTAGAACTTCAGGTTCCTCATCAGTCCTTCTAATGAATATTCAGGATTATTTTCCTTTAGGATTGACTGGTTTGATATTCTTGCTGTCCAGGGAACTCTCAAGAGTCTTCTCCAGTACTACAGTTTGAAGGCATCAGTTCTTTGACATTAAGCCTATTTTATTATCCAGCTCTCATATCCATCTACGACTGCTGGAAAAATCATAGCTTTGACTATGTGGACCTTTGTAGGCAAAGATACATGTGTATATGTATATGAACATATGTGCATCTATCTATCTGTCTATCTATCTATCTATCTATATCTGAATCATTTTGCTATACATGTGAAACTAGCACAATATTGTTAATTAACTATGGTGGTGGTGGCAACTCTTGCAACCCCCCCATCAGGTTCCTTTCTCCATGGAATTTTCCAGGCAAGAATACTGTAGTGGGTTGACAATTCCTTCTCCAGGAGATCTTTCCCATCCAGGGATCAAACATACATTTCTGGCATTACAAGTGATCTGCATTACAGGTGGCTCTTTAATGCGGAATCAACTATACTCCAAATACATCACTGTGTGCATATATGGTAGCATCTGAAATTGTTCACCGTTTCTGATTTAATACTTTTTTGATATATCTTTCAGTATGAATTTTGTGATTGCCCTAGAAATTGCAATGGTGGTGATGGTAGTTTAGTAGCTAATCATGTCTGACTCTGTGACCCTATGGACTGTAGCCTGCCAGGTTGCTCTGTCTGTGGAATTTTCCAGCTAAGAATACTGAAGTGGGCTGTCATTTCCTTCTCCAGGGGATCTTCCAGACCCAGGGATAGAACTCTGGTCTCCTGCATTTCAGGTGATTCTTTACCAACTGAGCAGTTTAATTAGCACTTTGCCACATCACAGACAAGATGAAAGTTTGACAGTATACTTATATTCCCCAACTTTTTGCTTATCGCTGTCATATATTTTATGCTACATATCTTATAATCTGCACAATACATCTGAAGTATTGTTTATTTAAGAGTCTTTCATGTTTATCTGTTTAAATAATCCATCTACAAATCCATTTTGGCCATATTTCTCTCTATTTATTTTTGCTATCTTAATTTAAGATATTTTTAAATTCTTGTATGGATCATCTCAGTGAATGCTTCTATTATTTTATCCCTTGGCTATCAATCACTTTCCTTCTTGTGCATATGACAGAAATTTTCATATTATGTGCCTGCCATGCATCATGTATAAGTTCTGGATTATATCTTCCTCTAGGGAGTGTTAAGTTTTATCCTGGCAAGCAATAAAATTACTGGAAGATCACTTTGATTTTACTGAGGTCTGGTTTTAGAATTTATTTTTAGGAAAGAGGTCAACTTATTTCAAATTTCCTTTACTCTAAGGCTATGCCTTTACTCCTAGAGTGTGATTCTTTCACTAAGATGTGACTTTTTAGAGTCTCAACAGAATGCCTTAAAGCGTTCACCAACGCCTTTGCATTCTGACTAGGACTGACTCTAACACATCCCCAGCAATACCTAGCCTTTGAAAATTCTATTTTCTGCTAGACCTCCTAGAATTTCACCCTTAAACATACAGCTTGAGAACTGACCTGGACCCAAGAGGAATTTTAAACAGATTTTTAGGACCCCTTTTCTGCAGTTCTGTCTTCTCAGGTACCTTGCTTCCAAATCCCAACCACCTTACACACTACAAATCTTAACCTCTATTTCCTGCATTTAGTGAAACTTTCATTTTCTGGTGAAATGACATTTTGCAAATAACAGAGAAAGATAGGTAAATGTGAGGTGTACCTCATATACTGCCCTTCTCTTATAGACCATGGTTGTCCATTTACAAATGTCAGTTATGTATAAACAGTTTTGTTAGTTTTTTTTTTAAATATTATTGTATAAGAGTATGTCTCATAACTCAAAGGTTAAAAAAATTAATATTTTTTAAAACTCCAATGATCTTCGAGTAACATGCAAACCTCTGAGTAACTAGTGAACGTTCCTTGAAGGAAAAAAGTTTTTGCGGTTCATAAGGCTATGTCGGAGTTTATGTAGTTCTAAAACATGAGTTCAAGCTATAGCTATCTACATCCAGCCCCAGTGGTAAGACTCCACCTAAGTTCTTTTCATTTGATTGAAATTCACGCACCACAGTCATGGGTGAGGGGATTTCTTTTCCCTTTACAACTTTAATGATAAATATTTCATATATCATATAACTCACTAAATTTAAAATTCAGTGTTATTATTATATTCATCAAGGTGTACAACCATCCCAACAATTTAATTTTAGAACATTTCGCCATCCCCCAAAGAAATCCTATATCTATTAGCAATCTATTCCATTCTCATTCTCTTCTCTTAGTTCCAGACCTGAGTATCTACCAATCAATTTTCTGTCCCTATGGGTTTGCTTGTTCTGGACGCTTCACATAAATAGAATCATATAATATATGATCTTTTGTGATTGGCTTTTTTCAGTTTGTTGAAAGCTCTCAACAGCTAAGGCTCTTCACAATTAATCTCCTATGTTCACATTTCATTAAGGTATAGATATATGGAGAGACATAGATATAAGTTACATTAACAAAACCTTCCATTTAAAGTGTAAAATTCTGTAAATTTTACTATGTTCACAAGCTTGTGCAACCATCACCACAATTTAATTCCAAAATATTGACATCATCTCACAGTGTAACCCCAGACTATTAGCAGTCATTTCTAATTCCACTGTTTCCACATTCCCTGAACAACAGCAACTTCTTCTCTACATAGCAATTTGCCTATTATATACATTTTATGAAATAGTGTGATATAATACGTGGCCTACTGTCTGTGACTTCTTTCACTTAGCATAGTGTTTTCAAGCTTTATCTACAGTATGACATGTATCATTAACTCACTTCTTAAAATTAAACACACCTCTGTATGGATATACTATATTGTATTTATAAATTTACCAGGCAATGGATACCTGTACTATCTCCACTTTTTGACAATAATAAATAATATTGCTATGATTATCCCTGCAGAAGTTGCTGTGAACATGCATTTTCAATTCTCTTGGGTCCATACTTATAAGTAAAATTGTTGAGTCACGTGGTAATTCTATGTTTAGTCTTTTGAGTAACTGCCAAGCTTTTTTCCAAAGAGGCCATATAATTTATAATCCCACATGCAGTGTGTGATTGTTCTAGTTTCTGTATCTCTTTATTAACATTTGTTATAGTTTATCTTCCTTCACTGATAAATCATGTAATTTATCTGCAGACTCTTATCTTACTATATACATGAAACATCAGTACTGAGATTTTTATTATTCTAAGTTGTGTCCATCTTGATTTCCCTGAGGCAGTAAATACCATGGCTTAACATTAATGGTTAAATGATTACAGAAAAATAGCCTACCTTACCAGTAGGAGAACATATAACAAAATCATTTCAGAATATCCTTTTTATTTTTATGCAATATTATTGTCTGTTGCTATGACAAGGGCTTTATGTTTTTAAAGCTTCCTTGTTAGATACATGAGCTATTTAAATTGGTATACTTAAGACTGAACAAAGGACTTTGGGGTTGAGGAGAATAGAACATCAATCTGGTCTGCATGCTTTGAAATTTCATAGATGAGATTGATTTTGTGTCAGTGTATGAAACTGCTGATGAACACTGTGGCAACATGTGAACTAGCTAGTATAGTATTAGCCCTCTGTATGACTTCTTTAGAAGAAATATCTATTCAGGTCCTCTGGCCATTTTTTTTCTTTGATTGTTTCATTATTTTTAATTGAATTATATGAGCTGTTTGTATATTTTGGATATTAACCCCTTGTTAGTCACATCATTGTCAAACATTTTCTCCCTTTTTGTAGGTTGTATTTTCATTTTGTTGATGGCTTCCTTTGCTATGTAAAAGCTTTTAAATTTATTTAAATCCCATTTGTTTATTTTTATTTATTTTTCCTTAGGAGACATAACCCCCAAAAATTGTTCTCAAAGCATGTTCTGCCTATGCTATTTTTTAGGAGTTTTATATTTTCAGGTCTTATATATAGGTGTCTGAACAATTTGGGGTTTATTTTTGTATATGGTATGAGAGAATGATCTAATCTTATTGTTTTACATGTGGCTATCCACTTTTTCATGCACTCTCTTGTTGAAGAGAGTCTTTGTTCCATAATATATTCTTTACTCCATGCCATAGATTAATTGGCCATAGTTCTGTGGATTTATTTCTGGACTTACTCTTCTGGTCCATTGATCTATGTGTCTCTTTTTGTGGTAGTACCATGCTGCTTTGATTACTGTAGCTTTGTAGTTTATCTGATGTCTGGGTGATTTATAATTTCATTTTTATTCTTTCTTCTCAAGATTGCTTTGGCTTGTCATGGTTCTTAATATTCCATACAAATTTTAGCATTATTTGTTCTAGTTCTGTGAAAAATGTCATGGGTATTTTGATGGAGTAAAGTTCGCTCTGTCTTGTCTGATTCTTTGCAGTCCCATGGACTGTAGCCTTCTAGGCTCCTCTGAGTGGAATTCTCCAGGCAAGATTACTGGAATGTGTTACCATGCCCTCCTCCAGGGGGTCCTCTTAACCCAAGGATTGAGCCCACCTCTCTTAAAGCTCCTGCATTGGTAGGTGGGTTCCTTGCCACGAGCACCACTTGGGGAGCCCAAGTATTTTGACAGGGATTGCATTAAATGCCTAGACTGCTTTGAGTAATATGGTCATCTTAATAATATTAATTCCACCAATGTAAGAACACAGAATAGCTTCCCATTTTTGTGTCAGTCCCTTTGTTTCATCAAAGTTTTACAGTTTTTCCATCAATGTTTTATAGTTTATATGTTTTATCAAGTTTTATGGGAATTCTAGCAGCTTTGCTGCCATCAAAAGTTGGCGTGCTTCTGGGGTGTTGTTTGAAGTAAGAGGTAATTATGGCCACTGACACTCCACCTGAATGCTACTCAAGGTCCCTGGGTCAGCTCTACATCCCTAGACAGGTCTTTTTCCAAGTCCTGGTTGCCCTAGATCCACTGCCAAGCTGTAGCATGTAATGGGTAGAATCAGTTAGGTCTGGGAAGCACATGATGAAGGGACTATGAAAATCCAGATGGCTGCACTCCCTTTAAAGTCTGGCCTTCTTCTGCAGAATTGTTTGAGTAAGCGGCAACAATGGCTACCACAATTCCAGTTTAGCTATGCCTTGGGACCATGGGTCACCTCTTAATCCCTAGATCTAGTCTTTTCCCAGGTACTGGCCACCTGAGATCCAGTGCAAGTTGTGCCATGGAGTAAATGGGTCTGGGTCATTTACTCAGTTCAAACTGGGGATTGCAGTGAAGTGGCACCTTTAAGAGAGATATCTTTCCGCTCTTCCAGGGTACAAGCCAGCACTCACAATTTTCATGAGTGGAATCTAGGCTTCTCCAACATTTCTATCTGTCCCAGAAATTTTCCCAGCAGGCAAGGAGTCTTGATTTCTATGCATAGGACTCCAGACTGGGGCGCCCAGTCTGTGATTCAAACCACTCACTCCCCAGAGCCAGCCTCTACCCATACAATCTCTTTTTTTTCCTTTTAATCACCTTCTAAGGATATAGGTTGCTAAATCATGGTTTTCTTTCCATGCTACTCAATTACATGTGCATATTTCTTCCAACCTGGTTATATAGGAGTCCTTCTGCCAATTTTCAGTTCATTTTTCATGGTAATTGTTCCACATATAGATGTGTTTTTGATGTGATCATAGGGGAAGGTGAGTGCCACATACTCTTATTCTGCCTTCTTGATATTTCTTCTTCCCATTCAATACTTTTTTGAATATATTAAGCTCAGTTTACTAGCAAATAGGCAATTCATTTCAAGGAATCACAATTCAATGTAGTTTTATAGAACTAAAGTGCTATGACTTCTTTCTTGTGATAGCAAAATAGAAAATCATTGACTTCCATTCATACAGAGAACTTTCTAGCTATCAATCTAATTCAGAATATTTTTAGCAAAGATAATTAAGTAATTGGGCCTTTATTTTTATTTGCTTCAATTTTTAGTCTTAAAACTTCATTGATAAAATGACATTGATTTGTGTATATACTGAATGTCTGTTTCCAGCTTGAGAAATTCAGTGATATTTAGTTTCTATCTTATAATATACAAAATAAGGAAAAAGAAAAATAATAATACAAATTAAAACTGAATTTATGATGAAGGATGACATTTGCAATGAATATCCCAAGTGCAGAGGAACAAAGAGAAATTACATTAAAGTACTTACATAGAAAATTTTCTTTGGGACCATGGGTCACCTCTTAATCCCTAGATCTAGTCTTTTCCCAGGTACTGGCCACCTGAGATCCAGTGCAAGTTGTGCCATGGAGTAAATGGGTCTGGGTCATTTACTCAGTTCAAACTGGGGATTGCAGTGAAGTGGCACCTTTAGAGAGATATCTTTCCGCTCTTCCAGGGTACAAGCCAGCACTCACAATTTTCATGAGTGGAATCTAGGCTTCTCCAACATTTCTATCTGTCCCAGAAATTTTCCCAGCAGGCAAGGAGTCTTGATTTCTATGCATAGGACTCCAGACTGGGGCGCCCAGTCTGTGATTCAAACCACTCACTCCCCAGAGCCAGCCTCTACCCATACAATCTCTTTTTTTTCCTTTTAATCACCTTCTAAGGATATAGGTTGCTAAATCATGGTTTTCTTTCCATGCTACTCAATTACATGTGCATATTTCTTCCAACCTGGTTATATAGGAGTCCTTCTGCCAATTTTCAGTTCATTTTTCATGGTAATTGTTCCACATATAGATGTGTTTTTGATGTGATCATAGGGGAAGGTGAGTGCCACATACTCTTATTCTGCCTTCTTGATATTTCTTCTTCCCATTCAATACTTTTTTGAATATATTAAGCTCAGTTTACTAGCAAATAGGCAATTCATTTCAAGGAATCACAATTCAATGTAGTTTTATAGAACTAAAGTGCTATGACTTCTTTCTTGTGATAGCAAAATAGAAAATCATTGACTTCCATTCATACAGAGAACTTTCTAGCTATCAATCTAATTCAGAATATTTTTAGCAAAGATAATTAAGTAATTGGGCCTTTATTTTTATTTGCTTCAATTTTTAGTCTTAAAACTTCATTGATAAAATGACATTGATTTGTGTATATACTGAATGTCTGTTTCCAGCTTGAGAAATTCAGTGATATTTAGTTTCTATCTTATAATATACAAAATAAGGAAAAAGAAAAATAATAATACAAATTAAAACTGAATTTATGATGAAGGATGACATTTGCAATGAATATCCCAAGTGCAGAGGAACAAAGAGAAATTACATTAAAGTACTTACATAGAAAAGATAGATAAGTAAAATGTACATTCATACAACATGTGGATAATTGGTACACAGAAATAAAGAACCAAAAATTTGGACAGGAAAAATATCAAAAGATGTAATAGAATAAAATGTTCCTTAAATTAAAGATGAAGCTAATATAATATGCAAATGAAAAATAATATTCTATAACTTAGCATTGATGTTATATATATATAGTGATCAAGTTACTGAACTTCAAGTATGAAGAAAGAATTATTCAAGGATTGAAGCACAAAAATCAATTCTTACAAAATAGGAACATTCAGCTGATTTTAGATTTCTATTCATCATCAAACTACTCAGGAGTAAATAGAATACTATCTACAAATTTTGAAAGAATGAAAAATGTAATCTAGTGATATATTTTTCTTAGCCAAGTTTTTATTCAAAAAAGAAAGTAAAGCACAGATACTTTCAAGTACATAAATGTTTAAAAATATCACACAGACATATTTAAAAATGCTATTCTATTTTTTAAAAATCTGTCATGACTTAGGCACTAACAAAAACAAGTTTGGAGGTGATTACCAAATCTATGACTCTATTAACATTATGAACTAATGCCAAATAAAGGTGGAAATGCACGTACTGTTTGTAATTTTTATAAAAACTAACAAATATGACAGAAATTGAGACATTAATGAAAATAATTGGATACAATTCTGCATAGAGCATAATATATATGAACTATATATATTTACAGTATGAGTAATAAATAAAAATATATAAAATTCAAGAATATCCAAGTTGTTTTTACAAAATGTGAGTAACACTATTTTCAAAACATGATGCTGGTGGTATAAACAAAACTAAACCTTTCTTGAAATAGCAGGGTATAAATATTAATTAAATACAGGATATAAATCCTCTAATCCTTTAAGATAATTAAATATAACCAAACATCATTTGTCCAAGGAGTATAGGAGGCACTAATATTAAGAAATATATCAAAAATAATTAGCCATATTAATAAATGAAAGGGGAGTAAAATAATAATAGAAAGATCCTTTTTTTGATATCATAATGCTATCATTATGTTTAATGGTGAAGCATGAGAAGCATTACCATTAGAGTCAAAAGAAGCAAATGCACAACTGTATATAACATTGTTCTCTAAGCAGTCACTCATAAAATTAAACAAGATAAGTAAATCTAAAGCCTAAATACCTTTAAAAAAACTCATTATGATTCAGGTTATCCAAGAAATATGTTAATATTACTAACTTTCATATATGGTGACAATAGCCAATTAGAATGCAAGAACATATACTAATAGCAGCAGGAAAAGAATAAATTTAACAAATACATTGAACCTATATGAAGAAAGCTTCAAAACTCTACTGGGGTGATGGGAGCCAAATAAATGCTTCTCTGAGTGTTGTACTTCTCAATTTTCCTTTACAGCAAAATTTTTGAAAGGGTTGCATATGGTGACTCTATTAATATCCTGTTCTCTATGTCTTTATTGAGGTAAAATTTTCATAAAGCAAAACGCATACATCTCAGGTTTATAATCTGATGAATTTTGACAGCTCATCCAACAAAATTACCACCCAATTCAAGAAACTGAAAATTTCCATAGTCCTTGTAAATTCCCCTTCTAGTCATCCTTTCTCACTCATAGACAACTGCAGTTCTCATTTTTATGAATTGCATTTTCCAATTATGAACTTTATAGAAATAGAATCCTATACTATATACATGCTTAGATTGAATGTCTTTAGCAACATACCCTGAATCCATATGCTGAAACTTAATTCTCAATATGATGATATTAGGTATTGGGTATGCATTCAAGTCTAATCTTGAGTTAACTTTTGTATATGGTATAAGATAGTGGTCCTGTTTCATTTCTCCAAACTGAGAGATGGCTGGTTGAACTCTGTTTCAAGACAGTACAGCTACATGATAGTAGTTTTAAATTTCTGATACTCATTAAATGTACTAAGACAGCTTTGAAATTACCTTACATTTTACCAATACCTAAGCATATTAGGCCTGTGTTTACACCTCAGGGTAGTGAAAAATTACTAAAATCAGTAGGGAGATGGATGCCTCTAAGCTGGGTAAACTTGGAGAATATCAAGCTAGCCCTCACTCCAAACTCCCACTCCTGGCCTCTTCCCTAGGACTTCATACACAGCTCAGGTTTCTCTTCTTCTCTCTGTCCTCCCCCACTACTGTCCTCCTTCTTCTCTTCATTCCCCTCTCCCCTCTCCTCTTCCTCCTTATTTTCTATCTTCTCATCATCTCTCTAGAAGAATGTTTCCTTAAAAACTCATTATGATAGGTTGAAAAACAATTTCATATATGGTGACAATAGCCAATTAGAATGCAAGAACATATACTAATAGCAGCAGGAAAAGAATAAATTTAACAAATACATTGAACCTATATGAAGAAAGCTTCAAAACTCTACTGGGGTGATGGGAGCCAAATAAATGCTTCTCTGAGTGTTGTACTTCTCAATTTTCCTTTACAGCAAAATTTTTGAAAGGGTTGCATATGGTGACTCTATTAATATCCTGTTCTCTATGTCTTTATTGAGGTAAAATTTTCATAAAGCAAAACGCATACATCTCAGGTTTATAATCTGATGAATTTTGACAGCTCATCCAACAAAATTACCACCCAATTCAAGAAACTGAAAATTTCCATAGTCCTTGTAAATTCCCCTTCTAGTCATCCTTTCTCACTCATAGACAACTGCAGTTCTCATTTTTATGAATTGCATTTTCCAATTATGAACTTTATAGAAATAGAATCCTATACTATATACATGCTTAGATTGAATGTCTTTAGCAACATACCCTGAATCCATATGCTGAAACTTAATTCTCAATATGATGATATTAGGTATTGGGTATGCATTCAAGTCTAATCTTGAGTTAACTTTTGTATATGGTATAAGATAGTGGTCCTGTTTCATTTCTCCAAACTGAGAGATGGCTGGTTGAACTCTGTTTCAAGACAGTACAGCTACATGATAGTAGTTTTAAATTTCTGATACTCATTAAATGTACTAAGACAGCTTTGAAATTACCTTACATTTTACCAATACCTAAGCATATTAGGCCTGTGTTTACACCTCAGGGTAGTGAAAAATTACTAAAATCAGTAGGGAGATGGATGCCTCTAAGCTGGGTAAACTTGGAGAATATCAAGCTAGCCCTCACTCCAAACTCCCACTCCTGGCCTCTTCCCTAGGACTTCATACACAGCTCAGGTTTCTCTTCTTCTCTCTGTCCTCCCCCACTACTGTCCTCCTTCTTCTCTTCATTCCCCTCTCCCTCTCCTCTTCCTCCTTATTTTCTATCTTCTCATCATCTCTCTAGAAGAATGTTTCCAATTTTTCCACTGACTTCATTTTCCCCTAAATGAATATGGTATTGCTAGCACAAGGAAATATAAACAGCACTAAGTTCAATAATTCCATTGCCTTCTGCATACATTTCCTAAGTAACTTTAAAAGTGGTTGAAAATCCTGTAGAAATTATACCTTAATAGAAACCTGCCTGTGGGTCTCATGTCACTTTGCTACATTATAATTATAGCACAATTTTTAAAATAGTTTTGCTATATAGGACTAAAATACTAATAATTAAAAGCATTCTTACAGTATCTTTTGCAATTTGCCATTTTATCTAGATAAGAAAATATCCAAGTGAAATAAGAAGATATTTTAAGAAATATAAATAAATTTTATAATCACCTTCCTATATGTAGCGATAGTCGCTCTGATTCTATCCTAACAGTATTATACAGCAAAGCGTTTTCTACTGCCACCTCAGTGCTTTTAAAAAGCTTTCCCCTGAGCTCTCAAAGAAAAGGAATGTTATCACCGTAATTGGATAGTCTGTGACAACATGTTATAATTTCTTTATTAATTATGATTCTTAATGTAGAGAAAATGAAATCTCAGTGTGTTTGAATTCAGTTGCCCTGCCAAAGTTAATTGCTCCTCAAGAGATGCCAGCCTTGGGATGTGCTGGGAGTGTGAAAAAGAACAACTGCTGACTTTAGTGTCTTATTTTCCAGTGAGTTAACATTTTTCATGTAATTAGCCCCAGTGTTCTTTTTAGATTAACAGATCAACTAATAACATGTTATGTTTTAAAAGAAGCAAAAAACAGGAAAGTGGTAACATAACAGAAGCATATTTAAAGGCGTAGTGAAAAATTACTAAAATCAGTAGGGAGATGGATGCCTCTAAGCTGGGTAAACTTGGAGAATATCAAGCTAGCCCTCACTCCAAACTCCCACTCCTGGCCTCTTCCCTAGGACTTCATACACAGCTCAGGTTTCTCTTCTTCTCTCTGTCCTCCCCCACTACTGTCCTCCTTCTTCTCTTCATTCCCCTCTCCCCTCTCCTCTTCCTCCTTATTTTCTATCTTCTCATCATCTCTCTAGAAGAATGTTTCCAATTTTTCCACTGACTTCATTTTCCCCTAAATGAATATGGTATTGCTAGCACAAGGAAATATAAACAGCACTAAGTTCAATAATTCCATTGCCTTCTGCATACATTTCCTAAGTAACTTTAAAAGTGGTTGAAAATCCTGTAGAAATTATACCTTAATAGAAACCTGCCTGTGGGTCTCATGTCACTTTGCTACATTATAATTATAGCACAATTTTTAAAATAGTTTTGCTATATAGGACTAAAATACTAATAATTAAAAGCATTCTTACAGTATCTTTTGCAATTTGCCATTTTATCTAGATAAGAAAATATCCAAGTGAAATAAGAAGATATTTTAAGAAATATAAATAAATTTTATAATCACCTTCCTATATGTAGCGATAGTCGCTCTGATTCTATCCTAACAGTATTATACAGCAAAGCGTTTTCTACTGCCACCTCAGTGCTTTTAAAAAGCTTTCCCCTGAGCTCTCAAAGAAAAGGAATGTTATCACCGTAATTGGATAGTCTGTGACAACATGTTATAATTTCTTTATTAATTATGATTCTTAATGTAGAGAAAATGAAATCTCAGTGTGTTTGAATTCAGTTGCCCTGCCAAAGTTAATTGCTCCTCAAGAGATGCCAGCCTTGGGATGTGCTGGGAGTGTGAAAAAGAACAACTGCTGACTTTAGTGTCTTATTTTCCAGTGAGTTAACATTTTTCATGTAATTAGCCCCAGTGTTCTTTTTAGATTAACAGATCAACTAATAACATGTTATGTTTTAAAAGAAGCAAAAAACAGGAAAGTGGTAACATAACAGAAGCATATTTAAAGGGCGTAGACTCATAATAATAAACACATTTAAACAATAGCATCAGCTTAACCTTTATAAAAGTGTATTTACCTTTTTCTGTACTATCCAAAATAAGTCGAGCATCAAGCGTAAGGTACGATAATTTTCCATTTGTTTAAGCAACTTGTATGGCTTATTAATAAGAGGTTATTTCTTATTATCTTTCAGAATATATTTAGACATAATGTACCTCATAAAATAAAAGTGTCTTAGTACAACTAAAACTGTCAGACAACTGGAATCTAGCTCCTGATACAGGTGTTCTTAATACAACTGAAATTCTAGAAGATTAGATGGGGATAGGGGCTTCAAAGTAATTTTTCCTCCAGCCTGACTTCTCTAATAAATCCTAGTATCAAGTAAATCACATACTTGTGCTCTAATGCTATAAACCTCCATAGAAATGATTATATTGATTTGCAATTTAATATTATTACTATAGTTTTCTTTTATTTATTTAGTCAGTGTAAGATGTGTATCTGCCATGGTTTCCTACAGGTTTTGGAAATCAGTGTAAGTGACACTATCAATTATGTTATTCGATGCTCTTATAATGTAACTCATGCAATAAACATATTTTTAATGTCAGTTCCAGAATAGAAAATATTTTTTATCTTAATCTAGTGTTATGCTTCATTTAACAGGTTAATAAGATGTATGTAACCTGACATGTACTGCAGTCTGTGGGGTTGCAAAGAGTCAGACATGACTGAATGACAGAACACAACAAAAATAGAGTAACACGTTTCAAATTTTGGAAATGAGCACACTAACATATATAATAGTAACAAAAATACACATTGATGATATGAAACGTTATACATTAAATGAGTTGAGAGCACATTTATGTCATATGTTTTATTCATATGTGGATTTGGGGAGAAGAGAGAATGAGGGTTGGGGTGAAAGTTAAATAAATGACAATTTGCAACTAATTAATGGTTGAAAAAGCCAGATTAAGCCCATCATTTTCAGTCTTCTTAATTATTTAAGTCTTCTTAGTGAGACTTAAATCTATCAATTGTTCATCATGTTATTTCTGTGATAACTGACCTCTATTTTATATAGCACCCATTCTATCCCTACAACTTTGTAACATCCCCCTCACCTCCTAAAAACATGTTTCACAAAAGAGAACTGCCTGCATAGATTTTGTGTCAGAAACTATAGACACAACCAGGGTATCACGGAACTGAAGGTAAGTCCCCAAATTTGGTTCATCTCTAAGCAGTGGTGTGTTGGTAAATATTTAACGAGAAATATTTTCTGGAATATAAAGTCTTGATTCATGGATTTCTTTCATTCCTGTGGTGCAAATACTTTCTCTGATTAAATTTAAGCTATCATTAATCAATGTTCATTGAAGACAGCTGGGAAAAAATGAGCACAATTGGCAGTCAGATGCCTATTTTCTGGCTCCAGCATATCACTAGACCATAAGAATCACCATATAATTTAGGTATTTCTAGAATGATGACAGTCAGCCAGTAGTGGTCACTTGGCAGCTTATTCAAGCTGTTAATCCTCTCTGCCATTGTGTTCTTTCCATTTAACCTAGCTCTCATTACAACCTGCATAAATTTCATTTTATGTTATTTGGAGATGAAATTTGACTGATTCATAGTAATTTTAGCATTCTCTTCCAAAATGCTCACCTGAACCTTCATTTGTTTTCCTTAAAAGCCTAAATGGTGCTTTCTATCTAACATCACAAATCGTATTCATTGGTTCATTTGCAGTTGGCCCTTAAGCAACAGGAATTTGACTGTGTGACTTTCACTTATAAGCAGATTTTTTTCAATTAATACATACAATGTTTATGGTCTAGGGCTGGTTGAATATGTGGATGTGGAATCCATAGATAAGGAAGGTACTATGAGACTTAGCATCTGAGGATTTTGTCATTTTTGATAAGTCCTGGAACCAATCTCCAGCAAATACTGAGGGATGACTGCAATTTGGCTTGATTTAGAAAATTCATTCAAGTTGTACTGACCCTCACATCATTCACTAGCACTTTTATCAGCTGCATGAGCAAAAAATTATTTTCAGCTTATTTAAAATTTCTTGTTAATTCTTGGTCACATTTTGGTACACCTTGTATATCTGGTCCTCTTTTTGGATTCTAGTTTTCTTCTTTCCTTTCGTTGATCTTTACATTCCTTTCATTTATATGTACCTACCTCTATCACTGTATGTTTCTCTCTAAAAAATCAATTACAACTTTTCTAATAATAAATGATACCTCTACTTCACATACTAAGATGACACTACTGATTCACCACTAGAGCATTGGTAAATATATTAGAATTCAAGGTAAGAGAGGCCTGACTTTAAATATCTTTGTACCAATAGAGTCTTGGGTAAATTGCTTAAAATCTTTGAGCCTTATTTCCCTAAATTGTAAAATGCAAATAAATATCTGCCCATAGTCAAAACTATGGTTTTCCCAGTAGTCATATATGTATATGAGTTGGACCATAAAGAAGGCTGAATGTTGAAGAATTGATGCTTTCGAATTGTGGTGCTGGGGAAGACTTTTGAGAGTCCCTTGGACTTCCAGGAGATCAAACCAGTCAATCCTAAAGGAAGTCAACCTTAAATATTCCTTGGAAGGACTGATGTTGGGGCTGAAGCTCCAATACTTTGGGCATCTGATGGGAAGAGCCAACTCATTGGAACAGGCCCTGATGCTGGGAAAGATTGAAAGCAAGAGAAGGATGCGATAGTGGATGAGATGGTTGGATGGCATCATCAACTCAATAAACATGAGTTTGAGCAAACTCTGGGAGACAGTGAAGGACAGGGAAGCCTGGCATGCCACAGTCCATGGGATCACAAAGAGTTGGGCAGGGTTTAGCAACTGAACAACAATAATCTGCCTTATGAATTTGTTGTTAGAAAGAAATAGTGTGTGTATGTTTCCTGGCATATTGTTAGAGCTGAATAAATGGTAGCAGTGGTAGTATTGTAGTAATACACTATATTATACCTAAGTAGTAGAAATAAGCATACACTACATAAGCTTTTAAATAGGTCACATTCCTCTTTCTTAGCTACTTATATGAACTTCGGGGACTTCTTTGCTAGGACACTGGTAAGGGATCAAAGTATATTTCCATGCAATCCCACTAGCAAAAATGTTTCAAATTAATGAATTATTAAGGATCTTTAGAATTGTTTTAGAGACAAAGAACACTTCTTAATCCTTTAATGTGGTACGTTTGCCCCCAACAGTTAGAATCCGTTAATTCACTATATTATCTATTCAGCTCTAACCACACCAAAACACACTGACTCTTTCACTTCTACAAACGTGTATATAATTGTGGTTCCTCTTCTGCAGAATTCAAGTGCCTTCAAGCTCTCAACCACTAGATCATAGGAACCTAAGGAATGAAGATGTTGACCTTTTCTCACCATTGTGACTTCAATCAACTAAAGTTTACAGTATGCCAACCTTTGTCCCAATTTTATGCTAAATTATTCTCTGCTCAAGCCCCTTCAAGAATATGCATGTACTCTTAGCTTAAAATTTCCCCAGTTTTGCTGTTTGGGAAGTCACTGCTTTGGGAAAGATTCCTGCTGTTCTTACTTGCTGCAAGTAATAAATCCTTCTTGTGATCTTTGACATACTTGTGTCTTTCGGATCAAAACCCACCAAGAAGTAAATCCAGTTTTGAAGTAATATGATGAGAGTACCAAACAGTTATGTAAAATTAATACAATGCGGACTTCCCTGGTAGTCCAGTGGGTAAGGACACTGCCTTGCACTGCAAGGGGCGCCAGTTCAATCCCTGGCCTGGGAAGATCCCACGTGCTGCGGAGCGGCTGGACCAATGTGTCCAATTACTGAGCCGGAGCTCTGGAGTGCATGCGCCCAGAGCCGGTGCTCTGCAACGACAGACGCCACCGCGATGGGAGGCCCACAGGAGCCAAAGAACAAAGACGGATGAAAATAGAGAAATGAAAGACCAATAGAAGTGGCCCGCTCGCCCCTCTCCCTCCCCACCCCACCTCCCCAAAAAATAAATAAATAAATAAATAAATAAGGAATGGAACAGTTTAAAAAAATTAATACAATGCATTGTTTTAATTCCATATGTATGTGATACTATTCCATAATCCCATATCTCATGTAATTACAGACTTAACAAAATAACAAAAACTTAAAAACAGTTACAGTGTCTTGTTCCTATACTACAATTAATGAGGTCTAAGCTTGGAAAAGTTACCAACACAGAACCAAAAATTCTTTAGACAGAGCAAAATAAAATTATATTTTTTCCCACATTTTGTACTTTTAAAAAATTTCCTACCCCCTATCATGAGCCTTCTCCCTTCTCTCACCCCACTAGTAAGCACTAGTTTGTTGTTCATATCTGTGAGTCTGTTTCTGATGAATTATATTCATTAGTTTTATTTTCTAGATTCCACATACAAGTGATAACATACATTATTTTTCATTCTCTGATTTAAGTATTTTGTACTTTTAGTAAGATCACTGTGTCTATATAGATACAATGTGGTATAATCACCAAATATTTGTAGGCATGAGTTTAAGTGACAAAATCAAAGAAAGTTGCTTTAATACAGTAATGACAAATGCAAATCAGAAAAGTTAGAGCCAAAACATAACTTTAAACTCGCTAGAGAAGATTGCAAACACTGATTGCTGTCACATCTAAATTATAGCCTTGGGAGATTTCCAATGAATTTTAAACAACCTAGAACAGTAACTCAATAACTAGAATGAGATTTGTTTTGTGACTTTTAAAAATAACTTAAAATATTATTACTTGTACTGTGAAGAAATAATTCATTTGTTCAGACTCAAAATAGATTTGTTGGCCAAAATAAGGTTTCTTTAGATAAAATGATTTCTACTGTGTCCTTTGTTTGATTGAATATGTGTTTTTTGGGTCATTTAAGAAGGTTTCTGTGAGCATTATATTTCTTACTCAAATACTGAAATTATTACTCTGTATAAAGTATGACAGATATCATGATTAAAAAGAATAGAGATACGCATTTTATATTACTAATGGTCTAGGGAAGGATAAAATATATTCTACTTGGTTTCTACAATAAGTATGTGTTGTTGTTATTAGCATTGTCTAAATCATAGTGAAAATATAATTTCTCTGTTCAGAATTTTATTCATATAGAACATAGATATCATTGAGTATTTTTAAACATTTATTTAACTGTATAGTTTTATAAGTGGTTAAAAGTGTCTTATTGATATGTACTTTAATTATAAAGTGAATTAGCTAGAGAAAAATATATGTAAGTGCCATCTAATTGAAAAAATTATTAATGAAAATGAGTCAAACCTCCCATATAAAAAAAAATATATATATATATGTATCTCCCATATAAGTTTATCTTCACTCAAGTAAATCATCACTAACCTACTAATGTAATTACTTTACTTAGTTCTAGCTTACCCCCTAGTAAGCACTAGTTTGTTGTTCATATCTGTGAGTCTGTTTCTGATGAATTATATTCATTAGTTTTATTTTCTAGATTCCACATACAAGTGATAACATACATTATTTTTCATTCTCTGATTTAAGTATTTTGTACTTTTAGTAAGATCACTGTGTCTATATAGATACAATGTGGTATAATCACCAAATATTTGTAGGCATGAGTTTAAGTGACAAAATCAAAGAAAGTTGCTTTAATACAGTAATGACAAATGCAAATCAGAAAAGTTAGAGCCAAAACATAACTTTAAACTCGCTAGAGAAGATTGCAAACACTGATTGCTGTCACATCTAAATTATAGCCTTGGGAGATTTCCAATGAATTTTAAACAACCTAGAACAGTAACTCAATAACTAGAATGAGATTTGTTTTGTGACTTTTAAAAATAACTTAAAATATTATTACTTGTACTGTGAAGAAATAATTCATTTGTTCAGACTCAAAATAGATTTGTTGGCCAAAATAAGGTTTCTTTAGATAAAATGATTTCTACTGTGTCCTTTGTTTGATTGAATATGTGTTTTTTGGGTCATTTAAGAAGGTTTCTGTGAGCATTATATTTCTTACTCAAATACTGAAATTATTACTCTGTATAAAGTATGACAGATATCATGATTAAAAAGAATAGAGATACGCATTTTATATTACTAATGGTCTAGGGAAGGATAAAATATATTCTACTTGGTTTCTACAATAAGTATGTGTTGTTGTTATTAGCATTGTCTAAATCATAGTGAAAATATAATTTCTCTGTTCAGAATTTTATTCATATAGAACATAGATATCATTGAGTATTTTTAAACATTTATTTAACTGTATAGTTTTATAAGTGGTTAAAAGTGTCTTATTGATATGTACTTTAATTATAAAGTGAATTAGCTAGAGAAAAATATATGTAAGTGCCATCTAATTGAAAAAATTATTAATGAAAATGAGTCAAACCTCCCATATAAAAAAAAATATATATATATATGTATCTCCCATATAAGTTTATCTTCACTCAAGTAAATCATCACTAACCTACTAATGTAATTACTTTACTTAGTTCTAGCTTACTTTTATGTATTATTATGGTTAAATTAGTTGGAAGATTAGGAGGTAAGATAATAAGTTGCTTGTTCCTTAAATCTATTTATAAATTTCCAAAGACTGATACAGCAGTGAATAATATATTACCTCTTCTTATGGGCATTTTTACCAGTATATGATTTGTGATGAAACATAAGTATAACCTATGGCATCAGAAAGACAGAATTAAGCTTCAAACTATGCAAAGTATGGGATATGACGTGTTTGTCATGAATTTTCTTATTTTTATATAAGTTCAGTTGAATTCATTTCACTCAGTCATGTCTGACTCTTTGGGACCCCATAGACTACAGCACTTCACTATGGACATGACTAAGCAACTGAACTGAATGGAACTCTGAATATGTTTAAAAAGCAGGGTGATAATATGCAGCCTTGACATACTTCTTTGTAAATTTGGAACCAGTCTGTTGTTTCATGTCCAGTTCTAACTGTTGCTTCCTACTCCAATCAAAAGACAGAATGGGTGAATGGATAAAAAACAAGACCCATACATATGCTATACCCATACATATACTAGAGACTCACTTCAAACTTAAACACACACAGAGACTGAAAGTTAAAGAATTAAAAAAATATTGTATTCTATGTAAAAGTAAACAAACAGAAGGTCAGAGTAATATTACTTATATCACACAAAATAGACTTTAAAACAAAAGTATAACAAGAAAAAATGAATTGATCAAGGGATTAATTCAAGAAGATACAATTGTAAATGCTCCCATGTTGGGAGCATATATGTTTGCAACACACTCCCACACAAAGCAATGTTATTTAGTGTGATCGAGAAATTTATTCTTGTCCAGGAACAGTGGTTCTTTCCTGTTCATTGAATAGACTAAGTCTTGCCTCGGGAACTTTGAAGTTGCCCTCAGAACTCAATCATGAGACACTGGCATGACTAACACCTTTCTTCCTTCAGATCTTTACTCAAGTGTATCCTCTTCAGTGTGGCTTTCCTTGATCACACTAAATAAATGTTAACCCCCCAAATGAACTCTTTGTTCTTCCTTCTCAAGTAAATCATCACTAACCTACTAATGTAATTACTTTACTTAGTTCTAGCTTACTTTTATGTATTATTATGGTTAAATTAGTTGGAAGATTAGGAGGTAAGATAATAAGTTGCTTGTTCCTTAAATCTATTTATAAATTTCCAAAGACTGATACAGCAGTGAATAATATATTACCTCTTCTTATGGGCATTTTTACCAGTATATGATTTGTGATGAAACATAAGTATAACCTATGGCATCAGAAAGACAGAATTAAGCTTCAAACTATGCAAAGTATGGGATATGACGTGTTTGTCATGAATTTTCTTATTTTTATATAAGTTCAGTTGAATTCATTTCACTCAGTCATGTCTGACTCTTTGGGACCCCATAGACTACAGCACTTCACTATGGACATGACTAAGCAACTGAACTGAATGGAACTCTGAATATGTTTAAAAAGCAGGGTGATAATATGCAGCCTTGACATACTTCTTTGTAAATTTGGAACCAGTCTGTTGTTTCATGTCCAGTTCTAACTGTTGCTTCCTACTCCAATCAAAAGACAGAATGGGTGAATGGATAAAAAACAAGACCCATACATATGCTATACCCATACATATACTAGAGACTCACTTCAAACTTAAACACACACAGAGACTGAAAGTTAAAGAATTAAAAAAATATTGTATTCTATGTAAAAGTAAACAAACAGAAGGTCAGAGTAATATTACTTATATCACACAAAATAGACTTTAAAACAAAAGTATAACAAGAAAAAATGAATTGATCAAGGGATTAATTCAAGAAGATACAATTGTAAATGCTCCCATGTTGGGAGCATATATGTTTGCAACACACTCCCACACAAAGCAATGTTATTTAGTGTGATCGAGAAATTTATTCTTGTCCAGGAACAGTGGTTCTTTCCTGTTCATTGAATAGACTAAGTCTTGCCTCGGGAACTTTGAAGTTGCCCTCAGAACTCAATCATGAGACACTGGCATGACTAACACCTTTCTTCCTTCAGATCTTTACTCAAGTGTATCCTCTTCAGTGTGGCTTTCCTTGATCACACTAAATAAATGTTAACCCCCCAAATGAACTCTTTGTCTTCCTTCTCTGCTTTTCTCTTTTGCCTTTATCAACATCTAATATATAATATTTTTGTGCATTACACATTATAGCATATATATTACATTTATTAAATTTACAGCAAGTACTCTACATATGAACCTTCAAGTTGTGAACTTTGAAAGATGTGAACATGCTACTACCCAGACATCACTGGATCATTTTTTCAAGAGGGTAGATAGAACTGAATCCATCAAGGAACTAGAACCTGTGCCATCAACATCAAGCATGTGTGAAATTGCAGCACGCCCTCCATCTGCTTTGATGATGATCTTTCAAGTTCTACCATCTTCCAACTCCTCTCCCTCCTTCAGTCACTAACTCTTCTTGTTCACTTGATGCCAAACCATGTATGTCAGCTGTTATACTGTACTATAATAATTTTCCAGGTACTTTACTATAAGATTAAAATGCTTTATTTTGGTTTATTTTTAATGCATTATTAGTGTGAAAAGTATTATGAATATTACAGTACTATGTAGCTGATTGTGTCAGTTGGGTACCTAAGATAACTTTGTTGGACTTATGAACAAATTAGAGTTACAAATTCACACTAGGAATGGAACTTGTTCATAAGTAGGGGACTTATCATATTTATTTATTTAATCATTTATTGTCTCTCTTTTAGAAAATCAGTTCTGTGATGGCAAGGATTTGTTTTTGTTTTGGTTTACTACTGTAACTGCAGTGCCTTCTGTATTCAATATTCAATATCCAGTACCCAGTATTATGAAGAAATTGAAACATAGAAATTACTCAAGGATATTTCTGACTCAAATAATGAAAAATATATTCATCATCTGCTACTATATTAACATGTTTCCAAAAGTTAACCTTTTAGGAGGGAAACACTACTTCTTTGGCCTATATTTCATGCTTAAAGTCACATACTTGCAGGTAATATGATACAGAATATTAAGGTTTGAATTTGGCAGAATAGATCATTCTGGTATACTTTCCAAATCTACAAGAAATCTCTTATTTTACTGAATAAATCTTCACTTTCATTATTACTGAAAATGTGAGAGGTAATAAAACTAAGTATGTAAGGAAACATCCTATATATCTGTGCATGTTTTTAATGTGTCTGATTAAATATTTATAGAGAGATAAGTAAATAGTATATTAAGTGACTCACATGAACTTGTGATACAGCTAGTATTGTCCCATTACAAAATAAAGTTACTATTGATTCTCATTGAATAATCTGCTAATGTAATTTGTACACCTCAAAGGATTCTAACTTTTATATATATATGTGCATATACATATATATACACTAACTTACGTTTCTGTACAGGTTTTTTTTTAAACAATTATAAACAATAGTGTTTAAATGAATCGAATTTTTCTTCAAGAAGTCTAGTCTGAAATGTGACTTGGGATTAGCTGAAGAATAAAGTGGCACCGAATTTTCATTTTTAAAAATTCAGTATTCAGTGTCTTTGGGAGAAAATGCTTTCCCTTTCAATCACTTTTCTACTCCAAATGTGACTGACATTTTTTTTATAGTCCATAGAACACAGAATATGTAAAACAGGCCAGATCAACATGCTACTATTATTTCTGACTGGGAAAAGTACATCTAACAATAAATAAGGATTGTCATCTATATACATGAAACATGATAGATGGCATTGTAGAATACACATTCCAAATGACTACTCATGATTTAATATTGACACATAATTTTTGATTATGTTTATAACTATTGGGAAATGTGTTTCTACTTCTATATCAATTACTGGATGCTACATGTAACTTACTCCTAATTGATAAGAAAATGTAAAGCCCATTTTAGGAAAGAAGGAATGAAAATGCAGCTAATGGGTTATTTTGCTTCTTATACAATTATGAGAACTTTATTTCCCTTATTTTTTTTAAATCAGAGGGCTTATTTTAAAAGTTTGTAATTATAGATATAAGTATGACCTTTTATTTCCTTTTTTCTGCTTACTGTTTTTATAACTGAAGATTGACAAAAATATTGTTCATGACAATTTTAATGTGGGGGCTACATTATTATAGGAAAAACCTGTGAATGAATAGGCTTGAATTATCATCAGTGCGGGGAACAGGCTATAATCATAGAGAGAAAATTTTAGCATATGTATTATAAGATTGAACCAATTACAAAGAATAAATGAAAAACCAATATTCTTTGAAGACAATGCAAGAAAATTCTGTAAGGTACACTTGTTTTTAACTAGAAATTGGAATGATTTACTTGTATATTTCTGATTTAACTACTTCTTGTCTCTGCTTGGGTTTCCTTTGTGACTCAGATGGCAAAGAATCTTCCTGCAATGTGGAAGACCTGGGTTTGATCCTTGGTTTGGTCCTTACTTGTTTTAAGGTTTAACATTTTTTTCTATATCTTTATAATCTATCTTATTAGTTAATTTTACACATTAGGAATCAAATTAAAAAGATAAAACCCAAGGAGAGGGAGAAGGGAATAAAATAAGAACTAACATTAAAAATCTTGCCTTTGGGGCTTCCCTGGTGGTCCAGTAGGTAAGGACACCGCCTTGCAGTGCAAGGGGCACCGGTTCGATCCCTGGCCTGGAGTGATCCCACACGCCGCGAAGCGGCTGGACCGATGTGTCCAGTTACCAAGCCAGAGCTCTGGAGTGCATGCGCCCAGAGCTGGTGCTCTGCAACAAGAGACGCCACTGTGATGGGAGGCCCACACGGGCCAAAGAACAAAGATGGATGAAAACAGATAAACGAAAGACCAATAGAAGTGGTCCCCTCGCCCCCCCAAAATTTTTTTTAAAAAAAGATGATTTCCCATTAAAAAAAAAATCTTGCCTTTACTTAGTCATTGCTATTACAAAGCAAATTGTTGAAAGTTTTATATGAAATATTTAATTCAATACTAACAAAATCACTTGAAGTAGTTGCTGTCACTACTTTCATCTAGAAGAGAAAACTTGGAGAGGTTATTGAAGTTAGTTAGATATGTTGGTAGTCATAGAGCTAACAAGTAGAAGAGCTTGAATCCTGGACTGATTTTTGTGTGTGCACGTGAATGTGTATACACATGTATACACAGGGGTATGTATGCTTTTTATAGAATATTACATATAGAAATCATCTACCATTTGAGGACGCCTAGCATTTTTTGAAACTACCTTTATATTTTAATTGGTTTTAATGATTTTTCAGATACGCCAAGCAATGTGAGGAAAGATTCTGAGTTGGCCAGACTCTGAAGAGGCTGTGCATTAGTATGCCCTATTTCATGACAGAAGCACCCAGTTTTGTCACTCAGTTATAACAGTTGCAATAGATTTGAGAACACAGCAACTGGTGCATGGACAAGAGCAGTGATGGCAACAGCAGCAGTTCCTCATCATTCCAATTCTTCTGTGTGATTCTCAATATTGTTACTGGAAACTTGTCTTCAAGTCCACTTTTCTGGTACTACTAAGAACTCTTTGAACTATGTAATAACCTCTATAAATCTATTGTGTGTTTAAACTAACTAGAATGGAATTCCATGCAATTGAGAGCTCTGACGACTCTAACCATATTTTATGGCACATGAATACATTCAAAAACCATTCAATCTAAACCCGTACAGTTTGAGTAAAGAATCATAGAAAAATACATGGAAACTAAGCAATATGTGACTAAAAAGCCAATGGGCCAATGAATAAGTCAAAGAGAAAACCAGAAAATACCTCAAGACAAATGAAAATGGAGACACAAAACTACAAAATCTATGGGATGCAAGAAAAGCAGTTTAAAATATAAGTTCATAGAGAAACAGGCATTTCTCAAGAAATAAGAAAAATTTCAAATAAACAACCTAATGTACCATCTAAAGGAATTAGAAAAAAGAAAGAAGCCAAAACAAATAGAAGGCAATAATAAATATCTGAGAGGAAATACATAAAATAGAAACAAAAGAAACAATAGAAAAGACAATATACAGTTGACCATGCGGCACATGAAAAGATGCTTAACATTGCTAATCATCAGAGAAATTCAAATCAAAACTACAATGAAGTATTTCCTTCTACTGACTTTGTTCTGTTGCTCTTTTTTTCAACTACTTTAGGTATAGAGTTAGGTGGTTTATTCAATGTTTTTTCATGTTTCTTGAGGTAGGATTGTGTCATAAACTTCTAGAAGCTTTTTTCTGTAATGTGTATACACATGTATACACAGGGGTATGTATGCTTTTTATAGAATATTACATATAGAAATCATCTACCATTTGAGGACGCCTAGCATTTTTTGAAACTACCTTTATATTTTAATTGGTTTTAATGATTTTTCAGATACGCCAAGCAATGTGAGGAAAGATTCTGAGTTGGCCAGACTCTGAAGAGGCTGTGCATTAGTATGCCCTATTTCATGACAGAAGCACCCAGTTTTGTCACTCAGTTATAACAGTTGCAATAGATTTGAGAACACAGCAACTGGTGCATGGACAAGAGCAGTGATGGCAACAGCAGCAGTTCCTCATCATTCCAATTCTTCTGTGTGATTCTCAATATTGTTACTGGAAACTTGTCTTCAAGTCCACTTTTCTGGTACTACTAAGAACTCTTTGAACTATGTAATAACCTCTATAAATCTATTGTGTGTTTAAACTAACTAGAATGGAATTCCATGCAATTGAGAGCTCTGACGACTCTAACCATATTTTATGGCACATGAATACATTCAAAAACCATTCAATCTAAACCCGTACAGTTTGAGTAAAGAATCATAGAAAAATACATGGAAACTAAGCAATATGTGACTAAAAAGCCAATGGGCCAATGAATAAGTCAAAGAGAAAACCAGAAAATACCTCAAGACAAATGAAAATGGAGACACAAAACTACAAAATCTATGGGATGCAAGAAAAGCAGTTTAAAATATAAGTTCATAGAGAAACAGGCATTTCTCAAGAAATAAGAAAAATTTCAAATAAACAACCTAATGTACCATCTAAAGGAATTAGAAAAAAGAAAGAAGCCAAAACAAATAGAAGGCAATAATAAATATCTGAGAGGAAATACATAAAATAGAAACAAAAGAAACAATAGAAAAGACAATATACAGTTGACCATGCGGCACATGAAAAGATGCTTAACATTGCTAATCATCAGAGAAATTCAAATCAAAACTACAATGAAGTATTTCCTTCTACTGACTTTGTTCTGTTGCTCTTTTTTTCAACTACTTTAGGTATAGAGTTAGGTGGTTTATTCAATGTTTTTTCATGTTTCTTGAGGTAGGATTGTGTTGCTATAAACTTCTCTCTTAGAACTGCTTTTGCTGCATCCTGTAGGTTTTGGGTCGCTGTGTTTTCATTATCATTTGTTTCTAGGAAACTTTTGATTTCCCTTCTTATCGCTTCAGAAACCTTTTCATTTAGAAATGTGTTGTTTAATATCCATGTATTAGTTTTTTGCAGTTTTTTTTCCTGTAATTGATATCTAGTCCCATAGCATTGTGATCAAAGAAGTTTCTTGATACGATTTCAATTTGCTTAAATTAACTGAGTCTTAATTTGTGCCCCAAGATTTGGTCTATCCTGGAGAATGTTCAATGTGCACTTGAGAAGAAAGTATATTCTTTTGCAGTTGGATGATAAATTCTGAAGATATTAATTAGGTCCATTTTGCCCAATGTTTCATTTAAGATTTCTGTTTCCTTATTGATTTTCTGTTTTGACGATCTGTCCATTGGTATAAGTGGGGTATTAAAGCACCCTGATATTATTGAGTTACTGTCAACTTCTTTAATATTTGTTAGTGTTTGCCTTAATTATTGATGTGCTTCTATGTTGGGTGCATAAATATTTACAATTGTTATGTCTTCTTCTTGGATTGAGCCCTTAATCATTACGTAGTGTCCTTCTTCATCTCTTGTCACTTCACATGAGTCAGAATGGGCATCATCAAAAGGTGTACAAATAACAAACGTTGGCTAGAATGTGGAGAAAAGGGAACCCTAGTGCACTCCTGGTGGGAATGTATACTGTTGCAACCACTTTGGAAAACAGCATGGAGGCTCCTCAAAAAAGTAAAAATACCACTACAGTATGATGATCCAGTAATTCCACTTCAGGGTATATGTCTATAAATCCAAAGAAAATGAAAACACTAATTTGCAAAGATAGATGTGCCCCCATACAAAGAAGATGTGTGTGTGTGTGTGTGTGTGTGTATGTATATATATACATATATATACATATATATATGTATATATATATACAAATAAAATTTTCACAGTTGCAACAACATGGATGAACCTGGTGAGTATCACATTTAGTGAAATAAGTCATATAAAGAAAGACAAGTATTTTTACATGATTATTTATATGCAGAATCTAAAAAATCAAACAAAAGGGTAAGCATAGCAAATTAGAAACTGACTCACAGAGAACAAACTAGTGGTTACTAGTGTAGAGAGAAAAGAAAAATAAGTGTATCCTATAGTTAAGGAATGTTTCTTTTAGACTGCAATGAGCTAGAGTTTGAGTATTGATCACTTAACTTAAATTCGTCTTTATAAAGTGCTATAGTTAGTCAATTTTAGTATTTATGTTTGCCATTAAGAAGTGCTGAAAAATATACTCTAATGTCACAGAAATATTGCATGGTTTAATGTAAGCATAACAAGTTTGTGAATATTTTAAAATAGCAAAAATTTAAAGATGAGGCTCTTGATGTATAAGGAGATAATTTTTCATACACTTTAAGAATAGAATTGTTCTAAAACTTAGACACAGTATTCTCTGCACTATTTCTGAAAAAACTGCAGAAAGATAATATTTAATATCCATTTATTTAGCAAAATATTACAAAATTTATTTTTAATCAGTCTGGATTAATCCTAATAATGGTATCCTTCTTAAGATTAATAATTATAGAAAAGACACACAAAATCAGTTGAAATTCCAAGTGTATTAATCCAAAATAATACATCAAGCTTCTAGACAACTATCACCCTGACTTACATTGATTATCTTTTTTTTCCTAAGCAGGCCAAAATAATTGATCAGTTGACAAACACGTGGTTGTCCTGTTATAATGTGATGCTTTCAAATAAAATATATAGGCCAAACCAAGACAAGAAAGAATTAGAATCTGAGTATTGCACTTAAGCAAGTTGTCATTTGTGGATAACATCACAAAAGTGGGGCCCATTATAATTTCTTCTAATCATCAATAGCAATAATGACATTAAGAATATAAACAGTAGAATTTCAAGCAAGGAAATCATTATTTGTATAATTATCATAGTAATAACTGATTAAGGAGAACTCAGATGGATTCTGATTCTAGTAGTTTTACTGACTGAGTATGCTAAGGAGCAATACATATGCTCTCAAAATATCTTTCTAATAGATAATTACAAAGGGGAAAATATTTATTTCTATAGTGAAGAAAGCAGACATATACAACTTTGTCTGTGGTAAAGAAGTAGTTTAAGACCATAAAAAGAATCATTTGCTGATCCTGGTCATAAATAAATGTCAATGTCTACTCAACTGAGCCTGAAGACTATCCCCATCAAATGACTGCAGTGTAATTGACATGGGTGGAACAGTTAGTTATTCTGCTGTGATCTTTGTATTTTTCAAAATGCTCATTGTTGTATTTTTTAGTCAATTTATTATATTTCACGGAGCACACCACAGGAAGCCTCAGTTGACATTTATCAGCCATAGAGTATGTAGTGTCAAAAAGGTTTCAGTTATAACATGTCTAAAAGCCTTAATTCTCCTTTTATAGTTATATTGACATTCGAGGAAAGCATCATAAAATAAAGAGGCCTATTGAGATAAACACATGCTGTCTTCTGGAGTGTTAAACTGTTGGCAAGGATAACTTCAACTAAATAACCACAGCAGTTGGGCCCAGCATCAAGCATATGTGCAGTGTCCCTGTCACACTCCCTTCATTGATAGTTGTTCAATTGCTATGCTAGGTTTTTTTTTTTCCTTTTATTTCACACTAAAATTTGAGGATAGGTTTATGTAGTTACTCAAATATTGATATTAAAAATTTCTTTTTGGATTCTGTTTTCATTATTATTCCTCAGCAGTTTGAAGATCAGAGATCTTCCTTATGATAATGACCATAAAAGCTAGAGTTTTTTGTTTTTTTTTTTTCTCTCTATAAAAAGCATTCATTACTTTGGAAACTTTGATTGTCCTTCACTTCTATTTAGTAACACATCTTGTTAGACAGACAATCTGAGAGTTTCTTCTCCACTCTGTAAAATCTGCATCTCCAATATTCAGTGCAGTTCTATGGTCTGCCCAAAAAGTGTAAAAGAGAAAAATTCTTTATGCACCAATGTCAGTGCAAGAGTTAGTCACTATAAAATTGCATGTCCCCTTGTATTTAGCTCATTAATTCATCAAACATCCTCATTATTATTTTTTAAAAGGCCAGACTATTTACTGTTAGCAATAAGTCTTAGCACTGTGCAATTATTACTATATATCAGTTTTTATATATTCACATTTAATCCTAAAAAAACTGTGAAGATGTGTTATTATAAACGTTAACTTAAACGTGGAGGTTGAAGGTTAGAGAACTTTGGTAGTTATTTAGTAGTGGAGCAAGGCCTAAAATTTTATTGTCTGAATCCAACCTTGTGCTCTCTGCCTCTATGTATTGTAGATTTTCGCAAAAATATTCACATTTTAGTAGCTTACTTTCCACTTACTATGTGAGTGGACAAAAGACTGACTAGATAAACTTCAACAACAAAGCTATTATCAGTAATAATAGCTAATAAAACTGAATACTTAAAAATCACCAAGTAATATATTCATAATTTTATCAATAGCAGTCAATTTCTTTTTAAAAGGTTTATACTTATAACAATAAGAAACTAAGTTTGGGGCTTCCCTGGTGGTCCAGTGGGTAAAGAGTCTGCTTTGCAGTTGCAAGGGGCACTGGTTCAATCGCTGGCCAGGGAAGATCCCACATGCTGCAGAGCGGCTGGACTGGTGTGTCCTGTTACGAGCCAACACTCTCGAGTGCATGTGCCCAGAGCCAGTGCTCTGCAACAAGAGAGGCCACCACGATGGGAGGCCCACACAAGCCAAAGAACTAAGACAGATGAAAAATAAATGAAGGAACAATAAAAGAGGCCAAAATTTAAAAAATAAAATAAAAATAAACTAAGTTTGCCACCTCTGACTTTAATTTTTGCATGAATACTAAGCAAGAAGCACACTAGTAATCAATATAAGGAGACTTTAACCTAATATTCTTTATCTTTGATAGAGAAAAGTTGTAGAAACTAAATAAGTTAATAGCAGAACTGAATAATGAAATAAGGATGATGTAATACAGCTGTTATCTAGGTGGTGTGGAATGCGAGTAAATGGTATAACCTAGAAAAAGTTTTATGGCCAAATAAACTTTAGAAATATTACAAAGTTAAATGATTTTGTAATTGTAGGAATTCACAGACCATTAATGTGTTAAAATGTATTACTGAACACCTAGAAGTACACAGACTAGACAGTGTTTTCCAGAAATATTTGAGAATATCTTTGTTTTGTATGAAACACATTGAGAACCACTGAACTTTGAAAAAATACATATGCTTCTCTACAACCGAAAAAGCAGAGAATACACCCATTTCAAGTGGCCATAGAATATATATAGAAGTAGCCATGCAATAGGCAACAAAAATTACTAGTAATTTATAAACAAACAAAATACAAAAGAAGGAGAATTCATATTCCAGACTTGCAGGTAGGGATGTTGTATTGATTGCACACAACTACTTTTACTTCCTCCCTGTTCCCATTCTCCCTCCCTGCCAAAATGCAAAGTGTAATTTTCTAGGCTATAAACGCAAAAATCTAAAAGGGAGATAAATGAGTGATAAGTGACTTAGTAAACCATATAAAATTAAATCCAAGCCTACAGGTGAGAAAAGCCTAAAGCCAACTCAAATCAACACAACCGAATTCTAAAATACTCAGGAATTGGCAGAAGCAAATGCTTTTGGAAATGGAGAGGAAGAGGACTGTAAAACAGAGAGGATCATTTGAAATTTTGTTGTAGAAATAGAATCCCAAATCACATTCCCCATCCTAGCACATACACATAAAAAGAAGTGTACTGTTTTGTAATGGTTAAACCAGATATCTTCTGGATTGGGGAGCACCAGGAACAATTGTGTGGAATTGGCACACTAAAAATTAAAAGGATTAAATGAATATTTGCTTGCATGCCCCTCCCTGCTGCTTTAACCCTTCTTGGGCTCTCAGATGCTGGCAACAATATTCATGTGTAAGCAAGAAATTTGAATGTTTTCTCTGGAGAAGTCAGAATTGGCCTAAGAACAAAGAGAAACAATGATATCAGTAGTTCCAGGAAACCAGCCCAGCTAATGAATGCTCATTAGGTCTCAGAACTTCAAATCAAATTTTTTATTCTCTTAGCTACAAGATATTTAGGGAAAGCCTCTAAGAATGCCAAACAGGGAAACAACACAAGTTAGAGGAAATGCTGACTGTTCAGAAATAAGAAATCTGAAAAAAGGAAAAAAGAAAAACTATAAAAGGGGACATTGAGATAATTTTTAATTCAGGAAAAAATTTAAAAATGATAGCTTAATTTTTAAAGGTTTGAAGATACTGTGTCTGAAGACAAAAATCACCCAGAAAAGAGAGCAACAGGAGAATGAAATGGAAACTTGGAAAGAAAAGAATATTAGTAGAGAAATTCACAAAGTCCAATATGTGAAAGAGAAATTCTGGAATGAGAGGAGAGATAAAATGGAAGGCAAATAATAACACTAAAAAATATTTTCTAGAAATGAAAGATATCATCAAAAGTGGCTGCCAGGTATGCCACATATTTGAGATAAATCACAAATACAGTATACCAAAAGCAAAGCAAAGATTTTACAAACTTCCAGAAAGAGGGGGAAAAATCATGTACAAATTATTAAGAATCAGAACGACATTTAATTTTTCAACAGTAACATCAGAAACTGGAAGACAATGTGGTTACCTACAACACAAGCAAACCATCAGTTAAGATGAGGTTAACATTTTCTAGCATTCATGGTCACAAATAGTACCTCTCTTAAGCAATTTCTCAGAATCTACTGGACAATATATTCTATCAAAATGAGCAGAAAATGTTTTTTTAAAAAAGGAAGGCTTAGGATTCAAGATATTAGAGATCTAAAATGAGAGAGATGAAGGAGATCTCAAGGGAAATGGTGAAAAGGAGGTCCCAGGATGAATGCTTAGAAAAAAAGAGGTCAACGTGGTCTATATTGAAACATGTAAGAAAGTTCTAGGAGAGAGTTCTCCGAGAATAAAAAATAAATAGAACACCAAGTGTCTGAATATATTGAAAAGTGATTTCTTCTTAAATTTGTCCATAATTTAAGTTTTGAGGGATAAAACAATAATGATAGTGTACTAAATGGCTTAGTTCTAGTATAAACATAGTTTTGGTAAAGTATGAATGAAATATATTAATCAAGTCCAGATTATAACTATGTTTCGAATGATCAGGAAGGTACACTTGAGAGATGACTGTGTGATGAGGAAAGATAATTCTTAACTTTCAGAGTGGAAAGTCATTAGAAAATACTGAAACTGAAAATTTAAGAAGCACACATGAAGGCAGTTTATTTAGAGAGATAGAAATGCCAAAAGCATCAGCTGAAAAATCAAAAGTTAAAAAAATGTTTAAAATAGTTCCTTCTGTGGAAAGGTAATTGAGAGGAGGAAACATGGGAGTGTTGTTAAAATACTCACTTTAAACAAATCTATACAGACATTAGACTGCATGTATTAGTAACTGTTTACACATTACATTAAAATAACACATTACATTTTACCATAAATCTAGAATAAATAAAGTAGAAATAAAACACGACAATAATCCACAAGCCTACCTACTTGTAGGCAGTTCTTTTGTCCTTTTCCTGTTTGTCTATTTCTGTTCTCCTTAATGCTTAATTATAAAAATGATATCACTAGGTAACACTTAGCTCCTGACTTTTGCTTTCCTAAATATGCACAATGCCTTGCCTAACATGTTGATACTTTTCTTGGATTAAAAGAAATAAAAATGAAGAATTGCGTGATTGAAGAATGAATGATTCTAAACCTACAGCTTCCCCCTTAACAAATTTGAGGGCAGACCACAGGGGCAGGATAGCATCCAACTGAAGGTGAACTACATAGACAGGATAGCATCCAAAGAAAGACCAGGATAAGTTAGCAGACCTGCATGCCACGGAAAAGTGACAAAGATTCTGACCTCTTATCATAGTGATGAGATTACTATGCTTCTCATGAACAATGGAGAGTAAATGAGGATTTCTTCTTGTTCCCTTCAAAAGCTGTCCTGGTTGAGCAGAATTTTTGGTGTGGGTCTCAGGATACGAGGAGTCCACCTTCTTAGATTGCCAGCTTTTCTGGTTAAAGCACCTTTTCTTTCTACCAACAGCTGCCTCTCAATTATTGACTTTTGAAAGCGAACAGCCAAAGCTGAGTTCAGTAACATAAATTCAAACACACTGTACTAAACAACTCAAGGGTATGATGGAATCAAAATCATTATTACAGAATATATAGAAAACAATGGAAAGCTTTATTTCAAAACTTATGCCATTGTCCAAAACTATAGTCAGAGGAAATTTTATAGCCTCAAACATTTGCATTACTAAACAAACAAAAATAAGCATTCATTTCAAGCAGTTTTACAAAGAAAAATGAAATAAAACTAAGGAAAGCAAAAAGAATAAATCGATAAAGTCATGCCAGAAAACAGAAATACAGTATAACTTAAAAAATATAAATGTGATTCCTTGGGAAATATATGAAAATACATCATAAAACTCTATGCCATTGCATTTTAAAACCTTAGAGAAATGGAATTTTTCCCAGGTAAACATGAACTTCAAAAATACCTTAAGAAGATCTAGAATCACTAAATATATTTGTAACAGTGGGAATAATTAAGAAATCATTGAGAAGCTTATCCAATGAAAATATATAAAGACTAGCTGGCTTAACAATAAATTCTTTACAACTTTAAGGAAAACATATTTTTCATGTTTATAAAGTCTTATATGACAAACTAGAGATAAATCCTTTAAATCAGTATAATTGCGGTTTAGTCTCTAAATCGTATCCAACTCTTGTGACTCATGGACTATAGCCTGCCAGTCTCCTCTGCCCACGGTATTCTCCAGGCAAGAATACTGGAGTCGGTTGCCATTTCCTTCTCCAGGGGATCATCCCAACCCTGGAATCTCCTGCGTTGCAGGCAGATTCTTTACTGATTGAGCTACGAGAGAATCCAGTATAACACCATTGCCAAAATCTGGCAGAGAATAAACAAAGATAAATTTTATACAGTGTTATATATTACTGCAAAATGCCTGTGACTTTACAATGTCTATTTGTATATATAAACAAGAGGCACGACATGTTTATGAATAAAATAACAAACTCACTTGAGTTAAAGTAAGACAAAATTAAAAGCCATTTGATATATTCCTAATTATTTAAAATTGTGCCTACTTGATAAGATCTGTAGGGCTAGAACTAAGAATCTAAATTTTAATAAGGAAAAAAGTAGTTTTGATGCGCTCTGAAGTTTTGAATCTATTATACTATAGTGTGCCTTAGACTTACTATATATTGCAATGATAACATACACAGAATCATGAAAAATAAGACACATTAGCACTCTGAAAGAAGGTTCTTAAAGTAAATGTAAAGCTTATATTGTCTTTTATGTATATGATCATCATAGTTCTAAAAAAAAAGCATTTCTCTGAGGATTTTGTTCTGGAAATGTAAGCACTAGCAAATCTAGTAAACTAGTAAATAAATGAATAAATTATGATACAGAAGCACTGGGAAAAGGTAGAAGCAAATCTATTCTTTAATGCAGATGCTATGATTGTATTAAGGAAATCCAAGAAGATCCATTTAAAAAACTATTAGAAACAATAGGAAACCTCAGAAAACCATTCATAAATTTAATATTCACAAAGTGATAGCTATTCTATAAACTAATAGTAGTTAAACATGTACTGAAAGAAGATAACATCAGAATCAAAACATAAATTATTCAGGAATATACTCAAGGCGAATGTGCAGGACCAATTTGAAGAAAACTTTAATACTCATCTATGGATGCTAAAAAAAACCCCACAAAACTTAACTGCAAAGGCCTAAATGCTTCATTAGATAAAATGGACACTATTTGAAGTGCATAAATTATTTTTAATCAATAATTCCAATGCAATCCCAAGCAAAATCTCAATTATAGGTTTTTAAATATCCCAAGGAAATAAATCTAAAATATATCTAAAGAAAAAAAAGTGAAAATACCATGTCAATTCTAAAAAAACCTTTGCCCACCCTCCTTCTGCCTATACAAGCCTTCCATATTGTATAGCTCCTCAAAGTATCTTTCTATTTGCCTAAAGGGATAGTGCCTGATTTATGAATCACTTGATAAATTTAATTAGATCTTTACATTTACTTGGTTAAATTTTTATTTAAAAAATCAGAATTTCTGTTACTTGCAACTAAATGTTTTCTGACTGATGCACATATACTATCAATATTTAATAAGTTGTGTCAGGACAACATTTCCCACTTTGTTCCTTATGCCAAAATAAATTCCAGTTAGATCTAAGATTTACTTTAAAAAAGAAGTCTTAATATACTGTTAGAAAATGTGGGCATGAGATATCTTTGCAAATATAGTACTAGACAGCTGTAAGGAATTGGAAGGAATTGTAACTATTCCAACAGTTCAATTTGGAATTGTACAATTCCAAATTGTAACTATTCCAATCAGATTCAATATCAAAATTATTTGTTCTTCATATCTTGAATTGGCCATCAATGAGGCACAGAAATGGAGGCCTCTGCTCTTGAATAGGCAGTTTTGTCAGCTTGATTAGATGTTTTAGCCCTGTCCAATTTTTCTGAGATGATATGCTATGAATGATGTATGATATCCACCATGTCCCCACAACCCACAAAGAAACACTCTTTGAGCGCTTTGAATTTCAATAATATACAATTACAAATAATGCTTTTATAATTTCTTCTAAATGTTCTTGAATGGGAATCACAAATCTTTTACCACAAATGCTATTGACGTGGACCACCACTGGTAAATTCCTGGGGAATTACTGGGCCCTGGATATGAAGAAATGAGTGATGACACAGATAGCTCAGATAGTCCTCGAACTCCAGATAAGTTCTTTAGACCTAAAATTCACCCTTTAGAAAGTGAGATAAGTTCAGAAGGAGAAGAGGAATGGGTAAATATGATGTTACCTAAAGGAGGAACATATATTAATCTAAAGGCAAGAATATTGTGTCCAAAAGAAGTAAGAGAAATTTTGAATCAGTGAAAGAAAGTTCCTCTAGCGAGGCAGAAAGTGAAACTTCATCTGAATCACAGCCACCCCTTAAGAGTAAGCGGGGGAAGCATGAGAAGTAAAGAAGGAATTTTTTAAAACAATGCGTCATTATTCTTAGGTACAGGGCAGCTCAAGTTAGAATAAATGGCCTGCCCTGGTCTAGCACAGGTGTTAAAGTTCCATGGTTCAGATTTCTCATTAATCATGAGTTTGAATGATCTAAAGGGAAGAAAGTATTTGATTCCAAGGATTTTATTTGAATTTGTTTTAATCAAGTGAAATAAAGTTAACTTTATGTAATGCTTGAATAAATATAAAGCTGAAATAGAGAAGTGATGAGTTAATGATTTATTAAGTGAATCACTATGTTTAGAGGGAAAGGTTAAATAAATTAAGTGGTTAGAAACAATTAAAAATCAAATAGTTAGAAACAAAGAAGTTATAAAGAAATTGAAAAGAAAGGAAAAATTTATTATAAAAAGAGTGATGATTAGATTGTGAGGCAGCTTGCTCATACGGCTCGAACATGAGAGGCTCTCCAGCATTTTTGTTGATTGAGTTCTGAATTTTTAAACCTTATTGTTATGTTTTGACTATGATTATTGATGCACAGCTATGTTCTATTAAGTTGACTATCAAGATGTATAAATGTTGATTTACTGTCTTGCATTAAATCTGATCTTGATTTGAACTCCACGCCTTTTTACTGGTGAAGTTCTAGTCTCAAATTAGAGGGAACTACAGAGCATAGGTTGAAGTTTTCTGATAATAGTACTAGGGCAATTGAGTGTTTCCCCAATTCTATTAATTAGAAATAAGTAGCTATACTCTGCCCACGGCACTATTACAACCTGAGTTCTTACATTTCTTATTAACAATAAAGTATAGATGAGAAATAAGGAGGATTAACCAGATACAGGCATTGAGTATTTAGCAACCTAAAATGTTTCATTAATGATTTCAGAGACTAATAGTATTTGCTAGTGTTCTCTTGGGAGCATAGCTTTATGTTTTATTTTTACAACATTTGACATATATCCCATTTCTTCAAAAGATTCTTTTCCTGAAATTGCCTCATCATGAAGCTGTTGAAGTTTGCAAAGGTATGTATCCAACCTGAATTGTAAAAGGAAAGAATTGAAATCATTGTGCCAAGCTAAGAGATTACAATATAATAGATATCCTAGTGGAAAGGACAACTTTCTTAATATAATATTTGAAGACACTGCAGAAAGAATTATTGGACATAAAATGAAAAGTGTATCTCCTTTGGCAAATAAGACATTTAAATTCTCTTCATTTATTCTAAATATATTTATTAAATATATACTAGTGATATGTGATGAACCAAACTAGCTCATGGAGAAGGAAATAGCAACCCACTCCAGTATTCTTGCCTGGAAAATTCCATGGCTGGAGAAGTCTAGTGAGGTACATGGGGTCACTAATATGCATATATGTCTTCCCATATACATATATGTCTTCCATAGATACTTATATCTTCCCTGATAGCTCACTGATCAGGAATCTACATGTAATGCAGGAGACCTGGGTTCCATTCCTGAGCAGGGAAGATCTCCTGGAGGAGGGCATGACAACCCACTACAATATTCTTGCCTGGGGAATTCCATGGACAGAGGAGTCTGGTGGGCTGCAGTACACAGTGTCACAAAGAACTGGACATGACTGAAGTGACTAAGCAATACCAAACTAGTTAAGACAATGCCTCTGCCCTTACAGAGGTGAAAAGTTAATGAGTAGGACATATATCAACCAGATGAAACAGCTACATAAAATATTTACAAGAATCAATATCCTATCTGCTATATATATATATATATATATATAAACAAACCTAGAAGCAAATCTAAGCATCATATGAATGTGTTTCCCCATGGGTTATTAAGAATAATCAGAAAATGTCAGAGTCAGAAGAGAATTATAGATTCAACTTGTCTGCCTTCTTTCACTAGTGTGAAAACTGGCAGAACATTAAACAATTTGTTTTAACTGCCTAGCACTGGCAGAGATAAGGCTATAACTAGGTGGTCTGAGGTCTATTCTAGTGTTCTTTCTATTATATTATGCTGTCATAATGGGCATTTAGATGAATGTTGGTAAGTCCTTTTTTCATGTTCAGGAAATATATATTATTAGGAAGATAAAGTTTAATATTTTATTAATGTTTCCATCTTGTTACATGGGGTTTAAACTAAATCAACCAAACAAAAACACAAACAAACAAATAAACAAAACCCAGAGTATTTAGCAAAGCCATGAACTGTAAATTTCTAACTCCTTCAAGGTTTTACTTAAATTTCAAAGGGCCTTTATAAGCATCAACATGCATCTCTATACAGAAAGATTTCCCTATGGGTTAATTAATTCCTGCAGGGAATTTTTTCTATCAGAACAAGCCCTCAATGAAGAAATTAAGTTCATTGAAAGGGCAATGATTTTTCAAGAGTCAACATAGATTTTAAATTGACAATTTAGAAATAATCTTGGGCTTCCCTGGTGATCCAGTGGGTAAGGACCCCGCCTTGTAGTGCAAGGGGCGCCGGTTCGATCCCTGGCCTGGGAAGATCCCACGTGCCGCGAAGTGGCTGGACTGATGTGTCCAATTACTGAACCGGAGCTCTGGGGTGCATGCGCCCAGAGCCGGTGCTCTGCGACAGCAGAGGCCACTGCAATGGGAGGCCCACAAGGGCCAAAGAACAAAAAAAGATGGATGAAAACAGATAAAATGAAAGACCAATAGAAGTGACCTGCGCCCCCCCCCAAAAAAAAAACCCACTTACCCTTATAAATAATCTTTCCCAAACCACTTCAGCATTTATCAAGGACAAATACAAATCTCAAAAGTTTTTTCCACAAATAGTAAAGCCTTAGTTATCTAGGAAAATGAATTTAATTTATTCATTTAATTTTACTGTTATTTGTATACTAGTAAACTTATATTGCAATACTTGATTCATAACTAAGTTTTGAAGTGAAACTATAAGATCTCTACTTACATCTGTTTGCATGCTTGTGTGCATATACATCTCTACCTTTAGATAGTATCATCAAAATTAAATTTACAAAAGATCTTTCTTTCATTGACTTAAAAGTAAGTGCTTACAAATGAATTGCTTCTAGACTTAAAGGAAACTGGCCAGATTGAATTTCAAGTCAACATACTTTGAGAAATATTTAGTATTAAATTAGTATCTGGTGTTAAAGTTAGTTTAGGCTTGATGGTTTAATCGGTGCAGACATGTCTTTGAAATTATCAGTATTGAATATTGTAGTTTTATTGTACTTTGATTTTGCAAATATTAATAAGTTCATTTATGTTGCAGAATTTGTCAGCAAGAAAAATTAACTTGGCATGATGATATATTCATGAGCTATAAAACAGAAATAAAATGAGACAGTTTTTGGTGAACTCTTTAGGAATAATTATGCTTGGGGTATGTATGTCAAATAGTTTCTGCAGATTTTTTTAGTAATTTAAAAAATTTTAATTTTAATTTAATTTAAATGATGGCAATCAACCGAATATCCAGACAATTTCAAATAAGATAAATTATTAGAGCATTTAAGTACTAAACAGGCCTGAGTTGATCTACTTTTGTCTTCTTATAAGAGAAAAACTAAAGATATTTGGGTTTATTGGGCACACATCTTGTACTACATTATGGAAAAATTTATGCTATGAGAAAAATGGTTCTAGAGGTTATGAAGTATGTTCATAAGTTTGCCAAATCAGGAAATGCTGATATAACACATAGCTCACAATTAATTACTTCTTGGTTTTAATGTCTTGCTTCTTATTTGGGTTAAAATTGTAATATACGTAATTAAAGCTATTGGATAATAATGGAAATATTTCAGGATGCAAGAAAATTAGAACATGTGCTTTCAGTAAAAGAAAATGGTATAAGGAATGGAAATGCGTTTTGTAAAGGAAAAATAAATCAATTTTTTCCTGGAGAGACAGAAAGAAAGAAGAAATAAAAAATAAAATTAGGAACCAAAAAGGAAAGTTATAGAAGCTTTGTGGTAAAGGAATCCAAGGAAAGTTTTGTACATGGTGAAGACTAGCTAAAATTAATGGAGCAAGCAAATTTTAATATTAAAAATAAGTTGGTACAAAACTAGAATTTTACAAAAACAGAATTTGAGCAACGTGCTTGACACAGTCTAATAGCAACTACAGTACATCTCATAAATAAATTCAGAATCGATACAGACAAGTCAACTCAATCAATTAGCTCAGTTTTTGCAGTGCATTGGTTGTGGTGGGGTTCACAGGGACAACAATGCTGCCCTAAGATGTCATAGGTGGTTATATCTAGGCAATGAGATCAATTGGCTGCTTTCACAAAGAAAACCTAAGCAGATACGTAAGATGAATCAGCACTTTAATCTTTAGGCTGTCAGCTTATTTATCATTGTCATATAGAACACAGCTAGTTAATCATAAAACATTCTGACCAGACATCCTTCACCACCATTTCAGATTCTTGCCTCTACCCAAATACCGAAATGCAGATTCTTAAAGAGATGAGCAGAAACAGAAAAACTGTCAGAACCAGTATTTTTTCCTTCTGAAAATGTACGAAGTACATCTGGAATGTAATTTTTTCAAGAAACAAAATAATGTCCCTGATAAAGATTACATAGATGGCTTCTTTAAAATGAGTTTTTGAAAATGAAACCACACGTTTTTCTTCCAATACAATGAGGGTTTTCATAGACAAAGAGGGAGACTATAATATGTAATTAGCCATTGTGAAAAAGAAAATGGTAGCTAATAATTGAAGACAAATGTGAAGTAGCCATAATATGCATTTCTTATTCAGATAGCAGAGACATATTGCATTTTACAAGGTTCAGATTTTTTCTTAAAATATTACCTAAAAACATACAACCTCTTGTTTCATTGACATGTAACCCTTTGGAACACTATAATGAAAATGAAATGTTAAGACAAAATGACATGACCCATTAAAAATGGATTCATTGAAGTACTTTTTTTGTTGTTTGGGTCCTTATATTTGCCCTAATAATATTCCAAGTATTCATTTTATATTTAATGGACTGAAATGATATCAGAGTATTATTGATTTTGTGCTTGAACGTTTAGCCTTGGTGTAATTCTTATGCATAACATCTACAGAGAAAGCAAATTGTTCAAGTTCTATTTCATTATACTCTACTAAAAAATCAATGCCTTATGTGTGTTACAGAATATCTTCTCATAGCTCAACTATTTTATGAAGATGTCTTTGATGTATGGAAGTGAAATATTCTTGACTAACAATGAAAAATGTGCATTGTCATTTGCTTCTATAAAGAGTACTATTTAAATTTCTGCAATATCTAGCTATATTCAAAGGAAGTTTTCAGACATTACTTCTACACATCAAGACTGGAGTGGGAATAATTGTGGTTTTTATTTTAAAATAGAACTTCAACCAAATTTATTAAAATCTTAGGCAATTATCTGAATTATTCAGCAAAGCTTGACTATGGAGATGAGAGGGCAGAGTAATTTACCTGTATAAGGCAAAATTGCTTCACCTGTCCCTACTTAGGTGAAGGTTCTGTCATAGGGCTGTGTCTTTTGGGGTATACATCCAGGACACAGACAAAGCACTATTTGATCAGCAGTAAAATTATTTTCCTGACTCAAAGTAAAAATGGTAAAATTTCTACCTGGTAACTTTTAATGTTATTCCTTGAGTAAAATATTTATTTCCAACTTATAATGTCTAAAATGGGGCTACTCAAGTGGCTCACTGGTAAAGAATCCACCTGCCAATGCAAGAGACTCGCGTTCCATCCCTGGGCCAGGAAGAACTCTTGGAGAAGGGAATGGCTACCCACTCCAGTATTATTGCCTGGGAATTCCCATGTCTTAACTTGAGTGATCTTAATAAGTTTATAGAATAGAATTTATATAATTTCAATTAGTTTATAAAATGCTTTTTTCTGTAATGTAAAAAGATCAAAGTTCGGTAGAAATAAGCTTGTTGATTAAAACTTAAACAGTTCAGATTTCTTGTCAAATTTTTCATGACAAAATACTAGATCCTATTTCCTTATATCTTTTAAATAACTTTCACTACTGAAGACAATCTCATGTGTTTTTCTACCTTGAAACCTTTAGGATCCTGACAGATACAAACTTTTCATTTAATTGAAACTACAAATTTATTCTACAATGTTCTTTATTGTTTAAGTCATTTGGGACGGAAATCTTTACTGAGTGAATGACAATTTTCTGTCTCCTTTTAAACACAAGATACTGAAACTAAATTCATCTCCTACCACCTATTAATTTCTATAATCAATTTTCAAGGATAACTTAGTAAATCTTCTCAGATTTTAACAAAATTGGTCAAAGTTCAAATAAATCAC